>NDFZ01005493.1:779452-961606 GCA_002192655.3 Mamestra configurata
TGCGTTTTGACACGTGACTAGGGCCTACCTAAGTGTTGCCATAACCCGGGGCCTTGTCTCTCCCTCGCGCGGCTCCTCCTTCGTTAGCATTACTGCTTCGCAGAAGGAGGTGACCGCTTCCCAAGCCACCTCGCTCCGAACCATGGATTCAACCAGGGCTGGACGCGAGAGGTCGCCGCCGCCGATCGCCTCGACGAGGACACGGTGGTGCTCCGTCCAAGCAGGGCTGACCTTCACCGTATCCTCAGTTATTTAAGTTAATCTCACCTTGCCAGCAGGTAACTGCGTCTTCACAATAGGTTGATCAGGTCCGGTTGAAGTGGAGTCACTTTCACCCACAGAAGACGTTTCTCGGCTTCGTTCCGCGTCGTGACTCGACTGTTCTGAGCTCACTGATTCCACTTCGGCTTCACCTGATATAAAATATGGTTGTAACTAACAATTGAATGTTATACTTCTGTACAGCCCGTGTCATTAACCTTTTTAACGCCATTGTCACATATACGTGACAAGCAAGCGTGTGCCCTAAATATTATTCTTTCTTTCTTTCTTTTTCGTTCTGTACGCCAAACGTCACCAAATATGTTGCAAAAAGTACGGCGAATTTGTGGCTTGCCGTTGGCGGGTACGTCGATGCGCTTAAGTTCTGGCGTTCAAAAGGTTATAGAAACAATTTGAAATTGGCAGTTATACAAAGCTTTTGTTGGCACAGTATTCCTGTCTTGAACGTGCGAGTGAGAAAGAGCATGCTAAGCACAGACATTCATACGTTTCGACTTAAATTGACGAATAATTTATCAAGAATTTCAACAGAAAAGAAACAAAATCGAATGTCTTAGAATCTGGAAACAGAATGCTTGTTTTTACTTCGGAACGATCCAAAATCCTAAACTTGGCGGACTCATTTATTTGTCTGTTATGTCTTTTCTTTTTGTTTAGGTTCTGTGTTATTTTCTATGCCTGTTATGAAGCTGTAAACATATTAAATAGTAGAACTACTTACCAAACGACGTATCATGCGACACATCATTGTTCGGCTCATGCGTCGTCTCGCCATTGACCTGCGTGTTCTCAACGCTCTTACTACTGGTCAACACCGCACTCTCCACTGGAATCGCACCCAAAGGATCCACCATCTGACCTTTAGACTCCTCTTCTTTGGCCGCCTCCTCGCAATCCCTCAGGAACGGATTGATACGATTTCTCGACCCGGGCGTTAGAACTGGAGTTTTCGCTTTATCAAATAGCGAATCATCTAGCTCATGTTTTGATTCTACAATATCATGTTTCAAGTCATTGATATCGTTCCGTAGTTCGGTGATTTCGTTCCTGAGGCCGGCCATAGAGTTCTTGGTTCTACTGAGGTGCGTGTATTCCATTGTTTTGTCGAAGTCCGGTGTCTCGTCGACCGACATGCTTCGGATTGAGAGGGTGTCGTCATTCGTCAGGTTTGTTGATGATACTGCTTGGGAACCTGGAGGAAAAAAAAGGAAACATTTTATTTTAATATAAACTTACGAAAACCAAAAGGGAAATACCATAACGGCTCCAATAAGCCATAATACGCCCCAAAGTGGAATATACTTGTTATTCGTAATTCTTTATTGTACAACAAAACAACTTATATTATAAAACAGTCATATGAAAGTTCATGTACAAAGGCGAGCTTAACTCAAAGTTGAGTTTTCTCCCAGCAAACCTTTGAGTAATAGAGAGAGATCAGCATTGAGGGTAGGAACCCGTGTACAAATAATATACAAATGTACATACATACACATATCAAATAGTATTATGTCATTGTGAATGGAAATGCTCTTTAATTTTCCTCTTGAAGACGTCAAGAGAAGGGCTGTCGCGTAGGAGTGTGGAAGAGAGTTCCAGAGACGCACTGCAGTAACTGAGAAGGAGCCATCATAGCGGCTGGCAGTGTGACGCGGAGTACGAAAGAGAAGAGAAGTGGCAGTGCGACAGGGTTTACCCCTCCGGATGAGGTACTCAAAGCGTTCACGAAGATATTGAGGACAATTTGTTGTTTAGTTTGTTTGTTACTTATAGTAAAATCTTTCTTATAATCGAGCATTTTTTGCCCCATTTTATAGAGAACTAGCTTCTACCGGAACCTTCACCCTCGTGGAAGTTCAAAATGATACCAAGAGAACATATTACCGAAATAAAAACCTATCTATTCTATTTAACGCTACCAGAGTTTAAAAGAACGGTGAAGGAGCATTACCTCTCACTTTAACTTTTCCGCTCCTGTCTCAATTATATATTTGATACTATAATTAATATCAAATATATAATTGAGACACACAGAATACATAAATACAATACCAATTTGTATACTAATGTATACAAATTGGTATTGTATTTATGTATTTTATATTATTATATCTAATTAGTATTGTTAAAAACGTTTGTACACTGGCAGCCCTAAATCTATCTCCCTTCGTTCAATCCATCCAAAGGTTGTCTGGAAGAGATTGCCTTGTGCGATAAGACCGCCCATTGTGCACTTATTTTATGTATGATTGTCCTGTTCTTATTATGAGGTGTACAATAAAGTATATAATAAATAAATAAATAAATAAAACATTATCTACATGTGTGCCAAGTTAGTCGCAAAGTGAATAGTGTAATGTAGCACGTAAAACATTCTTAGTAAAGACAATAATAACAGTTTAGGTTTTAATTAAATTACATAGTCTATAGACGAGGCTAGATTGTAATAAGATTAGGGTCCATCCATTTCATGAACACTAGATAAGTAACTTTTTTGAAAGGTGTCGATTTTTATATATGTTTTACAGGATATTGTGAAAAAAGTGGCCAAGTACAAGTTGGACTTGCACACGAAGGGTTGCGTACCATACGCCGATTTAAGACTTTTATTTTTCATTTTATTTAATTTTTATTATTTGTTGTTATAGCGGCAACAGAAATACATCATCTAGGAAAATTTCAACTTTCTAGCAATCACAGTTCATGAGATACAGCCTGGTGACAGACGGTCAGACCGACATACGGTCGGACAGCGGAGTCTTTGTAATAGGGCCCCGTTTTACCGTTTGGGTACGGAAGCCTGAAAAATGTGTGCCAAGTTGCATCCGAAGCCGTTAAGCTGTCCAGAGATGAAGAGGTAACAGAGTTACCTTAGCGTTCATATGCATGAAAAATGAACTCGCCTGTTTCAACAGTACAGCAAAAAACACAATTTTTAATTTCTTAGCTTCCGTTTTTCAATGTTTCCATGGATACTTACCATAACCGCTGGATGATATTGATGGCGAGTTCTTGTTGGGCACTCGTTCGCAAGCCAGTTCGTGTAGCGAGTCTAACGTCTTCGATGTCGGCAGGAAACCACGGGACGTGGCGCGGCTGCGCGTGCGCTGTTGATAGACAAACATATGAGTCAAACATTCATTTTGTCGTTTAGGGAAGAAAAGAAAAGAAATTAAATGGTTGGTTTTCAGGTCAGGTTTATCAACTGTTCTCAAATAGCAATTTTTATAAACTTTTAATGTCATTAGAAAACACAATAAAGATCATTTTTTTGGTAAACCACACTTTTTATATATATACTTGTGAGGCATCACAGTGGTTTATTCATACTGGTCCTTTAATATGATCATTTTGTTAACTTTGAATGTGTTCGATGTCTATGGAAAAATAATACACAATGTGCCTCCCCCAAAGAAATTGGGATGAAGGCTGATGATTATGAGGTGATTACTTACATGCGACCTTGGCGTGGTGAGCTCATCAACAGGCGCCGACTCCGGCTCGGAATGCGAGTCCTCATCGTTACGCCTGCCCGGCTCTTCGTGCAGCGTCGTCATGCGTAACCCAAGCTTGCCACTTGCTGGAGACGCTGTAACATTACACACCTTTTTATTATTATGCACTAAGTGGGAAAATACTTGTCTCCACGATAAAAAGAAATGTCTTAAAACTGACAAAATGTTGTCAAACTGACCAGATATTATATTCGAACTTTCGAGTTATTAAGACTCGTGTTTAGTTCAAAAACACTTGAAATAACGAAAGTGGTTGTTAATAATTTTCAAAGTTGAAAAACTTCTAAAAATAAATTCTTAATTTATGGTACGTGTATAAGAGATGTGATAAGATTAAATAGTAATACTTCAATAGTAAAATAGCTAGTGTTGAAGAAATAAGTTAGTATAAAAACAAAAATGTTGACCCCATCTGGGCGCCAATAAGGAAAGTGTAGTAGTAGACAACAGCTTGCTTTTCAGTATTTCAAATCGAATCCAATAATTTAACAACTGTGCAATTCCCTTAGCGTTTTACCAAATAGCGGAGTGCCTAGCTTAGTCTAAAGAAAGTAACAGCTTAACTAATTCACCTTTTGAACGCCATTGACCACGTAATGACAAGCAAGCGCGTGCCCTGTACGCCAAACGTCACAAATATGTGACAAAAAGTACGTCGAATTTGTGGCATGGCGTCGGGGACACGCCGATGCATTTATGCTCTGGCATTCAAAAGGTTAAATGATTTTATAACAAACCATGAATGAGTTTAGTTTAACATAAACAACATCTTGAAATGAACGCTTCCATGCTTGAGATTGTACAATGATTTTCATGCCAATGTTTTCACTATACGAACTAACTAGCTGACTATGTAGCAAATAAATAAAAATTAAAACTATGTTTAACACTTTACGAGGCTTAGTTTCTTTTCAGTGTAGATTTGTGCAGCGTTATCTGTCTATAAATTTACAACAATACTGTTGGAAACTTTGCCCAATGGAGGATCATACATCTGTATTTTACGCAGAATTTTTTCATGAAACATTCAAATCAATTACTGGGCTGTAATGATGTTTTTAACTTAAACACTAACTTAAGCACTGACAGTAATTACGTTTATATGTAGATATACGTTCTTAAGAACCGGATCCAACGATTCCATTTAGTTCGGGAAATACGGAGGGGTCTGATTGATTTAGAAAATGGTCGTCGTCTAAGGATTGACCGCGGAGGTTGTCGTTTTATTTTTGCCTCAGGGTAAATACGCGCAATACAAACATTAAATAATGCACGTAAATAATACATGGACGAAACAATGTAGCTTTTTTCAATAGATTGATCTCATGCATATTGACTTATAACTAGGGATCGAAATCGCAGAAAAATGATCGCTGTAACATTTCGTTCATAATATTCGAATACATGCTTTGTAAATCATGTTTCAACAATACACTGAAAAGATTGTACAATGAGCTTTACAAATAATAGAAACATGTAAAGAAAACCGTCAAAAAACAAGCGAAACTAGTGATTCTACGACTTAATAGTTGGACGTACACTTGTTGGGCGTCTGCAGTCGCAGAGAGTTCAGGTTCAAATTCAAGTTTAGGAACGTTGGCCGGGCTGCAATGAAAATATTAATGTCTTCGTCAATACAAACCTTTAACAACACACACATTTTGGGTAACCTTACAGTTCTAAAATCTTTATATAGTTAACAGAACAAGAAGTTAATATCTAATACATTATTTCTTGGCTTAAACTTAAAGGAAGGAAGAGACGGTACATATTCATTATGAACGAACAAATTTTGGCACAAAATGAGGGATAATATTTACACAATTTGCTTCAAACTTATGTAGAAGCAAAATCAAGGCTATTATTGTAAGTCTATTGTTAAACTACGTTACAATATTATTTTCCTGTACTAGAAATTAATTATACTGATGGGTATATTTTTGCAGAAATATTGCTAAATTCTGTACATAGCTTAAAAGAGAAAAATATTCACTTACACAATAATACAATCTAAATCATTTCTAAATTAAGGGTACGAAATATCAAACCTACGTTACAATGTTTATTGTCTAGCACATGCGTTTTACAATAACTATCCACGAGGTATACTTCTTCAAATATATGTCTACAACACATGCACAGTTTCACCTAACACACACACACCTACATCCAATTTCATTGGTCTATCACTACTATACATAACTACTAATACAAAGATAAGGACTGCTTTTTAAGTTTTTACGCATCGCACAATTTATCAACTGTACAATTATCATATTTGGCTGATATTACAGAACCCTAACACTTATAAGCAGTATTCGTTGTCTAAAGTGAAAGCGTCGTTCGTTTCCCGAATCCACAGCAGATAGATCAACGTAGAGGAAGTGGGAAGGAAAGGAAAAATCACAGGTCATGCTGGTCCATGCAAATGAAAGAGACACGCAAACAAACAGACAGTCAACACAACGACAGAAGCCTGATGCTCGAAGCTTGCTTTCGTCTAATAGCCAATACAGGGTCTAATTTTATCAAAACGAACTCAGCATCGTATTTGTTCTCACTCAATTTCGATATGCCAATAGTTTCTGATGATTTTTACAGCCAATCAATGGGTAACATACAAACAAAAATTTCTTATGAGTAACAATGATCACAACACATCTATTTAGTTTTTAATCGTTCGGTTGCATTCGTCTAATAATTTCGCAATACAGTTGCCATTCCGATTTAATACCATATTGTTTTCTCTGTTTACCTGATAGGAACGAGCCTGAAGGTAGCGGGGGTTAAGATAAAGAAAATATAACGTTAGTTTCAAAATCTGGGAATCATTTTTGCGGTCCTATTCAACCTTGTTCTTTAAGATTTGTAATGGAGCCCAATAAAACGTGCAAATTTAGATTGAGACTTAAAAATAACGAAAGAAAAATATTAGAAAAAAGCATTCAATATTTTAGAAAACATCGAAATTTGTTTATGACATACACTTGGGGTATTCGACTCCATTCGCATTCAAAAATATCTCAAAGAAAAAGATGGATTATAGAAGAATATTTGTAAACTTATAACAAGTCACATAAGAACATGACAGTGGAAGAAATAAGTAGAGTAGGGGGTAAGACAGAAGGGGAAGTTGTTTGAGCCATAGCGTCGCCACAAAGCAATTGGAAAATAAAATAATGTAATAGTGAGATCATGAAGAGTGGATGTTTTAGTACTGTCGTGACAATCTTGTGAAATGAATCGCCTGATCAATTCTTTTGATAACTTTCTTATTTAATGTAACTATCAACTCCAAATAGAACACTATTCTAGTTCGTCTATCGTGCATCGATATCTGTACATACTAAATCAAATTTAATGTAACCTATTCTACTGAAATGCACTAAAAATTATATTGTTTGTCTAATATACGGTTTACAACTTGATGTAAGCCTATGACGTAGTTAGATGCGCTATTTGTATGCACATGGTGCAGATACTGCAAATAACGTTTTTTTATTAGAAATCATATTTAAAAAACTGTTAGCATGACAATGTTATGAGTGGTAAAGAATGAATGTATCGGAAATAGGAGTGTGTTGTACTGTAAAAAATATATATTTTAGTTCACAACATGGAGGAATATTCCAGGATTTTTGGATAAGTAGTTAGTAACTTACCGAGTCCGAATGGTTTAGTAGGTGTTGGTATTTCGGGGTCGTTGTGTGACGGCGCCGCGTAGGAGTGTCGGTGCACGGAGCGGCGCGGTGTCTCGTCGGCTAAGTCCGCCATGCTGCCGGCGCGGCCCGCCGCCAGCCCGGCTAGGGACTCGAACGAGGAGTCCAGGCGCATGAGCTGCGGGAATGTATCGTGACGTTAAGGCGTCGTAAGAACACATTGTCTATGTTAAATTTGTGGGGTAACTTGAAAGCAACAAAGAACGAGACGATAACACATAATTGCCTTGCTATAATAAGGCTTAACACTAAGCTTTTAAACACTGAAAGCTCAAATTTACAAAATTATATTGGATCCAGAACAAATTATTAGAAAAAAAAGTTGCAAAATGAAATACTGTCAGTTTGACTTATTATGGACACTCAATGATTAATTTTACAGATGCTATGAAATACTAAAAGTACGTGAAATAACTACGTGAGTGTAAGGTGATCAGCTAAAAACAATAAATTGATGGCGGACAAATCAAAAATTAAATGATGAAAAATGTTGGTATTTCCTATTATTTTGACAATTTCAATATTCAAATTACTTGAGAAAACAAGTCTTTCATACTCCTGATCAGAAAGTTTACCGTAAACTCAAACCACATAGTCTCGAATTTCTTGCGCCAATAGGAGATGCAAGACGCGTCTAAGAGACTCACCAAAGATTGAAGTGATTTTTCACTTTCAATAGAAAACTTAAAATCGGTATCTCTCTCCCTCTTACAAATTTTTCGCTATCTAATAATAGGCATACCAAGTTACTTTAGAATCAGTTAATTCATTTCCAAGAATAAGGACTTGAAAGTTAATATGAATAAACACCGTGAGAAAAACCAAGTTTATAGCAGTGAAATTCACTAACGGACGGTTTCAATAACGTATCTACCTTTAACCAACTGTCAAATTTGCCGACCAACAGTAGCTGAAACGTCATGTTCGCCTTTCAAACAATGGCGGTGTAAGGGCACTTGCGGCACTCCAACAAGTGGCTCATGTTCAAGTTAAGTGTAACACCAAAGGTAGGCACAACCTAAAACCTTTCGAGACCCGTTAACCCCCAAAGTCCCAAGAGAGCCCCGAACTATACTATAGATTATTTTAAAATGTGTCTCATTAGTCGTGGCTTGACAGATTAAACCGTGCAGGAAATTTTGAATGGGCTTGTGAAATCAGGACCTTATAAAACAAAATGGAACAACAAAATTAGAACCTTAAGCCGTGCAGCATAAGATCAAAACTGGCTTGTGATAAAAATGACACTAAGTAAAAAATTGCGTGTTTTTCGGCCATGCTGTTGACTCACGTTGTTTCCGTTCTTGGCGACGCTCTCGAGCGCCTGCGACAGCTGCCGGTGCGTAGCGACAACACATAGGTTAGCAAGCGTACACACTGCCTAGGAATCGATTGGTGTTCAGAATTGAGCAATTATTGAGCGCCATTTTGATATATTTAGACTTCATATACTTAAAACTCGCGGGATTTGCAGCCATAAAACATAGGAGTAGATACGATTGATATTTAGTACGTAATTTTAGTAAGCTGTATAGGTACTGTGTCTCATTACATCTCTCTCCCACGTCTAAGGACTGCGCTCGGCTAACGTTCGTATTTAGTACAGTAGTAGGAGATAGCACTCGCCTTAGTATGAAGATTTGAGTTTTGAAAGTTCAATCATTTGTGGCAGTTGTATCAAAGCTCTCTAGCTCAAGGATTCCTCCTTTCTTATAGAAATACATAAGGGACATGGCTTATCAGCTACACCCTGAATACCAATCGATTTAGAACTATATTGCCTATTCCTAATGTGTTATATTTATTTACATCGTGACTTACATAACTGTACTTTTGTGTGTTAATGGCGACATCGACTGTTTTGCTGAATATTACTTGTGTTCGATAATTTGGTGTTCTTATTCAGCTTCAAAGCTTTACAACATCTATAGAGTAAATTAACTTACAGATAGAAGAAATCGCGCCTGTAAATTCGGAATGTTATCATAATATTTAGAATCAGTTGAAAGTGTCTTACATGCCCTCGACAATCGATATACCTGATATGGCAAGTAATGGGCCAATCGCTTTCTAAAACGATATCTGAGTATCCATGAAAAAAAAAGGGATAGAACCTTTGTGGCCGCCGCCATTTCGTTATTTTCAAAGTTGCGGCGCTTGATCTAACATGCATATTTTTCTTATCCGATGTTGTCGCTGGGATGTAAGACCCTTTTTATTCGTAGTTTTGCTCTAATTCATTTTTTTACAATAATATTGCGTATGTTGTTTTATAATAATTACCTCTTAGTTTTTATGTCATGTGCATTCAAGTCTATCTGGCGTGTACCTACGTGCTTAAACTAGATTCGACTGTACGTGTGTCTATATAAAACTGTGTTGTCTTATGAGATACTTGTACTAAGCACTATCGGACTTAATTGTTTTTTCTCTTTTGATAACAAAATACATAACCGCAAAGTCCAAAAAAACAACTACAATTCTTGCGAAACATGCACAGTTTTTCTCAGAATATCGTTAAGAGTATACTATTCTTTTTAACGTTGCTAAAGAGATGACAAACCTTTTAATGAACTTTGCTTTGCGGTCAATGTATCTTTTATTTATCTTTCTATTCATCATGATCATCATATCGTATAGTCCGTAGTACAAATCCACCGTGGCAGTGGTACCTGCGAGAAGTTGGGCACGGAGGCGGTCTTGCGCATGGTGATGGGCTGCCCGCGCGCCTGCTCGAGCTCCTTCACGGCCACGCTCTGCCGCAGCCGGTCCAGCGTCAGGATGCTCTCCACTGCGCTCACGCCGCGCGTGTACTTTTCTGGAATAACATTGGTGGTGTTTAGTGATTCAATCAGTTCAAACTGGGACCATATCGACATTTATTTGGTTTTATTATAGGAATTACAAAAAATACTCGACGACGACCAAGCCACCACTTTAGTCCCTAAGTTGCTTTTCGATGCTTGTCTGAATATTTTTTCGTCATCCAGCACTGCCTCTACCTGTCTTTATTCTGTCGATATTTACTAGCCAATCAATTATTTAAGAATATCATAGGCATGGGCTAATAGCTAGTGATAACTGAACGGTTTCCGCTTTTCATTAAAATTCTCGACACCAACTTAATTTTTAACTGTAGCAAAAGGAAGGCGGCTTTATACGAATTCGCTAGGATAACACTAAAAAGAATGGGTATTTCTAAATTCTAAAATAATCAACTGTCCTCACCGATATACGTCTCCCCATCAGCGGCGCTGGCCTCCTCGCCGGTGGCGGCTATCTGCGCCAGACTCTCGCGCTCCTCCAGCTCCTCGGAGGCCTTCGGTATGTTGGACACGACCTCGTACGTGACGCCGGTGTGCGTCAGCAGGTCCGTCCTGTCCACGTAGTAACTAACACATTTGTATATTACGTATGTCAACAAGTTCAGGTCGACGATATTGTATGGTTAGGAAAGAGAGCCAGTGATTTTAGTTGAAGGTTAAGGTCGTAGTGCAATCAATCGGTGGCAGTATTCAATGAGCCACATTGTCACAGAAAATACATTATTAGTGCACGATTGTCAATACAAAGGAAACTAAGATAAGAATATTCATAATGAAGAAATATTGGAAACATAAGAATATCAACTATGAAGTAGTTAGTTTCATGAAATAATATGTTCTGATACGAACGTAAGAAAACAAGAAATTGTGAAAAAGAAAAGTTTTCGGAGTATAAGTCCGATTACGAAAAACTTGAACTTTATTGTTTTTAAATAAATTTAAACACCCACCACAACAATAATTTGCAAGCCCGATTCTTTTGCCCATGTTTTTTACCCTCTTTATATCCCATGCATATGGTAAGTCATAAATTCGCCCATTTTCTACTCTAACACTACCAGTACTACCACCCATAACAACTGACAGGAAAGAAAGCGAAGGCACCGGAAGGTAGGCGACTAACCTGACGATCTTCTTCCGTATCCGGTCGGTGAAGCTCTGCCGCTTGTAAATGTTTAATCCTAGTCGTTTCCTAAGTATGAGATCCATGGGGGCGGGGTGCGACAGACGCACCGTCGTCTTCAGTATCAGGTAGACGCGTTCGTTTGCTGGAAAACAATTTACCGTTGACTTGAAAAACATGACACAATCGGAAAAAATATTGAATATATTTTCTAACACGCTGTGAGGTCGCAAAACCGAGCCAAGCTGACATTTTAAGCGCCTACATATTTGTGGTGTGACTCCAATTCACATTTATATAAAAAGAATCAAAATAAGCCACACCACAAGGTGTGGCTTATTTTGACTCTTTTTATTTTGACTTTGACATGTTTAAAAATCAACCACTATCAAAGATCTACAGCCGGTAACAACGGCTTAACGTGGAGACATGGAGGAGTCTTTGTAAAGAAAATATTTAGAAGTCCAGTTAGTTACCTTCAGTGATCCGGTTGAGGTACTGCGAGTCGTGTATGGAGGAGTCCCAGGAGGCCACCGCAGACACGTCCTTGTCGTGGTGGTGCAGTATCTGCAGCTCGTAGAACTTGTTGCCGTGCTCCTTCGGCAGGATGGAGTGCAGGCCCGCTACTGTCACTTCCTCGCCGCTAGGGTGCGTCGTTAGGTCGTCCGCTGTACAGAGACAAGTTTAATTAAATTTATCGGTTTATAACGGTTAAATTATGAGGAATATTGGCGAGAAAAGTGTCACATATGAATGTGGATATCTACCGTACGAAAAGATAGGTGGATTTTCAAATATAAGAAATGTATTTTAACTGGCACTTGAAAAATAAATCTGATCTGAACTTACCATTGAGATCAAGAAACAGCACAGGTATGTGCTGCTCCATTCCTAGAGGTGGCACCCAGGCGGCGGGCGCGCCGGGGATGGGGCTGCCCGGGCTGGGGACCAACACCTGCACAACGACCAATTATGTTAACAGTTTGAAGACCGACCGACTTTATTGCTGCGAAGATAAATAAATGCAGTGATGATTTGAGTGATATATAGGAATGCAGCAACTGTGTGATTTTCTGAGAGCACAGTCGTTCTTCAGCCAAAGCAAAGCTCGTAAGAGCCTCGGCAGGTAAGTGATATTTCAACTGTCAGTTAACTTTTATTTCAAAACTAGCTTTTGCCCGCGACTTCGTACGCGCATAACCCATTTTTTCCGTTCCTGTAGGAACTTCGGGAAATCCTCTCTTAGTGCTCCCCTACATTCCCCAAGGAACCAATATGCCAAATTTCAGCGTTCTACGACCAGGAGTATTGGCTTTGCGTTGTCTGTCAGTCACTCAGTCAGTCAGTACCGGCCGAATTTTATATTAACTTTTGCATTTATAATATTAGTTAGGATAATGTAAAAAAAACTTAACAGTCATATTTACTCGTCAGACAAAATTTGAAATAGTACCTAGTCATTCAAAAGTTTTAGTAGATGCAACAAGTTCATAGTCATCATTATGAAGTATAAAATAGATATTGTAACTCACGGCGTTTCTCTCCTCGGTGAGCGAGACCCATTGTTCTACGAGAGACTGTTCTCGTTCGTTGTCACGATCACTCTTCATTGCTGGCGACATGTTTACTAGTTTCTGTCGAAAAAGGTGTAATAATATACATTTGTCTTTAATAAAGGCGTGAAAGATTTATTTTGTTCTGTATTAAAAATGGTTATTTGTAAAGAACAACAACAGATTTTATCCATCATTTGACCAGCTGGATTATACAAAGACGGCCAAGTCAACTTTTTTTTATTAAATTTGGAGAAGCTGTGTCTTAAAGTGACATTCCTGTCATGTCAGGATCTAGTTAACCTGAATTGGTTGATTTTATATCAGTTATATGACTTGTCGATCGTTATTTACCTGTAACTGTGCGTGTAAATGTTGTCGTCTACGAAACAGTGCGTCGCTCCACCTTTCCCGTAACACGGCTAAGTCTTCGTCTTGGTAGGAGTCTAGTGGCATTTGTAGGCGTGATCTGAACAATAAGAAAAATTATGACAGAAAAGTATGTGGTGGAAGCATGAGTGTAGAATTGACGAGATATTGTATTGTAGGTAGAGCCCAGTTATGTCGGAGCCAGACGATTTGTTGTCGGTGAAGTGCGTCACCGGAGCGGTGCCGCTGCGTCATCCATCACAGAAATCACTATAACATGTCTCAACCACGTTGAGTGGAGCGCACCGCAAGCTAGACGGACTTGCGCAGGCGCAGCCGAGAGAGACGAGGCGAGGAGCGGTGATGCGCTGCGGGGCCTCAATGACAACGCCGGTGCTGTACATATTGTTAGTGTGTCAAACGTTAATAACTGTTTTTTACAATTATTTAATCAATTTTTTCTTTCTCACGATGAGAACCGATAATATTGATATTTATATCCTGTAATAAAGGATAAAACACACCCTACACCTTGAGTCATTAACGTTCCGGCGCCGCACGGTAAACAGTATTGCGTTGCGACGCCGCACCGCACCGTACCGTTAAAGCATCATGTGGCTTCGCTCTTACCCGTTGTCGGTTGCAAGACAGATGTCAACAAATAAAGTTTTGAGGAGCACGCAGCATGGGCGCCATTAGTTTACGCTGCGCTTGCGCCATAGTTTGCACTGCTCGTTGTTTTAAGATAAGGCAAACCTTTTAGAAATGCCGTACATACCTGACGCTAACCGAGCCCACTTCGACGCTGAGTATCTGCTGGCACACGAGCGGCAGCGTGCCGGAGTTGAGCGCGGGGCGCACGCGCACGGCGATGCGGCGCTGCTGCCCCTGCCGCACCTGGTACACGCCGCCCGTCCACACGTCGTTGTGCTGGACCACTGCCGTACATACCTGACGCTAACCGAGCCCACTTCGACGCTGAGTATCTGCTGGCACACGAGCGGCAGCGTGCCGGAGTTGAGCGCGGGGCGCACGCGCACGGCGATGCGGCGCTGCTGCCCCTGCCGCACCTGGTACACGCCGCCCGTCCACACGTCGTTGTGCTGGACCACTGCCGTACATACCTGACGCTAACCGAGCCCACTTCGACGCTGAGTATCTGCTGGCACACGAGCGGCAGCGTGCCGGAGTTGAGCGCGGGGCGCACGCGCACGGCGATGCGGCGCTGCTGCCCCTGCCGCACCTGGTACACGCCGCCCGTCCACACGTCGTTGTGCTGGACCACTGCCGTACATACCTGACGCTAACCGAGCCCACTTCGACGCTGAGTATCTGCTGGCACACGAGCGGCAGCGTGCCGGAGTTGAGCGCGGGGCGCACGCGCACGGCGATGCGGCGCTGCTGCCCCTGCCGCACCTGGTACACGCCGCCCGTCCACACGTCGTTGTGCTGGACCACTGCCGTACATACCTGACGCTAACCGAGCCCACTTCGACGCTGAGTATCTGCTGGCACACGAGCGGCAGCGTGCCGGAGTTGAGCGCGGGGCGCACGCGCACGGCGATGCGGCGCTGCTGCCCCTGCCGCACCTGGTACACGCCGCCCGTCCACACGTCGTTGTGCTGGACCACTGCCGTACATACCTGACGCTAACCGAGCCCACTTCGACGCTGAGTATCTGCTGGCACACGAGCGGCAGCGTGCCGGAGTTGAGCGCGGGGCGCACGCGCACGGCGATGCGGCGCTGCTGCCCCTGCCGCACCTGGTACACGCCGCCCGTCCACACGTCGTTGTGCTGGACCACTGCCGTACATACCTGACGCTAACCGAGCCCACTTCGACGCTGAGTATCTGCTGGCACACGAGCGGCAGCGTGCCGGAGTTGAGCGCGGGGCGCACGCGCACGGCGATGCGGCGCTGCTGCCCCTGCCGCACCTGGTACACGCCGCCCGTCCACACGTCGTTGTGCTGGACCACTGCCGTACATACCTGACGCTAACCGAGCCCACTTCGACGCTGAGTATCTGCTGGCACACGAGCGGCAGCGTGCCGGAGTTGAGCGCGGGGCGCACGCGCACGGCGATGCGGCGCTGCTGCCCCTGCCGCACCTGGTACACGCCGCCCGTCCACACGTCGTTGTGCTGGACCACTGCCGTACATACCTGACGCTAACCGAGCCCACTTCGACGCTGAGTATCTGCTGGCACACGAGCGGCAGCGTGCCGGAGTTGAGCGCGGGGCGCACGCGCACGGCGATGCGGCGCTGCTGCCCCTGCCGCACCTGGTACACGCCGCCCGTCCACACGTCGTTGTGCTGGACCACTGCCGTACATACCTGACGCTAACCGAGCCCACTTCGACGCTGAGTATCTGCTGGCACACGAGCGGCAGCGTGCCGGAGTTGAGCGCGGGGCGCACGCGCACGGCGATGCGGCGCTGCTGCCCCTGCCGCACCTGGTACACGCCGCCCGTCCACACGTCGTTGTGCTGGACCACTGCCGTACATACCTGACGCTAACCGAGCCCACTTCGACGCTGAGTATCTGCTGGCACACGAGCGGCAGCGTGCCGGAGTTGAGCGCGGGGCGCACGCGCACGGCGATGCGGCGCTGCTGCCCCTGCCGCACCTGGTACACGCCGCCCGTCCACACGTCGTTGTGCTGGACCACTGCCGTACATACCTGACGCTAACCGAGCCCACTTCGACGCTGAGTATCTGCTGGCACACGAGCGGCAGCGTGCCGGAGTTGAGCGCGGGGCGCACGCGCACGGCGATGCGGCGCTGCTGCCCCTGCCGCACCTGGTACACGCCGCCCGTCCACACGTCGTTGTGCTGGACCACTGCCGTACATACCTGACGCTAACCGAGCCCACTTCGACGCTGAGTATCTGCTGGCACACGAGCGGCAGCGTGCCGGAGTTGAGCGCGGGGCGCACGCGCACGGCGATGCGGCGCTGCTGCCCCTGCCGCACCTGGTACACGCCGCCCGTCCACACGTCGTTGTGCTGGACCACTGCCGTACATACCTGACGCTAACCGAGCCCACTTCGACGCTGAGTATCTGCTGGCACACGAGCGGCAGCGTGCCGGAGTTGAGCGCGGGGCGCACGCGCACGGCGATGCGGCGCTGCTGCCCCTGCCGCACCTGGTACACGCCGCCCGTCCACACGTCGTTGTGCTGGACCACTGCCGTACATACCTGACGCTAACCGAGCCCACTTCGACGCTGAGTATCTGCTGGCACACGAGCGGCAGCGTGCCGGAGTTGAGCGCGGGGCGCACGCGCACGGCGATGCGGCGCTGCTGCCCCTGCCGCACCTGGTACACGCCGCCCGTCCACACGTCGTTGTGCTGGACCACTGCCGTACATACCTGACGCTAACCGAGCCCACTTCGACGCTGAGTATCTGCTGGCACACGAGCGGCAGCGTGCCGGAGTTGAGCGCGGGGCGCACGCGCACGGCGATGCGGCGCTGCTGCCCCTGCCGCACCTGGTACACGCCGCCCGTCCACACGTCGTTGTGCTGGACCACTGCCGTACATACCTGACGCTAACCGAGCCCACTTCGACGCTGAGTATCTGCTGGCACACGAGCGGCAGCGTGCCGGAGTTGAGCGCGGGGCGCACGCGCACGGCGATGCGGCGCTGCTGCCCCTGCCGCACCTGGTACACGCCGCCCGTCCACACGTCGTTGTGCTGGACCACTGCCGTACATACCTGACGCTAACCGAGCCCACTTCGACGCTGAGTATCTGCTGGCACACGAGCGGCAGCGTGCCGGAGTTGAGCGCGGGGCGCACGCGCACGGCGATGCGGCGCTGCTGCCCCTGCCGCACCTGGTACACGCCGCCCGTCCACACGTCGTTGTGCTGGACCACTGCCGTACATACCTGACGCTAACCGAGCCCACTTCGACGCTGAGTATCTGCTGGCACACGAGCGGCAGCGTGCCGGAGTTGAGCGCGGGGCGCACGCGCACGGCGATGCGGCGCTGCTGCCCCTGCCGCACCTGGTACACGCCGCCCGTCCACACGTCGTTGTGCTGGACCACTGCCGTACATACCTGACGCTAACCGAGCCCACTTCGACGCTGAGTATCTGCTGGCACACGAGCGGCAGCGTGCCGGAGTTGAGCGCGGGGCGCACGCGCACGGCGATGCGGCGCTGCTGCCCCTGCCGCACCTGGTACACGCCGCCCGTCCACACGTCGTTGTGCTGGACCACTGCCGTACATACCTGACGCTAACCGAGCCCACTTCGACGCTGAGTATCTGCTGGCACACGAGCGGCAGCGTGCCGGAGTTGAGCGCGGGGCGCACGCGCACGGCGATGCGGCGCTGCTGCCCCTGCCGCACCTGGTACACGCCGCCCGTCCACACGTCGTTGTGCTGGACCACTGCCGTACATACCTGACGCTAACCGAGCCCACTTCGACGCTGAGTATCTGCTGGCACACGAGCGGCAGCGTGCCGGAGTTGAGCGCGGGGCGCACGCGCACGGCGATGCGGCGCTGCTGCCCCTGCCGCACCTGGTACACGCCGCCCGTCCACACGTCGTTGCGCTGGACCACCTATAAGGAACAAACGATAAACATTATTTAAATTAATTTAGAATATTCCGACAATCAACGAATACAGAATAGACTGAAGACCAAGATGTCGCGAGAGCGTAGTTTCGTTTACCTCACAAGTTACACCGTTTCATATACAGTCGGTTTCATCACACGATACGATGAACATTGCGTTCGTGTGGGATTTTTGGCCAGAAAACTTCATGTAAATGACTCCTAATGTTCAACTTTTAAATAAACTGTCAATTAACTTAAAAAGTTGAACTTTACTACAATAGGTCAACACTAAATTTGTATTTGAGCATGAATACAAGAACAGTAGTTACTTCAACAGGCGCATATTCTCCGTTATCGTTGAGCTCGTGTATCTCGACCCACAGCTCGATCTTGCGCGTGAGCTCGGTCCAGCGGTCGGCCAGCGAGCGCGCCTTGGCCAGCTGTTGCTGTTCCACCTCCCAGTTGCCGCGCGCGCGACTGAACCCGGCCGAGCGGTGGCCCCACACCTCGATCGAGAGGGCGCCCTCTGGGGAGATAACAACTTGTTTTACAAATAATATGTATACAACTGAGTCATGTCAACTAAAGTGTGGTGGATTTATCCAAAGAAAGTTACTGTTAAGTTGACGTCAGAAGGATGGTTCGCACCGAGCGTCATTGGCCATGTAATGCCTATTTGTCATGTGAGATACTGCATTTAAATATGGCATTTTCTTGAGTCAAATATGGTGTTTTTTTTTATTGACGACGCAACATAATTCTAAAAATAAAGATTACAACTCAAGCGTATTTTCTGTACATGTATTTTTTTTGCAGAAGCACATATTCTCAGATGCAATAGGAATTCACAAAATATTCTATAATTTTACATTATTCATAGGTCTGCGTTTGACCACTGTCTCATCAGATGGTAAGCGATAAATAACAATAAATAAGTTGAATTACTTTTATTGTTTGTTACTGATGGAACTTACCGGCACAATGTTCAATGAACTCTTCCGTCAGCGGTATAGTGAAGTCCTTCTTGTGGTCGAACCTGAACGTGACCAAGGACTGGTGCCTCGGGGACGCAGGAGGCGCAGGAGGCGCAGGAGGCGCGGGCGGCGTGTCGGCGCTGACGAGCGGCGGCACGACGACGGGCTCGCCCACGCCGCCGCCGCCGAACACCGAGTACTGGCAGAACACGAAGTGCGACAGCGACGGCGGCAGGCCTGTCGCTTGTTTTATTGCGACGCGGATTGTCACCTAAAATGAAAGATTTTGTTATGAATGGTGTTTTTTCAGGGGTCAGATTTTTACGCAGTATGTAACCACCAATGTTATGTTCTTGCCACTATCCCAATTTATTTTGGTCTTCTTCTCTTCTTTCACACAGTGCATCATTTTGAAGTTTTAGTGTTCAACAGCAATATTATAACTTCAACGCGATAAAGTCCGTAATACACAAGCATTTTGTCGTTAAAATAGGTTTAAAATAAAATTCAGAGCTATTTTCTAAACCAGTGAAACTATGTGACATAAACCCTTTACTTACTTGTTGCGTGGCGGAATCAGCAGGATCATCATCATCTCTCATATCACCAGAACTGTCTGAAGCTGCTTCACAAATTCTATCCTGAGGGAACTGTCCAGCCACTCGACTTATTTCAACCTAAAAGAGAAACGTCACTGTTCAAATTCTGGAATACACTTTTACAACACATCCAGGTAATAAATGCCCAATTTGAAACCGTTTTTGTGATGAAACTTGAATATGGCTGACTAACAAGAACGCGAAACGTTAGAAGGCTCTATAATTTAGCCTTAACTGGCTACAGCCTTAGCCCGTTTGACCAGCATGGCAACATAAAGCACGTCACGCACCATTTCAGAACATGATACCAGTGGCGGAGGTGAGTTGCTGGATTAGTTTAGTTGTTATATAGGCGAAGAAAATTTCATGAATATATACCTGTAACCTGCCAGCGACTTCGCCCTGCTGACTGATGATGGGCGTGTGATAGTCCAGCGTGACATCGTGGAATAAAGCCTCTAGGAACACGTTGGCTACTCCGATTAGGTTGTGGTTCTCTTGTGACTCATAGAAGGGATCCAGTGCCATTTCTGCTGGTTCCGTCTATAAAAGAGGATTTTAGTTACAAATCGAAGACTTATAAATTCTTATGCTGACTGATATTGAAAGTCACCAAAGTTATTTCAAACAGCTAATCACAATACATCGCCCTTGTCTGTCGATATGAACACTAATCGTGCTTATGTTTAACATATTTTTTGTGATCATACGGTCGTTTTGAAAACAAGACGGACAATCACTCCCGAATTGTATTATTCACAATGGAAGACCGCAGTCTTGTTTATTTTTAGGTCGAATGTTTAGCAATTGACCACAAATGAATAGTCATGTTGATACACCACCAGTAGACCATAGATGTCAATAATGCTGCAGCCAATCACAGTAATGGAACTTATATAATAATAATAATAATAATAAAATATTTTACTGACAAAGAAAGAAAATACAATCAGAACTGACACGTATCGTTTTGGATCGACGTCGGCCCATGAGAAATTTGTTTCGACAGCCTCGTATCCTCAATACGAACTATTTTATTTAAAAAATTCCTTCTTCAGTTTTTCTTTCATTTACCTCTTCGGTGTCATCGTCTCCGGCGCGCTGCTGGCGGCGGCGCCAGTCGTCGTACATGTCGCGCATGTCCACCAGCTTGTTGTCTAACTTCTCCATAGACCACACCTGGCCGCTTCGCCCGGGACGACGGACCATTATCGCTGGCTCTGATACGAAGGCGCCGCGCTGTAAAGAAAGAGTAACAACTATTATTTGTGGTTAAAAAATGTGGTCGAGAGATGTACGAAATCAGGAACTACGGTTGAAAATACATGAGGCCTAAGCTATATCCAGCAGTGTTTTGATTCCGGGCAGAAATGATGGTCATGAAGTTTACTAAATTTTGAATTAATTTAGAATATCGTTATGCTATAACTTTCAGCCAAAAACACAAAGAAGAAGAGATGCATTTTTCCGTTTGTCGCTGTTTATTAGAGCTCGTCTTTTCACCATTCTTAGCGACAAATAGGCAGCGGGAAAGACCGCTTTCTAAAATAAATTAGACTGTTAGCAGATCATTTCCATTACCTTTCTGTTAGGGCTTAGATTCTGCGGCGGTATCTGCAGCGTGACACTGAAGCGCGTGTTCCTCCTCATCTCTTCTGCTAAGAAGTTGGCCTCTTGTACCAGCGCGTTAGCTCTCAGTATGTCTGCTTTAAGTCGTCCAAGAGATCGCTTGAACGTATCGTCGCGTTCGGCCGCCCAGCGTTCTACGCGGGCTGCCGTTGTTGGTGTGCACGCTGTCATTTTGCCTGCAACGATAAAAACACGAAGATCATTATTTGTTCAGAAAAGATACTAAATGGTGGAAATAGCTAACGCAAAGTTCTCACAGTGTCTTATAAAAAATGTATTTTAATTGTACATTGTGTCACATATAAATGACAAGCAAGCGCGTGCCCTGTACGCCAAACGTCACAAATATGTGACAAAAAGTACGGCGAATAAGTGGCTTGGCGTCGGGGACACGCCGATGCGTTTATGTTCTGGCGTTCAAAAGGTTAATACAAATCCTAGTCAAAATTACCTAGTTTTAGAGGGTCGTACGCGTACGGCGGATATGGCGTGGAAGGAGACAATATGTTTCTTAGCTGTTGGAACTGTCGTTCATATTCTTGTCGTTGTTTCTCCAGCGCCACTGTAAGACAAAAACAGATGCATTAGAAAACGTTTCAAACCAAGATGAACAAGCATTATTTTTTTCTATCGTTAATATTTTATAGGAAGCTTCTGATTATTTTTGGAATCAAATAAACTTTAAAAATATAGTTACGGTTACCTTGTTTATCCTCCTCATGTTGTTTCTCGAGCCTCGATATGGCAGTCTGTATGGGATCATTGCTGAGTTCGTTTAGCATAATCTCGTCCCTCGCGAAGTTGTAGTCGATGGGCTGCGCAGGAGTCTGCGGCTCCGACGCCGCGGCTGTGGAGTAACCAGACTCTTGTTCTACAACGAGGTGTAGTAGAACAAAATGAAGTGTCAAATAAAAGCGAATCGTGGCAAAGTAAAAGGCGAGCAAAATTATATGTAGGCATAGAAGATGTTTGTCGTATTTATAGCAAAAGCGCAAAATGTGTGGAACTTATTTGGGTCAAACATTTGTTCACACACATGAACACAGCCCCAGGTCGAAAGTGGCAGAAAAATGAAAGAATCTGATAGAAATATTGAAACCCATAAAATTCCCTTACCTGTAGCCTTAGGACAGTTAACCCTGAAGAAGTGATGGTTCCCCCACAGTATCCTGTCTGCATGTCCGAGCCTGACCCTGGACACGACAGGCGTGCCGTTGACGAAGCAGCGCGCGGCACCCAGGGGCTCCATGTGCAGGCCTCCACCCTCCACGAGCAGCTGACAGTGTTGCGGCTGGATGCCCAGGCCGGAGAGCTGGATGTCTGCTGAACTTGAGCCGCCTACTAAAGTTCGGTCCTGGAAAATGGATGAAAATTGTAGTATGGTTTTTATTAATATTCGGGCTACTGAAGCTAGATTGCCCGGTTAAGGTATTTTTAAAGGGATGTAAGGTAGCAGTAACTTACTATGCCAACGCAACCTTCTGTTCGATCAGTAAATCTGCTGTTATCTGTTAGGATAAGTGAGTTACCCAGAACAATTCAGTTATCAACAATACTGGTTCAATATTACACAAGAATGTGCCATTGGAAAACCAGAAGAACAACAACCAATCAAAAGATTAGAAAATAAACCACATAGGTTTAGAGAAAACAGGCGTCGATGTCGTTTTTTCGGCATTTGTAAAGGATATATTCTGTGTTCAGAGCTTTAATGAACGGTTCATTACGAGACATTCATCATTACCGGCCAGTTTCAATTACGTATCTACCTTTAATCAACTGTCAAATTAGCTACCAACAATAGCTGAAACGTCACGTTTGAGACCGGCAGTTAATAACCTTATAACAATTACCTTTAGATAGTATACAAGCAGTTCATTGAGCGACGGATCCGCATTGAGGTTGACGAGGTAGTATTTGTTCTTTTCCACTTTGATGCCACTAGCTTGTACGCTGATACCCATTTTTTCTAACGCCTGCTGACGCTCGCTTTGTATTCGACCTGTAAACAACAATCATATATCATTGAGAAATAGACTTTTTAGATTTACTAAGGTTGATCCACATATATCCGGGCCGCGCCCGCAACGTGGCCAGGCAGTGGTCTGTCTGGTTCTCAGAACAATGTCGGTGCATACATTTTATAGGCCGCGCCCGGGACGTGTCAGACCATGGCCCGGACGAGATTCGTAAAGGTACGAATGCATTCATATGTATATTCTACCACCATATAGCTAGCTTTTGGCCGCGACTTCGTAGACGCATATCCCGTTATTTTCCGTTCCCGTAGGAATTTCGGGAAATCCTCTCTTAGTGCTCCCCTACACACCCCAAGGAACTTACATGCCAAATTTGATGCCAAATTACAGCTTTCTACGACCAGTAGTTTCCGCTGAGCGTTGACAGTCAGTCAGTCAGTCAATCACTCTATCACTCAGTCCCCAGTAACGGAAGAGTTTCATATATGTATATTAATATATTGATCGCTATGTCTTGCATGAAAGAAACGTTAGGGGTTGCTAATGAAGGTTCTACTGCAAAAAAGCATAATCGCATCTCGACCTTAAATTCGATTTCTGATGAGTTTGAGCTACAGCTACGTTGTTACATAAACGTTTTCTGATGGGAACTAATGATTGGATAGCGTGTGAGTTATATCGAAAATACAGTGTAACATTCATTATGTATGTTTTCGCTTAATAAGTACATATCATATGCAGGTACCTATTGCGCGATCACATACTACACATTGTAGAAAGGTACCTTAATTGATCCGATGAATGAATTGTGTCCGATTTTTGTGTGTGAAATCACAGTGATGTGATTTTACTTCCGATTTTTTATGCAAAGAAAAATAATTATTTGCGCCAAGCATGACACATCCCAAAAAAAATATAAAAATAAACAATATTTGAAAAGTTATGCAAGTTGGGAAGATGCGTCACATTTGCGCAAAACGGCCATCACTCATTATAATGGGACTCGTGTACGAGACAGCCACAGCGCTGATTGTACCACAGTGATCTTTATTCTCATCACTATTAGGTTGGAAATCACGGGCTATCAGAGGTTAAACAGTTGACAAAGGAGAAACATCTTTAGTCATAGAATAGAATAATATTATGTATACCGTATAAGTTACAGAAAAGACAGATCTAAGTAACAATTCACACTATCCACAGTAGTTCTTTTGTCTTTTTCACTCACATTTAGATTTAAAAAAAATGTTTATGTACTTTTTCATTAATCGAACTAAACCCGCTTTAATTAGTAAGTTGTCATTCGCATTTGTATGTCGGATTTTTGCAAACGTTAACTGTATTATAATTATGTGAGAATCTATGTAACTAAATAAGCAAAATTTGTTTTATAATTGCATTTCCTACTCCTATGTTTAATGCATGCCGTGGCAGCCTTTAATTAAGGCTACACTATAAATGTAAAAATAAATATTATGAGTACTGTAACATGTATTTTGGTATATGCTTTGTTGGTTGTCCTTAAATAAATAAATGACGTAAACTTCATGTTTCTACTTCCAGCATTAAAAGCAATTTTCACAGTGGAAAACTATTGAAACTGAAGTGTTAACGGTCTCTTATAAGCCGAGAAACAAATTAATGTGGTTGGCTTAATAAGCTAGAAATAGGTCCTTAGATAAATACATACCGGTTTCAACAAGTTTTTCTTCCCACGTTCGTGACATTTCCTTTAAGAGATGGTCACTTTGCGCCAGTTTTTCGTGAACTTCCTCACCCACTGGGGAACCCTGGAAAGACATTCCTAAATGAAACATACTACATTGTAAAAGCTCCGACGAGAACCTTCTTTCATCGAAATCGGTTAATTACACATTAATATTAGTCGTTCTACCCGCGGCCGTTGACCCAGTAGTCAGCTGTAGTAACTTGGTGGGCAATTGCTCGATAGTTGATATTCGGACTGTTGTATATGTTCAAATCGCACGGAGAACTGTACAGTACAGTGAACAGTAGTCCGCTGTAGTTACTTGAAATTAAGAGTTCAGATTTTTTGTCAATACTCATTAGAATTTATTCCCATCAAATTTGCGGAGTTCCACTAGTTTATTAAATTACACCCTTTGTAACGTAAATTTTAAAAAAAATATTTTATCTTATTTGACTTTCCTGTTGCCAACTGAGTGAACATCAAAAACCATTTCACAGTATACCTACAGGCATCAACTGGAATTCATTTCCAAGAAAGCCCTGAAGATACGTGACAGGAATACTAATCCTTCACGAAAACAGATCGTAAATTACGGTGTCCCTCGCCCCTTTGCGATAGGAAAATGAACAAGTTCAACCAGCGAATTTAGGCCTATGTTTTGGATTTACCTAAAGGATAGATTAGGATATTTAGGACTGAAGTATAGCCCATTCTATTTAAATATATTGCGCCGATAGATTACTTATAAACAAAAACTCAAAGGTGTAGTAAATTACAAAATTCTCTTTTACATATTTTTTGCCTTCAATGCGTCACACTAGGATATTTTAAAGATCATAGAAGATGACAACATCTATGGGCACCTTCAGAGACTAAATCCATCCATCCTTAAAACCTTAACAATAAAGGAAGTAACTCCAACGAATAATGAAATTCATCAAGTCATTGTAAATTCACCATGACATGGTTTAGTATCCCTTGAGCGTATCGATCCCTCGAGTTCTCCACGTATGCGGCAGTCCGGCAGTTCGCATGTGATGTGCACATTTGTTCAACACATGGTGCTCCTTAAGGTCGTTGAGCCGCCTTGGCTCGTAAGACCTTGTTTTCTTTGCATAATAGATGGATTGATAAGACGCTGCTGGCTTCAAGAAAGCAACCCTAGATTAGTAGGTCTTGCCTTTATGCTTTGTCGAATTCATACCTTTGTAACATACAGCCATACAAGCTAGCAGTTGCGGATCCAGGATTGTCGTTTGGGGGGGCTAGACCCCACTGGCGGTAGGTTTTAGCAAAGCAAAAAAACCCTTATAAAGCATATAACATTTTATTTTTCTTAAAGCATAACAAGCCTCATTGGATTAATTTTCGTTAATTCGGACTTCTGGGGGGCTTGAGCCCCAGAGACACACCCCCTCTGGATCCGGCAGTGCAAGCTAGAGTATGCATTGTTATGAATATAGATATATGTCACCGGAAAGTATCTTGCGCTCGTTTCTATCTGCGCTACACGGTGATACGCAACGCAGGCGCCTTCCGGTTTTGTGGAACAAATGCACGTTAATCACGTATTTGCGCGATCATCATGTACAAGGACGATGCCTTATACTATTCAAATATTTTTTCATGTATTCAAGTATTCCCATAGTATTCTGCTTTCAGTCTACTACTATATTAAATAACACCATGCATTCCACATAACATCTAGGACCAAAACCATAAACCCCATACAGAATGAATTCAACTTACCGTGCCACTTACTGTGGCATACTTTAGCATCTCCTTGAGGGTCTCCACCTCCTGGCGCAGTTCTCGAATGATGCGCGCGTTCGGGTCTTCGTTCACCACGGCGTGGTTGACGATGCGTTTCGCTCTGTCGGCGTATCGAAGAGTTGAGAGGGTTTCTTCGTAGTTATCGGCAGCTGGTGATATTGTGGCCACCTGTGAAAGATACACAAGTTTATAACTGAACAAGTCGTGTAACCGTTGGGTTTTCGGTTGGCGAAAATGGCAAAGTTGTATACACGCTTACGTAACCCCGTTAGGGGTGATTTTTTTTTAGAAATTCTATTCTTAATGTCTACCTTTACCTTTTTAGTGCAGCCGTGAGACACACTTACTTCTTCGCATACCTACATTTCTTTTTTTTTTTTCATTTCTATGTAGGTACCGTGCTTGTTTCATGTAGGTGCAAAATAAATATTATTCTTTCTTAATTTCTTGTGAGATAACTCATCATGCTTCTAGACGAATCGAGTTTTCTATCAGCGTCTTTAATATTTTTATTATGAACAAATGAGAATCAACAAAAGACCGCCAAGAAACCAATCGTAGACAGAATCATGGGCAAATTATTATTCGTCCATGGCAGAATCAATATCTAACTGATGTAGAAAATTGGAAACACAAATCAACTTTTAACATTTGTATAGGTATCGAAGAAGTCTGAAAGCGCTTTGTCAGCTTTGTGTATTATCATATTCTTGGAAATTGTCCTTGGAATAAAAACATATCAGATGCCGTATTATAAGAATAAGAATAGAATAAATTTATTAACAAGAAAATATAGATCTCAAATTGTGTGTTATACAAGAGCGTTTAGTTTCTTTAAAAAACAAGCGTAAAATAATTATCAAAGACCTCCTGCAGTAGGCTAGGCCTGTCTCGCAGGAAGCAATAGCTAACTTATTTATCGAAATCCTTACATGAATTTAGAGAAAATATATCTTTAATGACACAGATCACAGTCAAGGCCTGTCAATTATACTGATGCTGAAGAACCTTTTCTAACCGCCGCACCGCAAGCAATGCATAAAACAAATACATTCGTAAACAAAAGAACTGTCCCACATAACATTCCTATAAAACGCAATTCAGACTAAAAGCGTCCTTGTTTACAATAGAAAACTACATAATTTAAATAAACATTGCTTGTAATGTAGACGAGGTTTCGTAGAACATTTCTATGCGCGACGTCGAAGCATGAGTGTTTTGAGTTAGGTGCGGTGAGTCAAAGGATGCGGCCGGCCGTGGACAGAATTTGAATTTGTTTCAAGTCTGGGGAGACCCTATTTGCATTATCTTTCCGCTTTAAGAGTTCGCTAAGTGTGAATTCATTGAGTTAGTGTTACAATTTCTGTAGAGCGGTTCTTTCTAACATATATACATGCCTATTTCCCATGGGGGTAGGCAGACCCTAAAATTCGCCTTCAGCTATGGTCTATACTAACTTTTTCTACTTCGTTCAATCTATACTAATATAATAAAGCTGAAGAGTTTGTTCGTTTGTTTAAACGCGTTAATCTCTGGAGCTTCCCGTCGGTTTTGGAAATCTTTTTGTATATGATAGCCATGAGGAATGCATAGGCTATACGGGAACGGGAAAAAACGGGATATGCGCATAAGAAGCAAACGGCAAAAACAAGTTTTATATATATATGCAGCTAGAAAATAATAGTGCCTGATCTCAACTTAAGCTAGACAATAAACGTACAAGTACCTCCTTCAATATTTTGTACCTATTTGACATGACAAAGATCTATAAAGAACCTACTTGAAAAAAGTCTACGAAATTCTTTGTCGACATAACAATAGTTTGAAACTACATATATTGCTCTTCAGTTCCAAGTTCTAAGTGTCATACAGTACCCATACTAATGTCAATATCATATCGACTGTTACATGATCCAATTGATTATTTCCAAGCGAGAATATATAAACCTGTCACCGGTCTACGTTGACTCCCTATATCTCTAAATAGAATATAAGCTTTGTTCAAAGTTTGCATCTCACATATGAATAGTGAACACACATGTAGCCGTTTTAATATTTAACGACTGGTAATCGTCCACTGAAGAACACCTGCCAACACTTTAGAATGTCCGTCCAGGCGTCCACTTACGAGCCTGTTCTAGATGGCCAGCTTAAAGTTTTAGTATACATTCAAGTCATACGTCAAGAGTGCTCGTAACAGGAGCTGTTCTAGCACTCTTGATATCATACCTTGTCATATGAGTTTTGACAAGACTAAGGGTGTGTACACCAGAGATACGTAGCGAAGGATGTGTTTTTAAGAACCAATAGAATCGCTCCGTTTACCTAGCCTGTAGTGAGGCTAGGTAAATGAAGTGATTCCTCGCTACGCATCTTCGCACATTTCTGGTGGAAACGCAGCCTTAGGAAGTGCCAGAGCACTATTCTGGTCAAGATAATGTCACATTACGATTTACACTTGCATGGCAATACCATACTCTGAAATTATTTGACTTTACTAATAGACGGTTCTTCGGGTATCACGAACACAGCGGAAGTCTACCATTCTGATTATTTTTACTACTCTATCCAACATAGTTATATAGATATAGGCATACAATTTAACTGAGACGGTGTATACTGGATCTTTGGCAGACATTACGGATTGTCAGAAGCCAGAAAATCTGACTCCACTCTTGCCAAGAAGTGCCGTGTTACTCAGTTTGTGTATTGTGGAGGGCTGGTAGGTAGCCGCTCCATGTAAAATACTGGTATTCAACTGAATCCGTTTTGACTGGAAGCCGACCCCAATATAGTTGGGAAAAGACTGCCTGGCCTAGATGATGGTGTATACTAAAGCTGGACATTGTTGACGTCCGTCAGGGAAAATGAGTTAGTTTCCGTGTCTCGCCACCCTTCCCGAACCGAGCACCAACCTCAGGCACCTTCTCAATTAAGCGAACCGCCTAAATACCTCAATTTAGTATTATCACTCACCATGACAGTCTTGCTGTTCCCTCCGAGGTTGTCTTTGAGAAGCCACGTGAGCACAGAATCTCTGTATGGTACGAATTTGTCCTTATTTTTGCTGCCAGATGACTGGTCTGCAAGTTTCGATATTACCAGCCCCAGTGTTGTTAGGGATCTGAAACAAAACAACATAATTAAGAAACTGTTAAACCCTAATATAAAGTTACTGTTAGATTGACAGCTCCATCATTGCTTCCAGAAATATGAGTAAGAATGATTATAAACCTCTTTTACTATTTAATCTAATCTAGAAAATGAAAAATCAATTAGGTGTTCACTACATTAATAGTTACGATAACTGGACAAAATATAGGAGACAGCTGATTTCTCCAGAACTCACATTGCATACATTTATAAAAAGGTTCTTGGAAACCTTACTACGCCTTTATAATATGTTAGACTTCCAAGTATTCCAAAACTCTTGCACCAAATGTTTCAAATGCGGGAGATTCTCGGAACCTGCAGTTGGACCTGCTACAATACCAGATACATGTAGGTAGTATAATTCCGCGGAGAGTAGTTGAACAGGCGGAGTTGGAAAGTGGAACAAACTCACTATCACTTTCATAATGTAAACATGTTACGTTTGCTTTCAGTTTATGAAATAGGTAAGTAGAGCAATGCTGTAAAGATAAACATAAATATACAAGACGATGCACGTGAGATTTGAAGCCACACGACGACGCCGAGGTTGAGGGAGCGATTCAATCTTACAACATTGTTATACTTAATGCTTCCTAGAAACCAGATTCAGTAGTATCCATAGGTTGATAGTTTATAAGATTCTTCATGTCTTTGTTTTCTTGACAATAAAACGTGTTTTCATTACGCTAGGCTATTTACTCGAGCAAAAACTCTTGTTAAAACACCAATTACTTGTTAACATTAAAGCTTTACTTTAGAATGTTACCCTCAACGTATTCAACCCATATTTGGCCTTTCCGACTAGACTAACAAACGACAATCGTGCGACTTTCTGGTTGGAGACGCCTTTAATACCACTTATATTGACACGAGCAATACTCTTGTTTATACAACCACTTACGTTTCAATACTAGAGCCTTCTATCAATCTGTCGTAAACAAATACTTTTCTTCACTGGGGCCTTCAGACCCCGCTAGATTGACAAATGAGAATCGCGCGACTTTCTCACCAGAAACACAGGCAAATACTCTTGTTTACAAGACTAACTTTTTGTACTATTGCTCGCAGAACAGATGGTCGATGGGGCTGAAAAATTCTAGAGTGGCGACCACGTCCCGGAAGACGTAGCGTTGGAAGGCATCCAACAAGGTGGACCCATGACATGGTGATGGTCGCGGGTAGTCGACGGATGCGAGACGCACAGGACCGGTTGTTGTGGTGCCGCTTGGGGGAGGTCTATGTGGACGTCTTTCGGCTGATATGATGACAAGACTTACTTGTTAATGTTAGAGCCCTCTTTCAGCCTGTCGCCAACAGCGCCGGTCTTCACTGCCCTTTCAGAGCCGGCAAGATCGACGAGCGATAACCGCGCGACTTTCTCGCCGGAGACGCCTGTCGCTGCGTCGGTCAGTGTCTGCGTTAGAACAACGCTGAAGACTGCGTGAGATCGTGATGATTCGCTGTTCATGTTAGTTGCAGCAACTGTTCTTGATTTGTTGCCTTCGGTCATTAGGTTGTCGATGTCCTGTTGACAAAGAGAGATTAATTAACACTAATTTATATATTGCAATCGATTTAAAACTCACCCTAAGTATTATTCTGACCATGAGAAAGGACAAGCCGTAAAATCGATATTTTATGTTACGGACCTGCAGTGAAGATTTTTCCGGGGAATTTTATTTTGTCAAATAGTTTTCCGTAGACATCGTCAAACAAACAGTTACATCAAACACCAAAGTGTTTTAAATCAAGTTCCAGAAAGATAATTCTAATCGTGGATAAGCCTGCAGTATTATAAACTAGTGTAACTTTTCATCTACCAAAAACGAAGTTAGCATGCGATATCAAAGTGTTCAATTCGACATCGCGCTGTGCTGTTTCAAGAATAACCCAGTTACATCCAGAGAATGGATACGTTGGATGAAAAAGCTTTGAAAGGAAAATGCGGAATTCAACTACCCAGAAATGCAGAAAACCCCTAAAAGTGCACTATGCTCTTTCCTCACTAACTGCTCAAGAAGTTATCGCTACTAAATAATCACTAAAAACTACAATAGTTGTATTCCGAACTGGTTCAAATGTGGCTACCCACAATCGTGTCTATAGCCGTTAGTAGCCCGCCTGGCCTGTATCGCCCACAGCCCCGCTCTGTATATTTAAGCTGGGCTTATTACATACTGCTATGTTAGTCTATCGCTTATGCATAAGCACCAGCCTTTACTATAGCTAATCCTCTTGATACACGTACACAGGTTCGTTATGCAAAGAGACCTAAAATCCGAATAGCTAGAATACACTAATTAACAAAGTTCATGGAAATGCTTTGATTAAAATCTCATATAGAGAGTATTCATAGTAACTGGAAATTGTGATGGAATTAAACGCTATACAAAGGAATGTTCCGGGAAACACTTACTACTTTAAAATATGAGTTTCCGACGTTTGTTTTGGTTCAGGATTTTTTTCAATGCTTATCAGATTGATGTGAAACGCTCGCTATCGGATTAAAGCTTCCACTTTGTTATCGTGATTGGAATCACAAAGGGTCTTTTGTGTCAAAGGAATCGTTTACTTTCTTGGTTTTCTTGTTTTGGATTAATATCTTCCATCCTTTTAGCTTTTACTAAGAGGAGAACTGAATCTCCCATAGAGTGCTAGTTGACGCTTCGAAAGACCAAGGTAAAGATGGCAGAAAAAGCTTGGCTAAAGGTTGCTACCAAAAAGACTTGCGCTCGAATTTGCAGAGGACACAATTATGAGAAATAAGGAAAGGGAAGCGTTTGCCCTGCAGAGGGAAAATGCCGATAAAATGCTAGATAGAATATAATAGCAAAACAAACCCACAAACCTGAATTGCTTCATTTAATCCAATCCGGATGGAGAAATTATTTCAAACACGTTTGCGCTAATATCATCCCGAACTTGTTTAGTTAAGGCCTCGGCTGATACTTGCAAATTCGAGTTCAGTTTGAATTAAATTTCATTCATTCATTGAGCGAAGTTACTCTGTGAGTAGGATTGACGGAAACAAAAATATGTTTTGGAACAAAATTCCTGGTTTTGGTCTGTCATTCCGGGTATTCCTAACTTTTTCGGCATTGCGAACGTGTGTTTATTATGTAACGGTAGATAAACTCTCTGGCAGCTAGCATACAAATTCTGAGGTCGTTGTGGTGTATATGTGGTGTCGTCGTGGCGATATTCGTGGCTTGTTAGGCTTTAGTTCACTTTTTAATTAAAGGTTCTGGATACCTAATTTGATATATAGAGGTATGCGGTACAGAGAGTAAAGTCCCGCATACCTCCACTGAAATGGGAGGATCCTCCGATCAGACGGTTAGGTATTGTGTCTGGTGGGCAACTGCCCGATAGTTGATATTCAAACTGTTATGTATGTTCAAATCGCACTGAGAAAGTTGCTTGCGCGATGCAGGATATCGTTGGTATTTCGTCGCTGACAGGATAGATGGCGTTGCGGTTCGTTTTGTTGCCGTACAAATTTCGCCTCTTTATTTTCATATGGCGGCATTGATGCTGGTATTTTCTATTAATTTATCATACCACTAATTATACAATTAAATTACATGCAAACACCTGACCCAAATCATTGTTTTAGCCCAACAGTCCGAAAATACCTACCACCCATACCCCTAGCAAGGGCGCTGGTAATTCGTCCACAATTGTACGCAACAGGGATAATCCAGGACGGGCCGCATGATTAAACACTTTCTCGACGTTTGTACGACTCACGTATTAACAGTAAGCTGATTAATTTTTAAACGGGGAAAGGTAAGCTTAAAAAGGTCAGAAGACTCTCATTGGAAAGTGTTATGTTTGGGAAAGAGTTTCAAGTTTTAACCTTTTAACGCCAGAGCATAAACGCATTGGCGTGCCCCCGACGCGTAGCCACAAATTCCCCGGGTTTTTTTGTCACATATTTGTGACGTTTGTCGTACAGGGCACGCGCTTGCTTGTCATGTATACGTGACAATGGCGTTCAAAAGGTTAAAAATAATTAGTGAAATATTTTTCGCCGTGGTTTGTATTAACAGTGGCATCAATTGTAGTGTCAGCTTAAAGTTTCCCAATGATATATTCCCGCGTTAACTTTCTATACCAGCTCCCAAATTTTATTATTTATTCTCCTCACAGAAAAGCTTGCAAAATTACCATAGGCACATAATCCCGCAAACGAAAACCGAATCAATATCAAGAAAAGTTGTAAAAAACCGGCCAAGTGCGTGTCGGGTCACGCGCAGTGTAGGGTTCCGGAGTTGAACATCACAATTACCGACTTAGAATGGTGCATTTTATTTGATTCTATTTTCAATGGAATTTTTACGAGTTTTTGCTTCTCCAAGTAGGTATATTTTATAGGTTGTTCGACTATTACTCGTTAACTTGTAAAGCCTACTTAGCTGTGATAGTTTTCATTTCAAATTCGTTAGAATTATATGCTACTACTTACTGTGATTTTTTTTACCCCCTTACTTCACGCGAGTGTAAATCAATTACACATAAATGGCTCAGTTCCCTGACTTATGAGGAGCTTGAACATCTTGTGAAAAAATAAAACAGGTCTCTTTCATTTCCACTCCCTTCCAAATCAAGACAAACATACATAATATATCTACAAACATTCACTCACGCGCATACACATACATACACTACACTTACATGCACGCAAATATAGGTAGGTACACATTCACATGCATTGATAATAATTAGTATTTAAGTTTTTTTTTTTTGTTTTTTAATATTTTATTCTCCAAAATTTAAAACACATAATTATTATGTTTTTATATTTTTTAAGTTTTATTTTCTTGTGTATATGAATGGAACGCTGTCGTCTCCCCTCTTGGAGGTGGGCGCTAATGGCCGCGACACAGTATTCCATACTGATGTGGTTGTTAACGAACACAATTTTTTGTAAGCTGTTTTTTTTTGTTCCAATAAATATTTTTGTATTTTTTTTTTTTTTTTCAATTCATGACTCCAGAAACATCCGTTTAGCTGGCAGAGGAGGAGGACTCTAACAAAAATTAGCACTTTAAAGCTTAATATTTCGCAAACGGATCTTTGTATAGAAAAATAATAATAATAATAAGTAATAGTAGGTACTTATATTAAAAAAAAATGATTCTGGATTTGATTTTACCACTTTATCGGCGTGATTAATATGTATAGGGTATACATATACATCACGCCGACAAACCACACCAAATACCAACTTTCTAGTGTTAAGCGTCTCTGAGCTAATCCGCGGACTAACAGACAGACGTACATGGTAAAACTATGAGGGTTCCTTGTTGACTACGGAACCCTAAAAATGAATGTTAATTTTAGGTAAACAAATTCACATGAGGAGCAGGCTCCCAATCACCTTCCGGCGAGGGTTGTTTGCGCCGCACCCAAAAATAAAACCCTAACACAAACACGCCAATACATTCGTACTCAAATTGTGTTAGCAGGGCTGCCAGATGACCCTCTGCGGTTGGTGAGTGTTTAAATATGGACCGGATGAGATAATACAAATAATGAAAAAGAGCTGCTTAAGGTGGAATGCTGAGGAAGTTTTTGTAAACGCAGGAATTAAAAATTTACTGTGTTTTGTAGGACTGAATCTAGAATCTGCCTGGATCTTCGTTAGGACACATCGACTTTTAGATCCAAGAATCTGTCACACAGGTGGATGAGCGACATAAATGACGCTCTACAAAATTCAAACTTTTTCTATAACGCGATATACGTCAATGATTTTAGCCGGTTACGGGTATACAATAATGCAGGTAATGCGAAAATTACCTTTAGGGTGACCTGCCAGCCCTACGGGAGCACGGTATCGAAATTCAATTTGGCGGGAAATGTTTGTTACATCTCTTTTCATTTGCCTTCGTTGGAAAAATGTGGAATATGTAGATATGCATGGAATTAGATATTTTTATTCACCACAAACCGTATCAAGTGCTTTCATTCAATCAATATAATATAGTATGCTTTGTGGATTTATCGTTCAATATTCTGGCAGCATTTGTGTATTGGTAATTTTGTAAAACGATTTCAACTTTTATGGTTTTGGCAATCAAATGAAGCAGGAGGCGTAGACTCGCGTAGATAGAGGTGTATAATAAAATTTATAGAAATGAATGGGCGAAAGTAAAAAATGTATTTAGTTATGTATCTTCTATATAATAAAAAATAATCGCTAAATGTGTTGCTAAGCGCAAAACTCGAAAACGGCTAGACCAATTTCGCTAATTCTTTTTTTGTTGTGTTTGTTATTATCAGGAGAAGGTTCTTATGAAAAAAAATTTGAAAACACATTAATATCCGGGCGAATAGGGGCGGTCCACTAGTGTATAATAAATGTCAAGACACATTGTCTAACCTTTTTAAAGCCACGCCTATCTACGACCTAAATTCGGAACAAAAATAAACGTACCAGCAAATAATGCACTTCACAAGCTTACAACGCGAAGCGGCGCTTTCAGAAGCTACAACTACATCGATCATGTACTACAAATCTACTACACCATGTACTCGCTTAATAGCCTTTAGTTCGACCAACAACCGATGTGACAACGCATTATTACTCTCCCCACGTACTACACTGGCACGGTATTAACATATTGGCTCGCAGATCACAGCAGCATGTGATAAATTGCTGGCGCATACGACTGGTGCAAGTAAATCTGAACACGGCTTAATATTTCAATATTCAAGTGAATCACTCGAAGCCTCGGCTTGGCAGGAACGTAGACGGACTATTTCAATACAAAGCGGGTTTCAGTTTTACAAAACGGGAGTTTATTTTACGCTTCGTCTGCGGTTTGAGGGATGAGTGCATAGAGAAATGGTGAAACGAATGCTAAAGGAGTTTAAGAGCAACGCAATTAGCTCGGTGACTTTGTAATTGGATCTTGGTGTGCGATGGACTGTTTAGAAAGCAGGAAATAGTGTTCCTGTTCTCCTGAAGTCCTGAAAATTTAGGTTTTAAGTCTAATGAGTTCTTTAATATCATGTAGTTGCGTTCACAGCACAGGACGTGCTAATTCCATCCAATTCCGCCGATGTAAAAGGGATAGTGCTATACGCTTTGTATAGCTTCTTCTCTCTCATGGAGCGGAATCTCGAGCGTTTTAAGACTTCATAGTAGGGCCTGGTAAAATCAAAATTCTAATTTCCAAATAGTATATATTATGCAGCTGCGCCCGCGTGAATGTCGGAAATTATCCCAAGGGAACATTAGCCTATAGACCAAAATCTATCTCTGTGCCAAATTTTATCCAGATCAGTTCAGCCGTTCTGGCGTGATTGTATAACATACATCCAACCATACATCCAAACTTTCGCATTTTTATAATAGTAGTAAGATTCGGTAAGATGATTTAATAATATCAATTTAAATCTTAACCTTTTGAACGCCATTGTCACGTATACATGACAAGCAAGCGCGTGCCCTGTACGCCAAACGCCACAAATAAAATGACAAAATGTATGGCGAATTTGTGGCTTGGCGTCGGGGGCACGACGATGCGTTTATGTTCTGGCGTTCAAAATCTTAACAGCAACGAATAAAAAATAAATAAAAGACGAAGCTCATACAATTGTAGTCAATAACATATCGGGCCGAGACTAACATCCGGCCGCGGATACATTCACTCCGGTCATAAACTGCCACCATTGTAGTGATTTCCGAACATTACATCCACATGTGGCTTCCTTTCCTTTTCTGAGGATCATACCTTATTCATAAGTAGAGCCGTACTTACGTTGGCCAAATATCCCGGAAGTCTCGAAGGAACACAGGTAACTAATAAAACTGTCATCGCTTGTAAGCAGTATGGGTAGAGTTATGCGGACAGGTACGGAACCAGAGTGTCTGCAAAATCAATGCCCACATAAATATCGGCTTTGATCACGCAAAACTGCTACTGCGCTGAATAGTCAATTTTATCACATCATTTGTAACACAAATCACAATCTACAATTAGACTACAATCGAGTCGACGGTTCTTAAATAATACTTTCGAACTCTATTAATCGCGTTGCTCGAAATAACTATAAATTATACTCCAAACCAGTCTAACTTTTTTTTAAACTTGAAAATACACCGTCTACCGAATAGGTACATGTAACTAAATCCAAGTCCTTGGCAAAGTTTTAATGGCCTTTTACCCAAAATAAGGCAATCGCATTAAACAATCGAGCTCCCATTAGAGTTAAATTGACAGCGCGACTGACAGGTTCAAGGTCATCCCTGACGTTGACGACACCACTAAAACAAGGACAAAAGGACCACTTCACGAAATGCGCGATATTGACCTCACCTAGGACTACAAGACATGGAGAGAAAGAAAAGAATCGCGTGCAATTGGAACTGCAGTGGTTCGGTTCTGTCAAAGTTTAAAGCCGCACTGCAGGTGGATTGCTAAGTGCTCATAGTTTACGTGCCAGGAAACTGGCAAGGGCGCTAGGCACGCAGGTCGACCGACGAAGACATCTTGTACGTCAGCTGTATAAATAGTTACATAGCTAGACACTGGGAATTATTGGTGCCACAACACCAGTTAGTATGTCCTGAACATTTTGCAAAAGCCCTTTTGAGAGTAACCCTACTGTACTTATCTACTTCATGCCGAAACCCTCCAACGGTCGTCAAGTCGCCCCAAGCGGGATTACGGTAACGTCGAGGGCAGAATTCTGTCAAGAGCATTAACCTATGATAGTTTTACTAAAAGATTTATTTAGTGGACACAAAGGACAATAATCTTGTGTCATGTTTAGCCTCCAAGGGATCGGGACTGACACATGAATAGTTCAAATAAAGTAAGATATCCTTCATAATATTCTGATGTACAGAGAAATATAGTTTCGGAGAAAAAAAGGACCCCAGACAAATGGAAGTTAATGTAATATCAACAGAAGAAAGTATGGACGACGGCAATATATTATAAGAAACTAAGTAAAGCTGTAATAACGAAGAAATTATATTTGCGTTAAAAGATTTGATGGGATACTTTGTCCTAGTTTTCCAAGAAGAGAGCGGCGAGATTGCACAGACACTGGAGTAATTATTTAGAATCTATTACACCAACCCTAGAGATATCTTATTCAATCTTGAAACCTGTAGCATGCTGGACGACGTATCAATCACATATACAATAGCACAACAAAAATAAGGTTAGTCAAACAAACAATAATAGAGATCGAAAAATGACGCAACATCCTCATAATTCCTCATTAAGCTGAATGGATAATTGGACACATTGAGCCGCGACGCAATCATAACATCGATCATACCAAACTGATTCTGTATCCGCGAATAACGAGAGCTTTTAATCAGGATTATGAAAATGAATTTAATAACCGCGCCTACTGCGTTGATGGCCAGCTAAATTTATTTTGATGGCTTTATGTTGAAATGATTGAAAAGATTACCAGTGGATTCAGAAAAGTTTTAAATGTTGCTTATAATGAAATATGAATTAAGGCGTAGGCGGTTTATGTCCAAATTGAATTCAGAGGCCTGGTAAACAGATACCTCGGCCCAAGTACTTGGAAACGGGAAAACTAAGATGGTTACGAAGGAAGAACAATTAGTTACAAAACTTTATCAATTTTATAAAGCAGGTCGTAAAAAGTGCTTACTTAATGGCCTGACACTGGCAGCGGGACTATGAACAGTTATTTCTACTTATAAAACTTATCTGAGAAACTTAATTTGAAAGCCACTAACAAAGCTGCTATAAGCTTATTACCAGCGCTATCTCCCGATAGCAGTGCGGTCTTAAAGTATTTCATACTTAAGCGTTTTATAATCGCAACGGCCATAATTCTGTCTATACTTGCTTTGTTTAATGATACAATCACAGTAGAAAGACTTGCAGATTGTTCAGTTCGCGATATAATTTAAGTACCTAATATTGGTCCGTGAAAAGTTGAAAGGGAACCGCATATCTTGGTATGGTCATGCGAAGAGGAGGGATGAAATGCATGTAACTGAAACAGTTATGAATAATATAAATGTGGATGGATGGACAGAGAGCGGGCGGCCACAGAAAATATGCATGGATTGTGTTAGGAGTGATATGAAAGAAAAGGGAGTTAATGATAGCGTGACGGCTGACAGGACAGAATGGAAGAATAAAACGTGTTGCGCGGACCTCAAGTAACATGGGATAAGGACAGGAAGAGGGTGAATATAATGGTTTTAATACGTTTCGCTATTCTGGAGAGCATAAACGGCTTATATTTATGCCTTCATGAATCTCGAATCACATAAACGTATCATCAGCCGTGACCCGAGTTATTGCATGTAATCCATCACGCGATTGACCTGTAACCATTCACAATATGATGTATAGCTTCGTCTACGTCTCCGTCGTAGTTAACAGAGGAGAGGAATGATTGAATACTTGTAGCTGTTGGGAATTCTACATTATCATTCAGGTTTCTGAAATATATTCAACCGTAAGTAACCTTTGATTTGCGGGATTTGTTCGAAGGAGTCAGCGCGGCCCTGGAACGCATAGGGCTTTAGAAGGAACACGGATTGGTTTTAGTCAGTAAGAGTCAGGGGGGCTACTCTCTAAACCCGAAGTCCGTAGTTTCGGGCTTAGTTGCGAGCGTATTCTACTCCGTATCATCTACGGACTTACGATTAGTTCCGAACCCAAACTAAGAATGAATGACAACACGATTTGACAGTAACTGTCAAATCGTGTTGCGCGTAATTAATTCTTAGTGGTTAGGTGATACGGACTAGCATACGCCCGCAACTAAGGAGAGTAGAGAGTAGCCCCCCTGACACGCCCTTCCGCTCCAACCAGAGCGGAAGAAGTCATTTGATGATTTCCCATCCTTAAAAAAAAGTAACCTTTCATAAGAAAACAAAATCGGTTTACCAGCCTTAATGACTACCTGCGCTAGCGAATCTGCCATTGTCTTCCAAGACCAAATGAAAATAGATCTTTCTGATAATGAACGAACAAAGCTTAATGTTAAATTAAATTCAAATACAAGACTAAAAAGCTAGGAACAAATATTTTCAAATAAGTTTTAGACAAGGCAAGAGTGGCTCTCGAGAAACGTTTGTAGGTAATCTTGGAGGCGATGTTGTTATTCACACAGAAAGCGTAGGCGTTCAACTGAGCCAGGTTAATTGAAATCGAAACAAGACCAACAATAACACAGCCTGTTACGTGAATATTCCAAGTGTTGGCGCTACTAACTGAATTCATTTTGCGGGAAACTGGCAAAATAGGGAAAATGCATGCATTTTTTTTATTTTCAAAATTAAATACTTATTAGCTTTAGTAAACAATTATGAAATATTTTTTAAATACCTTCATCAGAGATGAAGTTATAAAGCTTCAAAGATGACAATTGGAAAGAGAAGTCCGATACGAACTCTGGCGTCAAAAACTATGTCGCCTATACAGCTGCCATAGAAAACGGCGTCTCCGCGAGAGAGACGGATATATTTGTTTAAAATATTTATATCTCGTTTGTTTTTCGATCAATTTTGATTCTAATTTCACTGTTAGTATTCTATTTTTGTATATTTTTAGATAAACTGTGTAGATAATAAATATTGTTTTTTTTTTTTCATGCATATTCCCTAATGTCTTAGAGGCTGTTGAGGTTCGAGCTGCAAAGTAAGATAATTTCAAGAGCACTAACGCATCAATTGTATATGTGATTCCTCTTTTCTACTTGTACATGTAATAACCGTGCAACAATGCTGAATGGAAAATACTCATATCGAAAATAGAAAATATAGGAGCAACGAATAGCAATCTTTATTTGAAGGGATAATCAAATATATGCGGTATAAAGCAGCGTCGTAGATTTAATTTTCTGTGAGTTCTTGGAAAACTATCCCAGTACCAGAGAAACATGCTTCTGATATATTAATAAAAACATTTTTCTCTTGAGTGTACTCTCTGGAAATTGGATAGCAAATTACACTCTTTCTTGGATCTTATGAAGTACAAACATGTATTCTGTATTTAGATAGTATTGTAAACCTTTTCCTCTTCATATTTACTCATCCAATTTTATATTTTCTTGTGCAAAATGATTTATTAAGAGAAGACCTCCGATTTACCCGAAGTAGGTTTATTTCAAAATTCAAGAAAACGTTTTCATCTTCCCTGATAATAAAGTACTACAATGAAGCCTTCTTAACAATGAAAATGATTCTCATCTAAATATGAATAGTAATTTATTCAATGAATATGAGCAAAGCGCGCATAACACAGACGATTCATTCAAATTAAAATGACAATAACCTTACTTTGAATAACAATATCTACTACAATACTCATTTTGAACTCTAAAATATAAAGGTAATGTCTAAATTCAAAACACATAAATTTTCTAGAAATTCATTCCAAAAGCAAAAACAAAATGTAGCATTTCATTCTGAAATCTGTTCGGTTTCGTTTCGTTTATTTAGAATATCGATCGCTTCAATATTGTATAAGCTACAGCCTGAACTAAAAACTGCTCAAATAAATAAGGACTTAGAATTTTATTAGAAATCAGAGACGCGAAATTGAAAATTGATGTTTAATTACAGTTTTGCAAAAGAAGATTTTTAGTCAAAGAAAATATTTCAAAGGTTTTCGTAATTTCGTCCTTCTTTGAAACGACCCGCCCTGAGCAGCGGCCGTTTTCAGGAGACGCTGATGATGATTACTTCCTACTCATATGTTACACAGTACAAAGGCACGAACTTAATGTTTTGCGCATTATAGAATTTATGGCAGTAATAAAAGACACTAACGTCTTGAAACCAAAACAAATAAGTATTGAAGGGAAAACATTTAGTAATTTCGAGAAACATTATTACTGATTGAAGCACCGGTTGATCGTACACTTGTATGGCAGTCGACGTTTTGATTGCAAATATCATTTGGTCAGATCCCCACCTATGGGACAGGATTTCCAATTTTGGAAATGTATTCCTGGTAGCAAAGAATACATTTCTGCTACTGTCAATATTGGGATCGTAGAATCCAAAACTTATATTCAAACAGATGACATTGCTAGATCTATCTAATAAACTTTAATCCAAGCATCTCCCTGATTCGAAAAGCTGTTACCTACTACCGTTAGTTACTAACTACGTTCAGAATCGAGCCCGGATCGACGGCGCGTTGTGTTCCACGCGCGCCTCAAAGAGATGTCAGCATAGTAGACGGGGCCCGCTGGGGCCAGAGCCTGCCAGGGTTGCGGTATTGGTTCGAATGAGTCACCGCGGCCATGGAACGCAAAGGGCATTAGGAGGAACAAGTATGGGTTTAAGTTAGTAAGAATCTGACACTTCCCAACCGCTCCGCCCAGAGCGGAAGGAGTCATTTCATGATTCCTACTTACTACCCTTAAAAAAATGCTCAGATTAAAGTTTTCGAATTAAACTACAGTTTCTCGGATTAACTAAATCATTTTATAAACGACACAAGCTTTTAATGTAAGAGTTTGAAGTGCGACTAAAACTAGGACTCATTCGCTCCAAAGATTGCTGGTGAAATACAAAAAGCATTATTATTATTGATACAGTATGGAACCTCAGCTGAAACCAGATTAGCAATATAAAAAAAATAATGACGAAATCTCAAATTCATATGAAAGAAAGACATACAAGCTAATTATTAGGTTCCAGCTAACCCTCTACAATCCTTTAGATTAGTTCAGATTAACTTATCGAATAAGCTGACTCAGCAGAACCGTGCTCAGATAAATGACACGTCCAATATTTCCAAAAGTATAAAGCAAATAGCGTATGATTGACAAATGATCAATAAACTTTACTGGACTATAAAATTGGAGTCGACTTGGATAAAAGCCGTTTAGATTTACGATCCTTCAAATTACACTGACTTGCAGAGTTGTTGGGGCAACCATGCAAAGTTGCGATCCCATCGATTCTGATATAAATTGAAACCGGTAAACGAGAGGGATGAACAGTGTCATGGAAAGCAAAAACGATAGAATGATTAAGATAGTGATTGCTTCCAATCTAAATACGATGCAGATAAATAAAAAGGGCAACAAGTAAATTAAGTCTTAAAAGTAAAGAAAAAAAGAATGAGAAGGATCAAAATTAGGACCAAATAAGAATCCCAAATAGAATTACGGCTAAACGAGCACTTATGCTGGAAGACGAGACAAAAACAATTTTATAACAGGCAAAGCCCATTTTCATGTTTACAATATAATCAACTTAGCCGATCGTTTCTATACGAAATTGTCGGCGAGAGGCGGAACGTCGATAAAAGCAAGGCAGCCTCTCTGGCGATTCTGAGCCATCCTAATGAACCTGCCAAAAAGGCTCGTCCACTCAGAAAATACGATCTTTGCTTCCAATGACCAATTACCCATTATATATAAATCAAGTTATACTGGAAATATTACAAGCTGCTTAAAAATTGAACTTTTCATCTAATTGAATCAGCTGGAAAGCGTTCATAAATTTTTAATTTCATTAACATTTAATAAAAAAGAAACATTTAACTGTAAAAGATGTTGATTCGACGATACGACGATCTTTTGAATACATATTAGCCTGCAGCGATCGTGAAACATTCGCCAGCCGAGAACTTTTAAAGTATTTTATGGGGCACTGAAAATTTAATCTGGGAGAGGAAGAGCGGGCATAATGAGCGACAGTGGATCGCAATTAAGGGTAGAAACGAGCCCGACCTTTCGCCCCGTACACAATTTAGCAATAAAAATACCACTATAGCACTCGTTGGGTCGGTGTGGGTTTCAACGAATAATGACCCAGTCTATCATTAGCGCTTTATAGATAGACAATGAATCGAAATGTGCTTTTCGGTAGCTGTCAGTCATTTTACAACCAATTAAAAGCTAGAAATGGTTTTGTTGCGTGATTTCAAACTGTAAAACATTTCAAAACTAAATATACTAGTAGATCAGCTTATTTTAAATATCATTCATTTCAGTGAAAGTCCATAAATGTTACAGGATCGCTATTTTGCTATTTCATTCGGAAATTAATAGCATTATTGTCTTCGCAGTGACGTCAGCATGACCGGAGCATCAATAAGTCGTTATTACCGACATTCGATAAATGTATTGGCCGAGAACAAGAACTACCCTTTCGGAATACTTAAGTAGCTTTTAGCTTTATAAATAGTAGAACTAAAGACAGCATTGCTTACAGTACCTACATTTAAAAAAATCCCGTAACTAGTATTCCCGAACCACAAACATGTGTAAAAATACTCTTTAAAATAAAATATTTTTTAAAGTTACTAAGCTTTACGTTATCTGAAGAACGCCGAGAAACAATCGTAAATATGCGCTAAGAGAAAGCTTTGTTTGAAACAATTCCCAAACTCAATGAAAATGCTTTTATATTCTTTGAAACTGGAGAAGTACACACACCTACAGTTCTCCCTGTGTACATAGACAGAACCTAAGTATCTCTTGTCCGAAAGGAAATCTTTTGTATAAAGGACAAGGTCAAGGATTCTGCGAGAAGAAACTTTTCTAGAATAATATTCCATCGTTTATGAGATAAGAGCGTCGATGGGCCGTAAATATTGAGCTTAGGCAGGTGAATCGCCGAGTGAGTACTTTCTGCTCAACCATTGAGGACGAAAAGTGGCTCCGTAAGATGATACGGCGAGACCGTAACGGCAGAGAGATACTTCAAATTTATATTTATAGACGTTCTGTAAGGGTTCATCAGAGTATTGTTAAGCCGAAGAGTGTGATTCATACAGTACTTTAGCGATATTCTAAAGCTTTTAACAAAATGCGCTTTCATGAAGGTGTTAAGTGGTGGTTGTAAAATATAATGGGCGCACTGTCTGACACTGAATTGAACTGGATTAGAATTGCACTGTTAACTTGGCCGTTTTATGATTAATTTGGGATTGTAATAAAATTATAAATTTGTATAATATTTGGCACTTCTTCTTAGCGTGGAGGTGGCAAATACACTTATTAAAATTTATGTTTGGCCCAGTACTCAGCAACAAATTATATAAATATATAAACTAATTATAAACAAATTATATGAATGAATATAATTTGTCACTGCGTAGAAAGAAGTACCCTGATATCGGCTATTATCTCAGTTTTTCCCCTTACAGAAAAAAAATCTGCAGTTTTTACAAAGAACCCGGGAGATCATCGAATATGTTTATAGAGCAATTAGGAACAGGGTGGAAAGTTCCTCATTCTCTATATGCTCCGACCTGACAGGTGTTGTCTGGTGGACAACTGCCCGATGGTTCTTGTAGGATTTTGTAATACCGTGTTAGTCTATTCATTCGGGATTTGTGTGAAGTCAGGTCTGATTTTATTGTTCCTACGTGGCGGTATTGATGTCGCCTTAAGTTCTGAACATACCTGAAAGGAAGTAACAGCAAGCTGCGAGAGCCCGTCCACGTAAGGTCCGAGCACGGCATGCTCGCGCACGCGCAGTGACCGCCTCGTGGTCTCGGGGTCCAGCAGGTCGTGTACTCGTTCGTTGTATATTTCCATGTATGACACCTCCACCTGGTGGAAAAAAGGTATTTTGATAAAGAAAATTTGTTATGATTAGGGCTCCTTTATAGATCTAGATGGACTGCAGCAGTAGGCTTTTATATGCTCAGTTAATTTATAGGTCTGCCAGGCCTGATTCGACGCTAAAAATTATTGTAAGAAAGATAACTTGATCCAGAAATCAGCAACACTCTCTTGATGTGCGAGTTGACCTTGAATGATAATACAGCTTGTAGGCTTCTTGACTTTTGTAAATTCTGTCACTGAACGTGCTTTGACTAGTATGACTTCCTTAATACGGTCACCATAACCTCATCAGGATTATCGAAAGACTTTTGACATCTTAGTTACACCAAGGACCTTGCTCTTTCTTTGATTAGCAATTACGTTTAATAGATGCTATTAACACTGTGTGGACACAGATTGCTAGCCCATCACCTGTGAATGTCATAATAACGGGTTCTGTTAGTCGATCCCCAATTAAGACGTTGAATGGTACTTTAGTAGCCGTTCAGTGTTAGCTATTAAAGGGTACTTTGTTACTACCAGATGTCACAAATGGACTGAGGGGAGACGGACTAGAAGATATGTCAGCATACAGCCATAGTCCTAGATGAGTGCTGTAGTTTACATTCAGAGGAATATTGACTGTGATTGACTGTGTAGATATGAAGTTCAATAGCTGAATAGTCTTCCTTCATCCTTGTCTTCAAAACAATTTATATTTCGTTTTGGCCCAATGCAATCAATATTGTTTTGGCGCATTATTGAGTGATATTATATGATTGTTATACCAAATAATGAAATGGTTGTTAGGTACCTTGTAAGTGAGTGCCGGTGGAGACTGTTGTACTTTGATCCTCTCGAACAAAGAGTCGCATAGCCGTGGGATGATGCCACCTTCATCAGCCCCAGGCGAGCCCATCATCGTATATGATTTCCCTGAACCTGGACAAAAGAAACGAATATGTTAGACATATCGCTAACCCACGCAAAAACAAAAAAAAAACACGTTACACGTTATAATAGCCTGAAATGTCTCATGAAAACTGCTGCAATCAAAGGGCCACTTCTGCTAAATTTTAATCTTTTGAATGCCATTGTGACGTGTACATGACAAGCAAGCGCGTGTCCTGTACGCCAAACGTCACAAATATGTGACAAAAGTACGGCGAATTTGTGGCTTAAACGTTAAGCAACTTTCGCCTTCGCAACGCAGTCGCAATCTGTCTAAAATGTAAGAAGATGCGAATGCAAACGGTGCTTAAAAATAGAACAGCAGGTCGATTCCGTAAACATGTCGAAGTGAAGGCTTGGGTGAAGTGATCACGAGGTGAGCTGACAACCCATATAATCAAGATGGAATTACAGCTCACTTCGTGATCACGTGACATCTTGATTATATGGATTGACAGCTCACCTCGTGATCACTTCACCCAAGCCTTCACTTAGACATGTTTACAGAATCGACCGGCTGGCGCTCGGATATTTTTGTTGGTCTTTTTCGCTCTGCGATGAATCCTGTAAGTAAGAGCCTAAATATGTTGCACAGAGCTTTAAGCGACTGTTTTCAGAAGTGTGAACAGTACATAGAGTCGTAGCACGAGGCGTTCCGTAGTTTTGCATAACCCATGGGAGAATGGTGTGAATTTATGTATCCGGAGCACTACTCGTACTCGCTAGTAGGTACTGCATGTAATTCCGTTCGAATACGACGATACGACGTGACGTCTCTTCCGGGATAAATAGTATAGGCATTTCAAAGACGATTTTCGTGTTTCCAGGATTATTTTTCTGCTTGTTTTACTTTTACATCGTATTTTTATAGATCCCTGTTTACGGGCTTAAGGGAACTATGAAAGTGTTTATTGTGAACGTGACAATATAAGTTTTATTTTTATGGCGGCAACAGTCGTTTCCGAGTCCGTGAATGAAGGTTTCCTGGACTAAAGACAATATTATGGTAGACTTCCTCTCAAGTTTTAGCTCTTTTGTTTTATTATTTCGTTATGAACCAGCTCTCGACCTCGATCTCGCTTGATGGATAGCAATGGTTGAGGTCTACGATGGAACGAGCGGGCCCAAAAGATGCCTGTTATAGAGATATTAATCCCTACTGGTAACACGATCGAACTGATATATTGTGTTGCTACTCGAAGCGTTCCACATATTGTAGAAAGGTCCTAAATCTACATAAAGTGATAATAGAAAGCCTCTATTTCAAAAATTGACTACGTCAATTTTCCACTATGAATCAGGTGAGTAAACACAAATTGAAACTGAACGCACTCCGCTCTTTCAATCAATCCAAAACGTTTCGCTCACTAGACGTGAAAGCGCTTCATTAGTAAACAAACGTGAAACACTGAACTTTATACATCAAACTATCATTTTGAATCGTTAATCATCGGAATAAGAACTAAATTGCGAGCTTCGTTGAAAGATCTGAAGAAGTTTTCAAGTAAACAAATTTTCGGTTATGTGTAAACAAAATTATAAAGTGTCGTTTCTGAAGATATAATTAGTCGTTAAAATAAGTTCTGTCTAATTTTATTAGCTCTCATTCTTATAAACTATTAAAAAAACCTGATTAATGATCTAAGACCATCACAAAGACTCAAGTACTTTTCGCCTTTCAATAACTTTCATAAATCTAGGTCCCAGACTTTCTTAGTTAAATTGTAGAACAATATAATCTAGAATAACAAATAATTTAAACTTACAAAATAAAACTAATAAATTGTTTACTGTGCTGATTCAACAAGACCTGATTGTTAGGGAATCGCGTCCAAATGTTTATTATCAGGAGCTCTGAACAATTCTGGGAGTGCTAAGTTGTCCGTGGATAGCAGTTCAAGTTCTGAATGAGAACAATACAAAGTTAGGAATACCAAGTTTACAACAACTTTATGTTTATGGATTACTAAACAGCAAAATTACTAAGTTTGAAGAAAGTTGGATGTTAGGGGCCAACGGTAATATAATTTAATCAAGTCGAAATTAAACTATGGATGAATTGCTTGAAGTTTAGCGGTATCGGAGCTAATTGTTCTCCTGTGGCCTGACGGCTTATAAGATACACAATATGAAACTTGGTTAACTGGTTTACCCTCGTGGCGAGCTGAGCGTTTTAGAACTAACCCCGAGTGACAGAGAGCCGTATCAAGGCTTTGATCAGTAAATCCACTGGCAAATGCAGGAGTGAGCGGCATGCAGGATGCAGTTTCTTGCAGTTTTTTTCTATAAATATCGATGCATAAGAGCATGTAGATTCATCTGACCGAATCCATGACAATTCTGACCGAATCCATGACAATTCTGACCGAATCCATGACAATTAATTCAATAGTGCCTGTAAATGGTTTAGTTGAAATTAATTGTGAATACCACGACAGTTATTGTGATTACTTGACAAGCAATAACCAAAAATATGGTGGAAAATAATAAGATAGGTATATGATTCATAAGCTTTTAGTCTTCTACACTAGCACATTTTATCCCCAGTAAAATCATGTATGATGTCGGACGTAAAAGAATAGCACCATCCCATCACTTCCCGTGAGTGTCGTAAGAGGTGACTAAGGGACTCACCAGGACTGGGTAGCAGCATTATCTGTGCGTAGTGCACAGAGAATGCTGCTACCCAGTCCTGGTGAGTTAACAGCTACACTTCGATCGCCAACTCGCCTACCAAGCGTGGCGATTATGGAAACCCCCGCCCCTCTTGGGGGAGGCCTATGTTGTCTTCTGGTTGATATGACGATGAAAATTATTTATGTTTTTGTAGGACAAGATCAGAACTTCCCGTAGATATCAACTACGATTGACTTTCTCACAAGTATAGGTACGTATAACGAACGTCATATCAAGTAAATAACTTTAGTTTGCGATACAATCAGTAATAAACTTCCGAGAAACATCACATTTATCTCACTGATAATAAATAAAGATGGATCGTAACGAAACTTTCGAGACAAACTTCTTCCAACTTCTAAAATGGATAACAATCATTCGATTAATGTTAGACTTATTAATGGGAATCGACGTAAAGGACATCATTACAGCACTATGGATCAATGAAATAATTGCGTAACGCACTTGCAATGACAATGCAAATAATTTTGACAGTTCAACGAAATTCATCGCGATATTTACGTTGCTGAGCGGGCATTTTTTTATATCATGTAACAATTGATAAGGAAATCCTTCTATAATATATTCTTCTATATAATTGAAACTGTGTTACGAAAATAGGGTGCAGTTCATTCAAAGTGTTGAAGTTTTTTTTTTCCTTAGCCTATTGTGTCCCACTGCTGGGCAAAGGCCTCCCCATATCCTTCCAGACATTCTTTTCTTGTGCCACCTCGAGCCAGCCTTCGCGGTGTGCATCCAAGTCATCTCGCCACCGCTTTCTGGGCCGGCCTCGGCGACGCCGTCCATCCTCTGGCACCCATTGCGTGGAGACTTTTGCCCAGCGGTCATTATGCATGCGGCTGGTGTGACCCGCCCAGGTTGATTGCTCAAAATTGATTACATTATTTTCTAGCATTTTATTTGATCCTACACGATCTCATTGCCCTTTTTTATCCCTCACACAAATTTTCCCTTTCATTGCTCATTGCTCACCCCTTCGGTCAAGGTTGGGTATCACGTGCCACAAACTCAACCACATCGACCTATATTGTCGACGTACTCGTAGTATCTGTGTTTTTCTACTTACCTACATATACTGCCCTATGCCAAAATGCGGTATCCTGACTCAGAATCCCTATCAAGATACCGCTTTCTGGCCTACGAGGGCAGTATATTATGTACCAATCTTTTAGAACTCGAGATTAAACACATGTTTTGTGATATTACAAACTGTGCAAAATTAAACACGTTTTAGCACTTAATCAAGCCAGTTCATTAAAATTAATAACAGTCGAGAGAAACAAGACAGAAAACTGAAGTAAAACTCAATTCAATGTCACAATTCGTGAGAGACAACGTCTGTATTTACACGCACTGTCAAGTTAACGCGACACACACTATATTTCATAGTCTTTGACAGAGTAATACGAAACTTTAGTACAACCTCTGTTATTTTCTGCACCCGTAGAGATACGTCGAGTTTTTCACTGTCATAAGGAAAAAGTTCACGAAATTCCTTTACGTTACTCAGTTAATAAAGTGAAGGAACACTTTATTGGCAGCACGTGTAATGTGTTTCTTTGAGGGAAAGGTAAACTGATGGGTAACTGAATATGGCGACCTTCGGACGGAAATTATCTAACAAGATAAAATGCGCGTTTAATTTCCTCGTGACGTATCTGATCTGATATTTACAGTAATGTATGCGAAATTTGGCACCTTTTAGATTTGATATCTGCTCGCTTTGATCGAGATTAATTGATTGTTTTAAGAGGCAATAACATTCATCATTTGAAGAGATAACTATCTCAGAAATCTAACTACAGAATGCGGCGATGAATATTACAGGCCCCGATGAACGTGCTGCATTACAAAGGGAATCCTGAATAACTGAATCACAGCGCTACAAAGGGTGGTAGGTTACAGCGGAATATAGTGCGACCACGTCATCAACATCTGTTTCGTAATTACAATGCGACGTTGTAACGTAATAAGACCACATGATTTATACCATTGCATGAATCTATTTTTTATATTTAAAGAGTAAGAACTTTACTTTTTCACAGATAAATAATATCTCTTATTATTTGGACCAGTAGCTTGTCACGTTCGTGTCGCTTTGACAGTTAAATTGCTTATGTCAAATATAGTTTTGTTTTATTAATAGTAACCGCAACTCTCTTTTTGTGAATACAAGTAAAAACGACTTGAGTTTTTAGCAGAGCCTATCACAAAATAAACGAAACGTTACCTCCCTAATTTCATTTACCAAATCCGATCCCGACAAACAACAATAAACACAACTAAAAAGGAGTGACATTTTATTAAACAGAAATGTCTTGATCCAGGTCGAACCATAAATATTTTGCCAAATACATGGGAAAGGGCTGACACCTTACGCGTGTCGACAGAAAATTGCCTATATACAAATCAGGGAACGACATGCCGAGTACCCACGTACGGATTGAATATTCAGATCGCGTTTTATACATGTGAAGAAGAGGAATATGAGGGATTTGTTATATAATTTAGTATTAGACCTCAAGGTTCTGTGAAGTAATTAAGTTTCTTTTGACAGGTAAAAATGAAGATTTTGTGATTACTTCTGACCCATTTTGCCCTAAAACAAGAATATGACGAAGAAGAAAGAAAAACGCTGTAAAAGTTTTAATGGATATCTCAGTCCTGAAAAAAAATACATTTACAGAGGGCATCCTATATCTCTCAACTGACGAAATAATTTACCAGAAAGAAACCACAAAAAAATAAAACTTTGTGTCACAATCCGTCCCAATCGGTCCCATTCCCAGCACCAAAACACGGGGTGCTCAAAAAATAAATCACAGAGCAACAAAAGGAAGAAACACCATGGATTACGGGGTCGCATGAAACATTGTGCCGACATAACTCCTTCCGACCGCTCGCTATGGGAATGTCAAATTTTATTTGAGCACATACTAGTACGGTTCGGAAACGATTTTGTTGGAAAAATGTATATTGGTGGCTGGTGGATTTTATTGGTATTTTAGGCACTGCTGTTATTTTTTGTTTTGTTTAATATAGGTCAAGTAGCTAGCGTTAGTTTTGAATTCGAATGGTGCAAAAACAAGGTAATAATAAGTAATAAATATGGCATTATTAGTATTGTGTACTGTTGTCGGACGTAAAATAATAGCATCCCATCACTTCCCGTGGGTGTCGTAAGAGGCGACTAAGGGACTCACCAGAGAATGGGCAGCAGCATTTTTTTTTTATTATTTAATATGGGTTTGCTCTTAATCTAGTCTAGCTCATAGATGACAGCGACAAAGTCGACGATGGAGCGGGCTTACCCAGAAGAAGCCTGTTCACTCTAATTTTTAAGAGATTAGGGTTGTATGCGTTTGGAAACACAGACGCAGGCAGAGAGTTCCACTCCTTCTCTGTGCATAGCAACAGCTACACTGCGATCGCCAACCCGCCTGCCAAGCGTGGCGATTATGGCAAATCCTCCCTTTGGGAGAGGGCTATGTCCAGCAGTGGACGTCTTTCGGCTGACATGATGATGATGGCATTATTCACTTTTAAACCTTTTAAAAATAGGCAAGATACATAACGAACACCACCAGATATTAAAAGTCTAGAGACAATACCAAAGTAGTTCATTCCCTTATTGATAATTGATAACTGATGAATATCGCTTATTCATGAGGTAAAGCTTTCTCTCAAACCACACTCAATACTTCTGGTGAGAATCCTGATTACGGATAAATTCTGTTACAAACATTGGCATAGTCCTAACAATAAGAACAATATTATTCAGCGAAAACTATAACAATATAAATTAATGCACAACATTACTATTTGAAGCACAATCATATCTCCATGATATTGGACTTATAAAGACGAAAATAATATGCTCCCCCATCCCTTTTCGGTCTTCCCTTTTCCTCCATACTCATTCATATTAATATACATTTGATTTTATTGAGGTCTTCGCTATTTTTTCTCCAGTTACCTCTGACAAGTTCTTAACATAACAAGGTTAGAAAAATAGGTGTAGGAAGAAATCAATTGAAATGAATACGGCTTTCAAATAGAGCCGGAGGCAGCGCTATTCAAATCAGTTCGCTTCAAATCAATATTTGGTATTATTCGTCAGTAGCCAATTTGGTAGGCGGCTCGAAATTGAATTATAACTTGGATGGTGACTGTATACATATATACATACATAGCTATATAATATGCTAATTAAATTGGCACGTGTTCTATTTGACCTAGAAATCAAAACATGTGTCTATTGTTTTGATATTCAATATAGCAGTTTCTCTTGAAATGGTATCAATCCAATTAATTTGTGATTTCGTATTTTCAAGTTTAATGGTTGGCTGTAAGTTCGCTAATTGAGTTGGCAGTCAAAGCTTGAGGAGGTTAGACTGTAAATTGATTGAAGTAGGTACTAATTAAACGTTTATGGAACCTGTCACTTCGATATTATTTTATAATTTGATGTCAAATCTCATTTAAAATTCCAATTCTATTTTCTGAACTTTCACATCAAGCTTTCGTTAAAGAACAGCGGTTTGTAAAAGGTATTTTTTTAAAGAAATCTCAGATTTTTCAAAACAAAACTCTGGTCGTGACTTTAACATAGGGCGAGGGATGATCAAAACCGTTGGCGGCCATCCAAAACCAGAATATGACGCGTCAGCATCATTCCCGACACCGTCATTTATCACAACCACTCCCGGAATTGAAAGTTGTAGGTAGAAACCATCTTTAGGTGAGTAATATCGGCCTTAGACTGAGAAATGAAAACTAAACATTTTTCTCTATGAGATTTATGCTTAAGAGACTTTCATTTTAAATTCATCGTATTAGTTACTATTTGTTTATGAAAAACTATCTGTTACCAACGGCTGCATCGCGTGAAAGTAAAAAATAAATCCCATTAGTACGTACTAACGGGATTTACAGTGTCCTTTGGCCTTATTCAGACCATGGTTATCCTGTGTACCAAATATCCAAGTCCGTCTATCCGTCAAAGTATCCTTTTTTTTTTAAGGATGGGAAATCATCAAATGACTTCTTCCGCTCTGTGTGGAGCGGAAAGGCGTGTCAGACTCTTACTGACTAAAACCAATCCGTGTTCCTTCTTAAGCCCATTTGCGTTCCAGGGCCGCGCCGCAGTACCTCTTTCGAACAAACTCCGGAACCCTGGGTCCAGTATGCTTAATTAACAAACACCACAAACACAGGCTTTGACATTTATAAAATTCCTTGGAAGTATGAATTCTGTTACGAATCATCAAAACAGCNAGGCGTGTCAGACTCTTACTGACTAAAACCAATCCGTGTTCCTTCTTAAGCCCATTTGCGTTCCAGGGCCGCGCCGCAGTACCTCTTTCGAACAAACTCCGGAACCCTGGGTCCAGTATGCTTAATTAACAAACACCACAAACACAGGCTTTGACATTTATAAAATTCCTTGGAAGTATGAATTCTGTTACGAATCATCAAAACAGCTCATCAGACTTCCTAGAATCCCACTTCCCCAAATTTGTTCGGACAAAGTACCCGACTACACGATGCAAACGAGGCTAAATTCGGAAGTCCAGTTAAATGGACGTAACAAACTTTCAATCGTTAGTGTAGGCGCACAGGGGATGACCAGCATACTGGCGATCGTCCAAATCTTCAGAGCTATGCGTCAGCGTCATCGGGGACCCATTCATCAAGCAGCCTGCCCGTATATCACATAAAAGAGACATAATTTATGTATTAAAAAATATTTCATTCGTCAAAAATTTAACAAAGGCAAAATTTTATGACTTCTAGAAGAATAATGGACAAACTTCAGAATTTATAATAAGTACAGTAATTTTGCCTCGAGTATAGGGGCTATAAAATCGAAACATCAAATCTGTTGGTATGCATTTTCGTTCAAGAGATAAATGTGTGGTAGTATTGGAAATATCGTAACCTAATTTCTTTACAAATTATTTCCGACTAGCTGTTGCCCGCGGCTCCGCCCGTGTGAATGTCGAAAATTATCCCAAGGGAACATAATCCCGGGGTAAAAACTATCCTATGTCCTTACCCGGGACTCAAACAATCTCTATACCGAGTTTCATCCAAATTGGTCCAGCCGTTTGCGCGTGAAGAAGTAACAAACATACACACACACACACACATTCACAAACTTTCGCCTTTATAGTTTTTTAGTGTGATATATATACATATAGTAGTATTTGAATGGTTTATTTTCTTTTATTATACACGTGCAGCATTTATTTTCAATCGTATGTTTCAGCATCACACAACATCGTTATTTTCTTCCCATGGACGTGCTACATGCCGTTCTATTTAGTTTTATCCTTTCCCACATCAATTGTGGGCGCTGATGCAAGCACAATTGACGGACAACACGCGGTGCTATCAGAGCAATCAGCTTATTTAATATCTAACACTACTTGAAGACCGTTCTTGTATAACTGTGAAATATGAATAATAAATAGACAGATTTATAAAAGGGAATATACAGCCAAAGACCTTATTTGCATTTCAGAAAAACGAAGACAACTTTGCTTTTGAAAGACAATACTAAAACTACCTGAAATAAATTTTAATCATCCAAAATTCACACAGAACACTTAGCGCGATACCTGAACGTATAAATTACCAGGTTTCGTAGCTTCAAATTACCTAGGTTCTTCTGAATTTACATAAACTCTCCAACTACAGCGAAATTAAATTTGAGCTTAAAGTGCTTGAGACGTCTTCGTCGATGTTCCTGCACTTAACGAGGCTCGAGAATGTGGAGTTATCTCACGTGAGTGTGTACTTATCCGCTATCGATCGACAGCTAAAGCCCCGCACTTCGAAAATTAACGAGCGCAAACATCGAATTGTTAAAACTTGGCCCCTTTGTGACGGCCAAGCTGTGAACGGTTGGCGGGCGTGTTAATATGCTGGTTATTATAATTTAAATAATTTTTTCAACCATTTCCAGATCACCTGGTGAATACGGACGGTCTAAGTCTAAATTCCAGTTAATATAGACAAATAAACTGTGTCGTTTTATGTCGTAAAAGTGACACTATCATGAGGTGATAAACAACTTCCCTGACTGTGCCTAGGAAACGATATTACAGAAAATTTATTTAACTCGCCAGTAACCTAGGCAGATGAGGGATTCTGCAATCCTAGAAATAATGTGAAGATCAATGAACGACGAACAATGTAATATCAATAACCAGCAGCTGGAACGTCACATTTCCCAAATGCCTAGAAGAAGTCTTTAAGGAATGCTCCTTCATCTGTGAAGCAGAATCTTTCCGACCGGTCGAACGCCAAAGCGAGGGAAATGGGCACGACCGATGGATCCAATCTTGAACAATACAAATAAGGACGCAGGGAATTTCGTCAATTACCTAGCTGTAACGCAGCATGTATGATACAATAACTTTCGTGAGTGTCATATTATTGCTTATGGAACTAAAGTATTAACTTGAATATCACTGCATAACATGGATCAATATGAATATGTTTCAAGTATATGAGTTCGTAAGAAGCTTTAGAATAAGAACTTCGACAAAGTCGCAAAGTATACCCGTAACTAAATATTACATTCATGAAATATAATAAATCTACCTGCTTTACGAGACCAAAGTATACATCGAAGTTTAATGTCAAAGGTCAAAGGTACAAATGGATCTTTGGATTAACCCAAGACCCGAAGTACAAACTCATATAAACTTTCATATCATAAATTAATTCTACCCGAAACGGGATTTAAACAATACCGAACTCTCTGTTATCCAAATGACTACAATAACCTGTATTTTTCTACCAATACTGCACCTAATTTTTTTCTAACCACATCAACAGATATACGCATTCAAATAAAACAAAACCGGTCAATTGCTAGTCTGACTCGCATACAAAGGTTTTCGCACCATTCTGCAAAATATTCTTGTGAGAAGATTCTCATCAACGGCTCCTTAGGTATTGCGAGTGTCGAAATAGTGGCTGATTTTTTTTAAATTCTTTTGTTTTTTTTTTTTTTTCAAATGTATCCTTCCGCTCTGGGTTGAGCGGAAGGAAGTGTCAGACTATTACTGACTAAAACCACTCCGTGTTCCTCCTAATGCCCTTTTCATTCCTGGGCCGCGGTGTCTTTTTCGAACAAATTCCGCAACCCTGGCAGGAAAAGCGACCATAGTAGTATTCAAGTTAATACACGTAGAATTAATTTCAAGCAATTACACGTAGAATTTCAAGTATCAACCTACCTATTACAGTTCAAATGATTCTCGTGACTGCAAGACGTAAGGACATCGGAGGCTTAGTAACAGGGTTCACATATTCATCCTGCGGATACGAAACCCTTAAAAGTACAACATGACATTCCCATTTCGTATCTTGTCTTTTATACTTTTTCCGAAACCACCGCTGTCAGTTTATAGTTTGGGCCCGACAGCGCGACACATCTCTGGCACCTTGCAGCTGGCACCTGCAGTTTTAGGTCACCCGGACGCGGCACCTGTCCCGGCCTCTTTGTTCTTATTCCTGTCCTATTTGTAACGTAGAGGTGCAGCCAGATAAGTGCTCCATCCTACGTACTGTAATTATTGAGTGCTCTGGTTTAGAGCTTAGAAAAATAAATGGAGGTAAAGTGTTTCTGCTACGACGTTGTCTTGTCGATGAAAATATTTTTTGATATTTTCAAAGATAAACTTTCACACGCTTAGGTACAAAATATCGCCATAAATATGATTTGGTCTAAAATTTAGGATGTTAAACATCAGTTCAAGATTCCCAAACATAAATAAGTAAAAAGGAGGTATAATGTTGGTAGACATCTAAGCAAAGTTTTACAGCCTGAACATAAATAATCCTTGGTCAAGACTTCGCCAATATTTTATGCTGAAACTCATAAAACTGTACAATTTTCGTTTACCAAGCGGACAACCACCGCAATACCTCATTTTTTAGTCTCAGTACCGAAGCTCGCTACGACGCTACGGCGTAGCAACTTCGTAGCAAATCGGCTACGAAACGTACCTACAATCAAAATTAGGGTAATATTTCGAGGAACAATATAAATTCCAGATGAAAATTTATGTGTGGAGTTGAGCAATAAGCCCCGCTTGAAAGTAGCTCGCCCGACCAAGTTTCAGAGCCACGCCAATACAGGGACCCTTGCAAATTCACGGTGCTAACTTCTCGCTAGTATTTGCATTGCTAAACACTTCTAGGGATGTAAATACGCGTACAGAGCGGAGCAATAATAAAATAAGCGTAAATATTTAACTTGTTGCGACTTTGGCTGTTAAATACACGTTTGTATGAGAGGTGAACGTTTTTTTTAAGAGTCGCAAACAGTCATTCGGCTTAGGAAATTCATTTTAAGACTTAAATATACGGCTATGAACAACTTTACAGTTTGTTAGGCATTAATTTATGATTTGCGATTGCTGTTGTTGAAAATTTTCTCTGAACATGTGTTCCCACTATTAATTTCAGGCTTTATTGAAAATTCTGCTGATAATTAAATTCAGTTCAGACTTTGCGACGGGCTGACTAAGCCAGGGCCCAGATGCTCCTGCCGTTGGGTTTTATTTGTGGTCACGCCAGCTTTTATGTAAAGCCTTCGAATTAACGTCACGGTTATGAACGTAAATTAAACTCGACTAAGTACCTACCTGTATTTATTAGAGGCATTAAATTATTCTTTTTTATTAGTTATTATTAAAGTTTTATATATGATTTCTTCATTCTTTTTGGTAACAGAGGGTTAAAATAACAACGTTCACATTCGCATGTCAGCCGCAAACTGTCAAAAAGCCTTAATTTCCATTAATTTTTGACAGATTACGACTGAGATGCTCATGCGAACGTTGCTTGAAAATTTGTAGAGACCAGTGTACTATTTAAAAAAAAACATGCGGGGCAGTCTTCGGGAACTGTCGATAGAAGTGAAAACAAAGCGAAAGCTAAAGCTTTCGGTGACAATGACGCGAGTTTCATGATTTTTGTTCAACCAAAAAGTGGTCTAGCATCTATTTTATTATTTTATGATACTAGCCTAGTTCACAGGATTAAAAGTAGTATATGACCCTCAGCATGTGTTTGTGGCTTGGCGTCGGGGGCACGCCGATGCGATTATACTCTGGCGTTCAAAAGGTTAAATTGGACTGGGCTGAATAAAACGTCGCACTACCCAATTCCTCATTGAAAAGAAGAGCACGTAACTTAACACGTCTGCGGGAAACGTAACAGATGATGGAATCCTATGTTGACAAAAGACATGCCTGCCAAGGGTACCGTAAACACGCAAGTTATCATAAAATGGCGTTTATGACTGCCCACGTGACTGGCTTAAACGAATAGGAATAAAAACGCAATAAGAAAATATAAGCAAGCACGTCTTACACATCTGTCTTTTGAGACAGAATGAGTTTTTAATATCTGTGGCCATTTAAACGAAATGTAATTATTATGTGTGTTTCTTTGTAAAGAAATCTTTCAACGCAATTTTCACCCACTTCAAGACGTCTAAGTGATTTGAAAATTTGCACACGTATTAAAGTCCGATGACAATACAAAATTTAACTGTCCCGCCACCCTTCTTCCAAGTGCGTTTTCGTGCAGCAGGGCCGAGGCCGTGCCGCGAGTGAGGCTGAAGGCCGGACTTCGCGTAGGAGCAAAACTCCGAAGTGTCCCCCTGATTGACCCCCCCACCACATAACCCCACTTCCCCCACATGTGTATGTTCTCCGATTGGGATAAAAATGGATATCTGGCCTCGGCAGAGGATGGAGATTGCGATTGTCGAAGAAAAAAAAATGGGTTCCGCCATTGTATATAAAATCCACCCAATCCAATATATTGGTAGCACGTTTCTCACGTGCTAAGGGATGAATGGCAAGAGGGTGGCTAAACTAAACAACACGCTTTAATAGCAAATTGAACTAACAAGCAGAAAATATTTTTTAATTATTGATATTTCATTTCCATTTTTTTAGGTTCATCAAAAGGTACGTGAACACAGCTTGTGGTGCATTCCATGTATCTAACTGCGTTATTTACCGATAAGCAATAAAAAATTGGCTTCCTGGACCAAAAAAAACAAATTTAAAAAAAATGTGTGGAAACCCTGAAAATAATTTTCGCATAATATGTAATATGCAGTGTCCTTTAGACAAGTTTAATCGAGTCAAAAACATACGTTCCCGATATCAAATCGAAGTACCTAAAAGATATTTGTTCCAAGACAGAACCTATTCTGAATCCCAGTTTGATTCCTATTCTGAATTCTTCATGAAAGAAGTTGTTTGCGACAAACAAACACATTTGCAGTGTCTGAAGGTCGATGTTAATACACATTTTAATATACATATTTGTTATTCAAATAGTAATGTAATAACGATTTATTATCAAAATGCGAAATCCTCATCAATTTAAGCTGCTAATTAACCTGTCAGCTGCTTGACCAATAATATGATTTATTACTGAAAATACACATTGCTGTTAATGGATGAACTCGTGCAAACCAGAGATATTGATGATAACGAATGGGCACTACACACCCGCAAATATAGGAGCTTAGGCAAGATTTTCTGCTGCAGAGGTAATGATTTTTCTATTAATATGTGGTGGCAGGCAGACGTTGAAGGCATGTACAACGAAAACAATATTTGTACAGACTCAACGAATTCTGTTTTCGCCCCTGAAATTCTCATTTCATAAAGTAAAGACAGCAATCAAAAGCCGCAGTAAACACAGAACAAAAAGCACATATCAGCATTATTAAGCGTGGGTACATATCAAGGGAGTCGTAAGTTACGTATACCTCAATATGATGTAAGTACCGAACCGTAAGTCACCCCTCGAGGGTCGTTCAGACACCGCAGCTCAACATCCGAGAAGATAGCATGAGTCACGACCTATGACCTAGATTTCTTCTTTTTTTACTTCGAAATTCAATCAGCCGTTGCATTAGAGGCGGAGATTATATGGTGCGCGTCGTGCCTGATTTTGCAGCAAGGATAAAATGGTCTCTTTAAGGTTTTATTTCGGACTAAGGTGCTGTATATTTTTATTACATTCGAATTGGATGCCGTTGGTCGTTTTTAGAATGTCGTACCCAAAAGGTAAAAACGGGACCCTATTACTAAGACTCCACTGTCCGTCTCTCTGTCACCAGGCTGTATCTCATGAATCGTGATAGCTAGACAGTTGAAATTTTCACAGATGATGTATTTCTGTTGCCGCTGTTACGATAAATAATAAAATTTTTGTTAACTTAAAAATGAAAGGGGGCTCCCATAGAAGAAACGTATTTTTTTTGTTGTTTATGGTACGGAACCCTTCGTTTGAGAGTCCGACTCACACTTGGCCGGTTTTTTTTACTCAATCGTACTACAGGGTACTTTTAGGATTTGAAATTACATTACAAATTATCAGTCATATTTATCTTGAAGCAATGGTATGGCGTAAATTACTCACAAAGGCGGCCATGCTTACAGGGCAACACATTTGACAAATCGAATAAAACGGTATGCTCGAATACAGTTAACTTTCCTCAGTAGCATATATGTAAGTGTGTTACATCAAATAACATAACGGAATAAATGTAACGTATTTCCATATGTACTCAAGTCAAATAAAATTACGTCAATAAATAAATACAAACATGTATTGTGCTAACATGAATGGTAGACGGACCGTTAAATCCATAATTCCACTCACTCTTGCATGCACGTGGTTGTAAAAGTTGGAGAATATCCAATGTGAGTCAACCAATGTGAGTCAATTTGAAGCGTCTACGTATCCAAAAAATCGTCGGGAACCGTATAACTGAGGTCTCAGGAAGTAATATTCGGGAGTTGCGACCATTATGCGTGGCGACATGCCAACTTGTGTGCGTAAGCATTAAACTTACGAACGCGAACGTAACAACAGTCGTAATACAAGTTCGTGCAAATAGTATTTTGTTTGCTCGCAGACGCTGTACTTTATACTGCAGTGCCTATAATGGACAAAGTTTTGGACTGCTTATATTGCGCTGAACCGCAGCAGGAGGCATTATTGTTAAATGTAAACAGTATTTCTCTACTTTATTACCGCTTATCATAAGCTTTAAAGCTGCTCATGAATAATGAAAATAAACCAGGGTCATCCTCCACAATTTGGTAAAACACCAGGTCTATCGAAATCCGTTCAGACAATAAAGAACAATACGCTCCAAATTGAATGCACAGCAAATTATCGAATCGAACATCAACAACATCCGCATGGATACTCCAAATTGTTCAGATTCAATAGAATCATTGCAGACATATCGCAAACAATAAAAGATACAGAATGGCTCAATAAATAGTACAGATGCAGCGGAACCACTCCAAAGCGGAGTGTACACAGATCGTTATTGGAATATGTCGGAAAACCACGTCACAGCCGGGAACATATGATTGTACATACAGTAACAATATGAGGCTTCCAATACGTTTCACACACAGTTTACGATTGCGGTACTGTTGTTTGAAGTAATAATACTAATAACTTCAATAAAAGTGCTATGACGATAATAATGTTTCTGGCTTTGTTATGGTAATGTTTACTTTAATGCGTTTGTTTTGAATGTCTGTGTTGTTAAAGATATTTGAGGAGTAAACATTGTGATATTTTCAATTTTGCTTTACATAATGTTTATTTAACTGAAAACTTACAGACACACATTTTAGATGTTTTGCAAAAGGAAATCTGGTCCTTCGAGCCGGATTTCGAGAATATTTGGTTTTAAAATCTGGGACTTTTTCATTTGTAAACTTCAATGTATCTTTATATATCCACCTGCAACGAGGCATACAGTCAATTTAACCGTTGAAAAATAATGCAAAGCGGGGCAACCTCGACTGGCATTGATTGTAGCGCGTGAATTGATGACGCGGCACACAAAGGGTTAGTGACGTATCTAGGTGAGCTGCCTGCGGCATGGCAGCATAGGCTTTTGTTCGTACCGCCGAGAACGCAAAGCGTTGCGAGGGTGAACGAAGCATGTGGGTTCTCTGGCGGGGTAGCCAGATGAATATGTGTAGGGAAATTGAGAACGGTGCTTATAGTTATTTATGATACTAGTGCGGTAAGTTGGTTTTTACAAACGAGTAGACGAATAGTCACGAGTTTGTAAAAACCAATTTCCGCACGTGTGGCATACAACGTTTTCAACACATTTGCGAAAGAAGATATCAGTCAGAAAGTCGCAACAATCTTTGACGTTCCTTTTATGAAAATAGCGCGAATTTGCAAATAGCGCCACGTGCGCATGGTGAAAATTAGAACTACATATTTCGTCTCATTTTCTATTTATTATTTAAGTGAGACAAACGTTTGGAGCAAAAGCGCTTCTGAGGAGGTTCGATCATTCGGCTTATTTATTCTAGGAATGAGAAACTGCTTGGTAGAATTCTCATATTTTTTAAATCGAAATTTTAAAATAACATAAAGGATACGCACGGCGCCATACGAGGAGTGCGGTAAAATAGGTACTTAGATGAGAGTACCTATTTTATCGCACGTTCTAATGTATGGTGCGTAATTTTTAAATTTCGAGCTGTGTATACAGGCGTCGTAAATGCATTTTTTGAGCAAATGTGTTGAAAAATATGTTTTGTCTTATGGCAACTGTACTCGTGCAGCGAACTTTCTTACTTCCGGAAGTTCTTGCTACCAGTACTTCTTGAAGGTCTCTAAGTTTTAATGGCACCCGCATATTTTGTAGGTAACTGCTGTAAAATGTTATCAAGTTCAAAAAAGACCAAATACTGTTCCGGATATAGAAAACTTATTATAAATTTTAAATCACTTCTTAGAGTCCGTATTTGTGCTCGGTTGATGACAAAATGCTTGGTACCATGAAGCTTGTAAATAACTTATTGGATATCTTTTTGGATATTCAAGCGCGATGTAATGTTACGTTTCGAGCTTCGAAGTACAAATGTACGGATAGGTTTAAACAAAATCGCCAGTTACCTAGTTTTCCGCTATGTCAGTGGGCGGGAGTTCCGCTGAATGGATAGGGACAGTTAGAACGTTAATTGCCGCGTTATAGCCGGAACGAAAGGTTATGGCTCCCAGGAGAGTAAAATCTAAGTAAGCGTAGGTTACTTAACACAGTTGTTCGACAAGACAATGGGGACTTTATTTTAACTGAGTAAATGAAGATCTTGATGAGTAACAAAATAAAAAGATTGAAACCAACACGCTCTCGTAATGTGATGAAGCAAAAAAAGTATTCAAATCGATTAAAATTAGCACCCAAAAGAATAAGTATGAAGGTACATGCTGCACGTAACATCGAAAAAAAAAAGTGAACCAGAGCGACAGCTCTATCTATTAAAAATACTTTGTACTTATAGGATTTTGGACAATTTTAACCATCACACCGCAGTAAAAATATTTCACCAACACCAAATAACCAATTCATAGAGGCGACCAACAGTTTGCAGGCAATACCGCTGTGGGTACAAATACCGTTTTTACACGAAATCTCGAATATTCTAGCAGCATAAATAGGGTTGTCACTTTTAGCGCCGTGCCTTCACTAATACCCTTCAATAAAACTTCCAAGAGTATTACGGTATTAAATCTAGAGAGCAAGTTTTCCCTTGGGCGACAGGACAGACTTCTCACAATTGGGAGGATCGTGGCCTTAACTAGAGGAGCTGTGGTCTTGTCCAGTAAATTACCGCTTAAGTCTGTGGAAGACGTTCGGGCCGTCGAGACCGGAGACAAGACCGCCATAGCTAAACCCTAGTGAAATGGAAGTGACAGCCCTGGACTCACTGGCTCAGTTATTGAGTATGAATATTCAAGTTATTCGCCAGAACGTTCGGTGGGTACTCCTTCCCATAGGAGTATCCAAACGCATGACATTCTGGTAATGAAATTTTGAGATGGCATAAATATTTGGCGTTGGCTAATGCTATTGGGAAAACATTTTGGGATCGAAAATCGAGAGGCCAATTTTTTAGTCCTACAGAGGTGCTTTACGATTTTGGTTACCACCCTTATCATTATTTCAATGTTAATGCCTCTTTTTATATAGAGCAGGAACGTGCTACGAGCTAGAACGAGAAATACTGAACGTCTCTTGTTTACAGAACAAACTTTTATCCATTATACCCCGTGTTCAAAAGTTATTAACAATAAGCCAAAGGCCACGGGATTTTTGTTAAACCAAGTCCCTATACATGGGTTCGCTCTACAAACTCGACGTAACACGCTAAGAACAATTTGTTTCTAATCCATGACGTCTCGAGGGCGAACATGGTAATGCACTTGCGCAACCAGCAGTATCGCACTATATACGTCGCTACTATCGCTGTGATAGCAGCTAATAAAGTTGATTTACGTAGTACTATACGTTATGTAAAAGAAACTGTTTATCGTTATTGATTTAGTAGTGTACTTGCTGTTTTTGACATTCAGTTTAATTAATTATACCGATAAAATTGGAAACTACGTAACTATCTCGTTTAGTAAATCTGCGATATTTACGTAATTATTCATCAGGAATAATTTATACGGTACAAATAATTGAAAGGGCTTGACTAACCGATGCAATCTCGCGTGAAAATAGTTAAAACGCCGGACGTAAAATTTCCTATAAAATATTAATACTTAGGTTCAACATAATATTAATGGGACATTCCGCAGCCCGTCAAAATGACGTAGCAACACGTCAACAAAAAGTGGATATTAATTAATGACAGCGTCAAACGACGTTGTTTAGGAAGGCATCCCGCGGTATTTGACATGTAGGACGTGCGTAATTGGCCCGCCCGCTTCCCCGCGAGAACGTTCAATGGAGGCATTACAACAGAATAGACGCCTTTGAACAACACAATGATGCTGTATACAGGGATATATATTTTGGTTGGTATAAATTACGGTCCTTTATGTAATTTGAAACAAAAAGACCCGGCGATATTTTAAACTTTATTAATCCTTTGAACTCTCTGGACGGTTAGTGTTTCATGGCACCATTTGCAATTCTTCATTGCAAAATTCTCATGGTTACAGTTGAGCTGCAAAGTAAAAAACAAGTTATGTCTAGAAATATAATGCTATAATTTTCTTTTATGTACCTAAACGTAAAAATAATGCAACGTGAACGAATAAGAGTATCGTAGTAGCTCATGGGCTCAGTCTAATAAATTAGCCTTTATAAGGCACGAAACAGTCAAAGGGCCCAGCTCAATTTAGAAATAAATTGTCAGTTTAAACCAAAAGTCTGAATAGGACCATTCAGTAGGCTTATTAGCTCCATTTTTGAAACAAGCTCATAAAAAGCAAAGACCCAAACAAAACGGAATCAAAATTTATTACAAAACAGAACGAAGCAAAAGTAAACCGTAATTCAATGATAAACCATCCAATTATGAGGAGGCGCAAACAAAATTAAATATATTTAAGAAGGTAATACATTCAGACGGAGCTTTACGTAACGCCTGGCTCGGTTACGAAATGCAATTTAAAGGAAAACGATGTCATTAACTCTGAAACACCCGAAAGGGGAAGGCTCAATTTATAAACGAAGAGGAACAAATTAGTGAACATCAAGAGTTGTTCGGGCTGTTCCACAGATCGCGGAAATGTTGAAAGCTGCAAATCTATTTAAATCATCATCGTCATTTCAGCTGGAAGACAAACTGCTGGACGTAGGCCTCCCCTGTCCTGCGCGTCTCGCATTCAGCGGATTCTCGCGGCCTTCACTAGGTCATTTCGTCCTGCATTGGGATGCGTCTTCCGGCACGATGACGTAGATACCAATTGAAACTTTTGGCCCGTGTATCTTTTGGAGACCTTCAAAGGTCTATTGAAATGCGCCATGTTATTTGTTCATCACTATTTATTTCCACCACTATGAACATGAACAGCTCATCAATCACGAAGGTCAGTTACATTAATCCAGACGGATGACGGCCTCCAAAATGATGAGTTAATTAGATCATTGCCAGCTCGACGCGACCGCTCGTCGCTGGGACAGCCTGCAGATTGAACGGCGAAGCAGCATTAACGTTTTAAAATCAATTTCCCGACAGCTTCCAATCCAGGCCTCCCGTCAGGAAATTACTAAGGGGACATCGTCCCAGGAGTTTATTCAATCCGCACTGGGATTTTAATATGATCGGTTATGTGACTGCTTCTTCTAAAGGGGTTGATAGAGGTGTGTCGGTTTGTTATGTTAGAATAGAATAGAATATTTATTTATTTGCTCAGAATGTAGGTATTTACAGTGAAGTGGTTACAATAGTATTAAAGAATCTTTGTACATTCTACCATTTTGGCATGCAAACATTGATGCAGTTCATCATCAAACACACAAAAACATTGATACACAACTAAAACTTATCAGCTAGAAAATCCGATACGGAGTAATAACATTTATTTGTTAAAAGTACAGTTAATTTCTTTTTGGAACTTGTTATTGGTACCTCTTTTATGGAATTAGGAATGTGGTTAAAAATAGCCGGTGCCATACCATAAACACTTTTCCTCAACAAAGCAGTCCTATATCCACCTGTGCGTAACAAGTTCTGATATTGAGATCGCAAGGTTGCATCTCGGTATTCGGCTTTTGCGACAAAGTTAAAAATTGACGTCGATTTCATTTAACAATTTATTTTAGAGGGTCCGAAAGAACCACCTTTTCTAATTTTGAAACCTACCTACCTACCTTTGTAGCTGGCGTGATATTGAGGCTCTCAAAACCCTCAATTGAACCTAGGAATATGATGCAAAAATGCGCTTTTTAATAAAAACACTGCGGTTTGCCACTTGCTTTTATTATAACCTGTTACGCAGGCCTCGTGTCGGCATTAATACCGTAATTCAGCGTCCGTGAAGGATGGATGGTGCATACTTTTAATTGGCTTAAATTATGTTCATGGCTTTTAATCATTTTTTACACGTTGATGAAAGCTACAGGTAAATGTATCATAAATGTAGAGGCTAGGGTTCCCTTGTGCGTAGTGTGATAAAATTGGGCTTTTATGAGGTGAGGGATCCAATCCCGTGTTAATGAATTCATAATGTGATCATAAGTTAGGTTCGGGAGTGTTGCGTTTATTGGGAAAAATCTGTTTATCGGTTACTGTATTCTCAAAGGAATCATGTCCAGTTATAGTGATTGAATTTTCCGTTGGTTTGTTATGGTCGTTGTTAAGTATTAAAAAAGCTTTGCATGTAATCTGGCTAAATTGAATAGATGGATATCTATCTAATCAAGCCAGGTCAATTTGTAAAGCGTTGGCTAAGTTAGTAATTATCTCATGCAGGTGCACTTACAAGCACCACCATCACTCAAGATTTACGACGGAAATAGTTTTAATCAGAATAATGAGATAGTTCAGGACACACGAGGGAGTTTAACCAAGTCTTCCCATACAATCAATTACCTGCAGGTGTATTACATTGTACATACAATTATTCGGTTTAATTACACAATAAATTAAGCAGTTCATTAGACGAAAACTCGAGTTCGCAATTAAACGAACAGGGTGAAGACGCTTGTTCAATGTTCACCAATATGCTTAAAACGTGGAGATGAGAGATAAAACTTGCTCTCGTTGATTGTGAGTTTATAGGAAGTTTATTTAATTTGTTAATCTATACAAATAATAAAATGTAACGGATCGCTGTCTGTACATGGAAGATATATGAGAAAAAAATATTGGGACCTTTATCAACGCAAATAGCACCCAAACAATGATTGTTAGAATTTTTGTCTGTTTATCTGTGCGTTTGTGCACGCTAATCTCAGTAACGGCTTATCCGATTTAGATGTGGTTTTCACGAAGTGTTTGTTTCATGTCAATCGGTTCACAAAAAAGTTATGCCAATTTAAAGAATCACGTCGAACATTTGTTAAACTATCTATCTATTCTTTCTCTGTTCAGTAGCATTGACTGAAACTTTACTAAACTTCATAATCTTAAAATAAAAATATCTGCCCGAAGTAATTATTCCACGCGGACAAAGTCGCGGGCAAAAGCTAGTGAAGAATATGTTGAGTCTTGAATCGATATTTTACGAAGAATAGTGGAGTAAAGAACATGAAGAAACCCTGATGATGAAACAAACGGGTTACACAAATCTCAATCCGATATCCTCAAAAATAGCAATTCAAAATTCAGAGCGCAGTCCCAACAGACAGCGGGAAATTTCACGGTCGACAGCCTAGGTCTATCCCAATTAATCTTATTCACGCTGTTCAGCTACATTTGGCATCGCGCGAATGATCGCCACTTCGGGGACCATTGGTTTGACCACAAAATAGACAGATATAGAAGATCTATTTCGTGAAATGTTGCTGAATCAGGTCTATTGAAACAACATATTAAGTGTGTTAATTTTGGGGTTGGATTGCGTAAAGGATGTTCCGCTGCTTTTAATATTCCCACATTGAAAGAAAGAAAGAAAATTGAAAAAAAAAAAATGAATTGAAATTGAATTTTAATTGTGACCTTTTGGAGTTCTTAAAAGGATTTCATTCAGCATTTTCTTTGAATGGTTGTGTTTAAAACAGCCAGGGTGTGCCTGGCTCGCCGGGTACTTTCTATCAAGTATAATTTTAATAACTTAATTTCTGCAATGCAGGTAATTTTGATAAGACTTTTTGCATAAATTCATCAATTCAATTTAAACATCTTTTTCGTTTTTCTCTTCTTTGTAAATATTGGAACATAAATAAGCTTAAGCACTAACTTGATTAGATTTTTTTAAAGATAAATAGAAGCTTTTTCATTCATTTCTTTTTCCAACATATCAATTCACGATATTTCCCTTAGCGAAAAGCCCAGGGGAATGTGAACCATTTCTGTTTTTCTAGATAAGGCATAAATTCACGAATATTCCCAAGAGAGCTGTGGGCTATAGCAATAAAAGAATTTCTTGAGGTAATGTTGTATTGTGCTTCTCAGAAATAATTTCGCTATATCAATATTGTATCAATACTGTAAATGTCATTGAATTGTGTCAATGTACCCACAGCTGGTTATAGGGCTGTTTAATTAATAACGACCACTATAACACATGAAATATTCAAGGCATAATTTCAGTAATGTTTCTATCTATGTTTATCGTAGATCTAAAATCCTTTATTGAAACCAAAACTAGTTTTAACAAGGTTAATGGATGTCTTAGTATATTATATCTTTAAATGAATGTTATGGGCACAATAAAGGCTAAGTGGATCTTTGGAAGGCGTTCGAGGACCCGAAGCCATCCCCGCATACACTTCGGCCCGTTTAACACTTCAAATAGAATGGGGCAACAGCAGACGATTAAATATCTGTGTGCACTACGTAAGAGCACCCAAGAACAATCCCCTGCTGTAAATAAACATTATCTAAAGAGTATTAAGAATCTGATATCAGCTAATAAAGCTGAGAAAGGCGGCGAAGTTTTGTGCAAGGCATAATAATTGTAAATGATATCTCCAAACAAAGAAGGACATACAGCATCCAAAATAAATAAACGTATAAATCTACCTAAGCCTGAAATAATAGATGAGCCATAATGGAAAAAGCGAGTGCTAAAATTAGATTACTATCTGCTGTAAAGTGAAAACGTAAATATATTTATCAGGGCAGACGTTTCAGTAGCCGAACTTGAGACACAACTATGTGACGTAGAGACAGTAAATTTACTCTGGAGGCAACAAACGACGCATTTAAGCGACGTCAGCTCAATGTGTGAGTTAGATACAGACGGTTTAGCTTCTGAATGTCTTCATTTCAGACGTTAATTACCGTATTTTTGGTCTCATTGTGGCAGGTTATTTTGGGTACATTGTGTGGATTTATGTTTTTGTTGATGAGTTTATTACAGTTTTAGAAGAAGAATGGAATTCAAGTCTGGTTGGTTGCTTTGCAACAGAACATAGAACCTGTTTTAAGACAAAATCTCATCCAACCATGACACTCTCTAGAATTACGGAATAATAATAATTAGACTTTTATTAATAAGCTTAACCGCAATAACACCGTTACTGTTAATGGTTAATTTAAGTAAAACGGTACCTGCGAAGAAGGTCAGGGTAACTAAGTATGAAACAAACGATTAGTCATAACAGTATGAACTAGTGTCTGGTGTATTTATAGGATATGCGAGTGGCATGAGTACTTTTACTTATAAGTTAAGTTATTAATAGTTGGCTGTTTTCTTGTGGTAGTTATTTCATTGTTGGTTTTTTTCTGGTTCATTATTGCTTGTAGACGTTTAGGAAATAGGAATAATGACAGAACAAACAAGCTCTTGATGAGATTCATTACAGAGGATTTAGATAATTCTAGATATTCATCTAGTATAACTTACTAAAGAGTCTTTGTTTTACGAATTCTGGACAGGTCCACTTCAATCTGTGATGATAATTTCCTCAAAAAACCATCTACATAGGTTCTCAATGACTTCTTCCGCTCTGGGTGGAGTGGAAGGACGTGTCACTCTTACTGACTAAAACCCGTCCGTGTTCCAGGGCCGCGGTGACTCTTTCGAACAAATTCCGCAACCCTGATTACATGTTAACCATGCATTTATATATTTCATGGACTTTAAGAGACTTTGACCTTCGAGTTTGTTTCGGAGTTTCTTGTCAGGGTGGTCAGCTAGGAAAGGCTGGCCTAATCTATTTTAAATTATATAACACTATTAAATGCAAAATAATAATCATTCACCAAGGATTATCATATTTATCATGTACTAGCACTTCGCCCGCGACTTCGTCCGCGCGGATTTAGTAGGTACTCCACAAACCTCAACGCCCCCTCAAACCCTTTTTAAAGGTAAGTTTTGGAAAATTAAGCACTACGATATCCATTCAACGGTCTCAGGATCAGCCTACTATCCACCCAGTTCACCCCGTTCACCCCGCCAGAGGTTGACTATGTAAACATTGTTAGATCTGTTTCAAATTTCCCACTTTTAGCTTGTTCATTCCAATTTCCACGTAAATTGAAGTAAGCAATAATGTCCTCCCCTGAAAAATTCATCAACCCTTTTCGCCCCTTATATTTGTTATTCTTAATTTTTTATCCAAAACATTAATGCCGTGCATTAAGTTTCTCCCCAGTTAGCTCAAACCGCAACATTTTTCTTACTTAGAGCATCGAAAAATCCAAATATTTGTTATTTTTCTTTTTTTATCCAAAACATTAATGCCGTGTTTCAGCTTCATCGGACTAAGCGTTAAGATTCTCCCCAGTTCGCTCAAACCGTAACATTTTTCTTACTTAGACCATTTTTATGCCCGTCGTAACTTTAAAACGAAAGGTCCGATTTGAGTAATTTGAAGTGTAGTTTACATGTACATTATCAACCTTAATTCTAAACAAACAAACTAACTAATCTTTACTCTTTATAATATTAGTTTAGATAGATTAGATATATAATCCTGATGATGTGTCTGTTTGAGTATTATTCGCAAATTATCGGCATTCGATTGAACTGAGTCTATAAAATAATCATTAAAATGTCTTGCTATCATTTTAGGAATATTAAATTTCATAGAATTGGTTACCTCCCAAGTTGCTTTAGACTTGTTAGTGCTAGTTCCTATAAAATAGCTGTTTTGAGCCCTTTGTGTTAATTTGATCACTTTTTAATATCTCTTTGAGAATTATTTGAAAGCCGCTTTTGTATCACTATTTCGCTTTATTCTGTATTGCTATAATAAAGTTCATAATAAAGATCAAATAAGTTCATTGAACTTTATAGAATTTACTGGTGATTGTGGAATACTGAGCATACAAATGATAAAAGCACTCAATACAATTGCAAAAGAACTTGGCCCAAAGGAAATAAATACTAAAAATATTCTGCTTTTAATTTTCAAGATTAGAATCAAAATTTAGGATTCGTTGAATCTCGTGAGTTTGGAGGAATTACGTTACCCAAAAAATTGGGGCGTTTTTCAATTCTATTAGATTAAAACTCCTTTAATTGTATTAGAAGTTTCAACTACCATTACCGAAGTTAATGCAATTATCAATGTCTTCAGAACTGTTCAAAACATTATGCGCGCGTGGATTTCCTTAGCAGAGTTATTTTAGAAATGTATTTATTATACTCTTCAAAGATCTTATACTTACAATCATCAACAAATATATTTCGAAAAAGATTATTACAGGATTTTATGTTGATAAAAAACTCTATGGCCCATAACTCATTAATAGGTACCAACTCTTAACATCTTACACACGTGATAACTTTTAAACGAAATATCCGATTGAGATGAAACAAAAAGTATTTTACTTCTACATAAATACTCTTGATAACATAATGCTTAATTTCGATAAAGATTAATATTACGATACGTATTTAACGTAGTTTTTTTTCTTTAGACGATTTAATAATTATTTTGAACACAAAATGGGTTATTGTGATTAAACCATGATAGCTAGATATATGTTCTCGCGGACTTTTTTGTAGGTCTTAATGGGATCTTCTAACCCGTAGTACATCATTTTGTTCTTTTGTCAATAGTTTTTGCAGCGCACGCAAAAAAAGGTTTTTGATTTTACACCTTGTGTTACAAAATAGCAATTTTATTACGGATCCCTAATTTTGAAAAAAAAAATATAGCCTATAGCCTTCCTCGATAAATGGACTACCCAACACTGAAAGAATCATTCAAATCGGACCAGTAATTCCAGAGATTAGCGCGTTCAAACAAACAAACAAACAAACTCTTCAGCTTTATAATATTAGTATAGATTAAATTGTGTTCTTTTGTTACCGTCTGTAGCAGTACAGACGGTAACGAAAGAACCCGTGGAAGCAGCGAAGTTGAGAGAACAAAATTTGTTGCAGGCGCGACAAAAGAAGAATGCAATCTATGCGATTTAATTATTCTAATATTTCTAAACACAAAACACGAATCAAATGAACACATAACACTAATGTTGATAAGAAAAGATCAAGTCATAACACTAAACAAGTCGTCAATATAACCTTTGGAATTATAGGAATGTTTACTGCAAAACTTAATCGAGGGAATCGGGTTACGGTTCTTAAGCTGTAAGCTGTTATGTATAGGTTTGAAAGCCACCGTCGTTAAAAAACCCACTTTAGCGTACAATTGTAAATTATATGAGAACATAAAATGTACGTTAGGCGCTTCTTTCATCGCTAGATGGCCACAAAATAAAAGCTGTTTTAACTGAAAGCTTTGGATTATCTATGTTTACGACCCCTGTATACATGGTGACCGCGAGTGGTGGTTGATGTCAAAAACTCGAGGAAATAAATATGTAAACCGTACAGGTTGGGCAAGGGAATTGGAGACCTGTACACGGGTTTATCTCATATATCCGGATTAAATATTTATATTGTAACTAGCGGTCCCGACAGACGATGTCCCGTCCGAACGTTTACTTTGTGTATGACGAAAAATTATCGAAATCGATTTCAGCGCCACGTATCGGATCCAATTGTGAATCTAAACCATTCTCGAAACCCCTTGAACACACACAAAAAATTTCATCAACATCGGTCCAGCCGTTTAGGAGGAGTTCAGTGACATACACACGTACACAAGAAATATATATATTAAGATATTTCTATTACATGCTGTGTAATTGTTGTCATGATAAATGGAATACCGTATTTATCCAAACTAATAAAAGGTTTAACTGTTTGTCTGTTAATCTCTAAAAGTTTCTACTGATTCAAAAATATGTAGGTTTCTGCGGGCTTTGCCACAGGAGAGAAGCAACGGGAAGTTATTATCTGTTAGAGAAGATATCAACAAACCGGAATAATATGCTGCTTTGTTCAAATAAAAATAAAATCTGATAAATATCACTATTCTTTTTACTCAGAAGCCATTCATACTCATTTCCAGACGACGGCAAAGGATTTTTTTCCTACAAAGCCTCCACAAAGAAAGTTTCCATCCTTTTATTTCCCAGCGTCCGTTATCTTGTCTCCAGGGAAATAGGTAGTATAGAAATTGGCTAGAAACATGAAGTATTACGCCTTTTAAATTTAAATTATGGTCCATTATTGGAGGTTCCAGATTCAATATCGCTTAACGATTTATTATTCAAGTTCCTCTGACTATTATAATTTATATCTCCTGAAAGCTTCCAGCTGGGATGGTATTAAAGAAGCTGTCTAGCTTATTACATAAATATTGAAAAAGCGAGAATTTTATATGGGTATGATTATTTTTCCTCTGGCCTTTGCTTCGGGTTCGGTTTCCGGTGGCCAATCCAATTTTGCATGAATGAAAGCTAAAGTGTCCCGTTAGCGTAATCGGATTAGTAATTCCAGAGATAACCTGTCTTTTTTTTTTCGGATGGGAAATCATTAAATGACTTCTTCCGCTCTGGGTGGAGCGGAAGGGCGTGTCAGACTCTTACTGACTAAAACCCATCCGTGTTCCTTCTAAAGCCCTTTGCGTTTCAGGGCCGCGGTGACTCTTTCGAAACAATTGCGGAATTTGTTTGGAAACAAACAATTTTACCTTTTACAATAATAGTAGTTTGAATTAGATTAGCTAGGGAGGAGAGAACGTTGATTTTGAATAATTCTGAACAATTTATCTTTCATTATAAATAGGTAACATAACACATGATTAGGTAGAGATATAGGAGTCAATATTGAATGAAGTCTGTTTGTAGAGATGTCGTAGTTTCCCCAATACACGTGTTGCCTAAATTCAAACCATTATTGTCGCAAGTTAATTAATCTAACCTCATGGGACCAATTAGAGCTTGTTGAACTGATGATGCTGAAGCACAATGGAATTAATTATGTCATGCAGTTTTGTTTTAGGTTTTTTAATTAATGATTGTCGTCAATGCGATAATAGATAATTATTTGGGGTTCCCAAACAATGAAAAAAAGAAAACCTTGAGTGATATCTAAATGAAATATATCGATCCGATAATATGTTTGACGTGATGTAATGACTCTGTTGCATAATTTCTTTCAACTCTAGAATTTACAACTGTAACTTGTTGATAGACCTGTTTTGTAATGTGCAATCAATTCTAGACAAATCAATTCTTTAAACTTTGCCTTAGTACAGTACTTTGAACACTAAAGGCCGGTCTCAATAACGTCATGTTTGCCTTTGTAACAAGACGTTTACAAGTTGGTAGCTAATTTGACAGTTGGTTAAAGGTAGATTTCTACGTTATTGAAACCGGCCGTAACACACCATAAAATATGTAAGGTGTGGAATTTAAAGAAGTAGCGCAACGTGTTGGTATCGTGAGTACGTAAAAATCGACCTAAACTTAACCCAAAAACAGTTTCAAGTTTGTGTTCAACACCTATAAGAATCGCGACATGACCTCAAAAAAATATTTAATATTTTACACTTACATTTTTACGCCATTCGACTTGATACATTAGACGTAAATTGCACATTATGTTACCCCAAAATTACTTTGCCGACGTTCCTGCGTTAATATATTTTATACTTTAATATTCCAATGTAGGTGCGACTAAAGGCTTTACCACATTAGCGATCTGTGAGCCTTTTTTCCAGAGAGGCGGTTGGAAAACACGTCCGCCGCGTGTACGCAACTTGTTAATGGAATTTTGCCAAAATGTTCGTTTGTTCCGCTCACTCTTGCACCTATACATGGACGTTGCATCAATCGCTTTCATTGCGCATACGCGGAGGAAACGATACGTACCCGCAGCGATATCGCTGCGTTCACGCGGAAGAGCTTTAAACCTCCCGTAAATCGCCAATGCAAAAAGACCTTTACGTTAGGAAAGATAATGTGGAATGTTCCTAGTCTATATGAAAAGTTAATAGCAGTCGGGATTCAGTCGTTATTCCGCCTGAGTGGGTCCGCGAAGGAATGAATGAACGTTGTATGACTATTTTAAGAACGAATCTATTTGACGGAATGTATCTGTGTTATGAATGGGCTTTTCTTATGAACTGGCTGTATCGTTTCATACATGACTGGCGTTTGTGATGTAACAAATTAGTAGTCATAGTACTGTGTAGGTAGGTACAGAGTACTGGCGCTGCTTTTAATTTTCTTTTAAAATATTATGAAAGGTACGCCCTATTCACTTTATTATGTATGCCGGGCCGATACGAAACTATAACATGGTAGGTACAGTAACTTCAATTTAAAGCAACACTTTTATATCATGTGAAATATTTACAAGACAGATCAGTTCCAGAATTCACATTACCATAACAATTAAATGTCCAATAACCTTACAAGATCCGGTTATTTAAACTCCGCCAAATAAACAAACGTTTAGGTACCTCTCTGACATCACTATTTCCATATACATATTATGCAGAATCTGGGCAACAAATATTGATCGCCGATAAGTCTGACGGCGCTCCGTCGGATTTCGGGCCCAGATCTGACGGGAGTTTTCACATAGTTTCGGGAGTTTTTCTGACATGTTGCATTTTGTAAACAAGGGCGGTATACTAAACAGAAGTTTTTGTATCAACCATATACTTTAAATGCGAAATTGACGTCTGTCTGTTTTTACCTTTTCACTTGTTAATGGCTCAACATCCAATCGATAAATTTGGTACACGGGTTGACCATGTCCTTGAATATACATAGACATAAGATAGGTACACAATTTTTTATCCCAGGAGTAACATACGACATTTTCCATCCATACTACATAGTCCATCATATACTTTAAACTTGCAATATCTAGGCATCTTGATTTTAGTAAGAAACAAAGTTTCAAAGGGCTACCAGTTCTGCCTCAAATATTTTTTTTGACTTATTCAATTTCGCAAAATTGAAATGTCAGCACGCCATATTTGTTTACCAAAAAAGTCAAGCAAAGAAAAATTCACTTTAGCCATAGTCTATTTCCAATAATCCCTCAAATGTGACAGTTATGATTGATGGCAGAGGTTCGAAGACGTTGAACTTAGTTTGACTTCATTTTGTACTATCAAAATATTTTCTATCTCAAATCTTTCAGATTTCACGCAGAATTTATTTCTTTCTAGTCGATTTACTGTCGATATCTACTTTTTGTTTGGAGTTTCGAAAGTGTCCTCTAAAAGTTTTTGAGATTGAAAAGCGATAGACTGAAATACCTTTCTATAGTAAAGTTTTCTATAGCCAGGTACGTACATCTCAGTTGAAGGTTAATTTCAATCTTTTGTAATAACAGGTCATTCATTTGTAAAAGAAAAACAAACCCATATCAATACCGCTCCTAAATATTGTTTACGATATCTTTCTGTTTACATCGAAGGCGCTAAGAATCCACCGGGCCTACAAAAATAGATCTTATATTTTGTAAACATTAACGAATAATGTATTCGCTATCGAGGTCGTTTGGGAGAAAAACACGTCTAAATATAGTCACTCCATATCTCCGAGGAGTTAATCTGGTACGAACATTCTGCCTAGCATTTTTACAACTTTGCTGGGACAACTTCTAGTCTAACGGGACGCAGCTGAATGCCAGAATTTTACTTGGAACAACTGTCTTTTTGACCTCCACAACCCAGCTGGGTAACATGTTACCCCTTGGCAAGAGTGATATCACATTTTCTGAATTAACTGTCGAGGATCAACAAATGACAGCCGGGACCAACGGCTTAACGTGATTTTGAGGCACGAAGGAGCCTCGGTATGTAATGGATGGACTCCCATCCACAGACCGACCCCTGCAAGCGTTGTTAATTCCCGCAAACAAAATATAGAACTCGTTGTGAACTCTCATTGCAATTTTTTTTTAAATTTAAAAAGCCGATTCTAATGGAACTTTTAATTTACAAAGTTTTTTGTGAGAACTGGTTTAGTAACAGGCCAGCAGGCTTGACTACTTAGGGCATTCAAAACAATTGTAATTTTATGTGTAGCTCCATTTATTGTTCAATCCCGGGAACCCGGGATAACTTATTTATTCAGAAAGGAATGTCCACATTATTCTTTCACGGGAAGAAGTTTAGGTATATATTCGCCCGATTATCCAATCACTGGTTATTACTCTTAATACAAGTCTAAATATACTCCATATCTCCGTGGAATTAATCCGGTATGAACGAAGGCCTAATAAGATAACAATCTATTTTAAACTACTCTTGTCACTACAGTAGGTACTTATTGGAGTAATCCCTTAAACCTATTAAACACATCACTAAGTAGCTACCATGTTACATGACTTTCAAAGGCGCCACCTTTTATCGATTTCTCTATCCATTCTCATCATCATAAATTATACCCAATAGTAAAAGCATTGAACTGTTTCATGGAACCGAGCTCTATCAGCTACATGGCAAGTTATTTTCAAGACATTTCTGTGAAAAGTGTGGTCCCAGATAGCACACTATTGTGTCACGGTCCCCCAACTTATGATAGGGGGAACCCTGGAGTTAGGTTTCTGACATAGCCCTGCGTTCTCCGAAGATGGAAGGTATACCCCACACCAAAAAATAATAGTAAAACATATTTTGATTACGCTTATTGCAGTCGTCTTACGTATAATAGTGATATTATTACCTAATTTAAACTGATTATTATTAATTATTTAAGTAAGTCTGATGTAGTATTTCCTTTTATATTTATAGTCTTCATATGGTGAAGTAGCTCGCATTTATCTTTCACTGTAGCAAAGAATAAGTTTAGTTTGAGGATCTCATAATTTGTATGTATTCTTGATATAACTATGTTTAAGCTGTGTACTTCTTTAAGAAACAAATTCACCATCATCATATCAGCCAATTGCCGTCCACTGCTGAACGTAAGCCTCCCCAAAAGATCGCCAACCATCCCGGTTTTGAGCGGTCCGCTAAATTCACCATACTAATAGATAATAAGCTCTTTTATGTAATATGTTATAACTTATAAGTGAATAAGTCGTTGGAGTACCTTTTCTAAAAATAAATAAAATAATATTTAAGCAGAGACGAAAACTATAACTTACAACCACAGCGTACGCGTCACATGCTTTGCACATTCAAATAAACATGATGTAACACATCCAAGCTCCGAGTTTTAATAAGGAGCATAATTTAAAACTGCCAGCGAAACTCCTTGCTAACTCGGTGCGGTGCACGTATTCGTTTTACCTTTGCCAGTATTCCAGTAATGATTCTTTGAATAACTCAAGCACTGTGCATTTGAAACGTTTGAAGGTGAAGGATTGCGTTGTGTTATGGTCATGCATTATAAACATCTGCGTTGATTTGTAAGTGTAAGCTTTGCTTCTGCCAAGTCAGGGACTCAGGATCCTGAGCAGATCGATCATCTAAACCCTGTTCCCCTCTAACATATTCCACCGATCCCCTTAAAAAGTCGTTCTCAAAGGAGTTTATTACATTAGTTTATACATTCCACATAGTAAATACAATTGCACTCCATATAAAGCTGACCATTTAGCAATAATTACCACTAACTAGTGGTCCCGGCGAACTTCGTACCGCATCGGAACAAATATTTGCCGTGTTTTGTTTTTGTCGTGTATCAGAAATGGTAATGTTTTCGAAAATGATTTTTGGAGATGTAATTTCTTCTTCATATTTTAAAATGTTTTAATAGTTATTCTACTATTCGGGACAAAGACAAATCTAACTGACCAAAGATCTTTAAAATCGGTCCAGCCGTTCTTGAGCTGTAAATGGTGTAACTAACCTGGCTTTGTTTTATATATATAATATATAATAATAATAATATATAAAAAAGCTTAGAACATTTTCAGGGCGAAGTTTCGAAATAATCCTAACCTTTTCTAGCTACACACTGTAAACATAGGAAACTAATACGAAACTAAAATTGCTCTCCACGTCGCAAACTTGAACAATTTCTAAAGCACACATTCGTGGAGCGAGGCGAATAATTAAGTGCGGGCCTGTAATTAAAGCCTCTACAAGTGTCGCTAAGAATGTAGGTTATACAAAGTTTGAGTATAATTTGCCTTGCTTAAGCAACTGATAAATTCAAACGGTCTTAGTACCCTACCATACATAAATATACGCGCAGTTTACAAAGTTCAATGAAAGCAAAAGTACAATCTGCAACAATATCCTTGATTCAGCCAAAATATTTTTTTGGCAAAATTTTAATGAAAAAAACTAGAGGCACAAAACAAAGGCAGTAATTATTCCCAAGAGTTTTTCACAAACACCCTCCGAGGAGCAGCGACATTGTTCAGCGTAATGAGCTCAAAAATAACGTTTATATGAGAAACTGTGAGTCTTTCATACGCCGCGAGTTAAGTATGTAGGCATAAATGTTTGGATATCATTAAACTTTCTGTGTCAACGATGGAACTTGCTGAATGAGGTCTTTCATAAAGTGAAGGTAGATTTAATATGAATTAAGAAAAATTTACACTCAATGAAATATGGAGTCAATCTTTGCTTGCTTCAAGATTACTAGGCACTAGCATATAATGTGTGTTGGTTGTACATTAGTGTTATGTTGGGTGCATTATGCTCACATAATATAATCAATTGATCAATGTATGTATACAAAATATTGTATTGAAAAGAGTAACTATGGAGTTTGTTGTACGTTCTTCTCCATAAGAATCTACTTTTTGCGAATGGACAACTAGAGTCACAATTTTTTTTAATTTGAAACTGTAAATTTGACGTTCAAAAGTGCCTTTTAATGGTCTAGTTGAAATAAATTATTTGACTTTGACTTTGCCTTTTTGTTTGTAGGATGGGAAATTATCAAATGACTCCTGGGCGGGCAGAAAGGGAGTGCCCTCTTAATGACTAAAACCGATCCGTGTTCCTTCTTATGCCCTTTCCGTTCCAGGGCCGCGGTGACTCTTTCGAACAAATTCCGCAACCCTGGCAGGCACTAGCCTAGCGCCTGGTTTCGAACGGGTGCAAATTAAATTATACACAAACCTTACTAGTTAATCGCTCTTTGGATAAGTGACAACCGTATTAAATTCTGTTTCCTGTTTAGAAGAAATAAGCAGAGAAACAGATAGAGGCAGACAGCGATTGATAGTTTAATACTGACTGATACAATAAAGAGTTGTTTAATGATTATTTGTAGGATCTCTGGAATTTATATTCCGAAATTAAGATAAAGTCTTATACCCGCTGATGGGCAGGCTATATTTTATCTTGGAAAAATGCACGGTTCAAAGCCACGAAAAAAGAACCGCAAGACAAAGCAATTTTATGATATTTTCAGCGAAGTTTATAAAAGTCTTATAAACCAACTTTCCCTTCAGCAGGTGCAAAAAAGGACCACCATGAAAAATTCAACAGTGACAACATTTCTGACGAGTGTAACTGTCTGGCACGTGACGTCACGAGCCACGGCGCGGTGCGTGTACAAATCCCTTCACGGTCGCCTGGCGCCGGCGCACGTCCCACCCTTCGCGAGCCATTTGTGTCCACGTGTCGGAATTTTTAATAGAACCGGAACACCGTTCGTCCGGTAAGTGAATCATGCTGAAACTCGTAAGGAATTGCAGGGACGTTTTTGCTCGTTGCGTTTTCGTGTAATTCTGTTTACTATTTTTATGGCTGCCCCAGAGCTTTTTGTGGTGACAAAGGCTTTGAATTTTGCTCCGGAGAAATTGGTTTTTTTTTCTTACTACTGTTTTGGTAACTAGTAATAATTGAAAGTTAATAATTTTAGGTTTAGAAAAAACAAGATTTCAGGTACAACTATTATGATACAAAGCTATCCAACAATTTGAAACAGAATTTTTTGGATGATAACAATCAAGATTTTCAAATCTTTGTATTTATTAAAAATACATATTCGTCACGTAATACTACCAATGCTTTCAAAGAACCCAATACATATCACACAACCAAGTGACCTTTTCCGAGAGGATAAGTTTTCCTACAGCACTCGGAACTTTATAAATTATGCTCCGAATAATTGTCCATAACTTCGACTGAATTCGTATATTCTTTCACACTACATAAACTTGATCTCTAGGGAATAAAACCTTTGTAGAGACGACAGAAACCCCAAAAAGATTTAGGAGTGGAGCACAAAAACTAAATTTTCCCATAAATAATTCAGCAGGCAACATTTTCAGCAGAAAAACAAACGAAATCCAGCACAGCAAAAGAATTATGGTCGTTATTTCTCAAATTTTGAAATAATCCTACTACATAAGGAATACATATTTTTCTTCGGCCAAGAGCGATAAACAAGATTAAAATTACACGAAGCGAAGTGGGCGAGGCTGGGGCATAAATCTCGAAGGAAAGCTGGAGTTGAATGGCTAGTTTATAGTACGAACAAAACGGTCAACAACGAAATACAAACGCTAGAAACAATGAAACGGCGACCATGTTGCGCTATGAATATCTAATGAAAGAGAAAATGATGCTGCAGAATGGGTATCATAAAGTTGAGAGGACAATGGAAGTTCAAGGCCGCAGACAGGCTGTTTTTTACAGGTACGGGACCGTTTGTAAAGAGTAATCTCTTGTACAGTACTCCTTACATTCGATCGTAAAAGCTAACACACGGAGACAGTCGTAAACACGACCATGATCCCGACGAATGAACAGTAAATATTATCTTATCATTTTGTTATGAAAATGAAAATTCGTTGCAGCAAAAGCATAATTACGAAACATAATTAATGTGGCAACTTGATTTAGGGTTCTGAAAAAGAAACTTGGTTGTGAAAATGCTCTACAAATAAGAATCTTACTATTTTATTTGACTGCAGTACGGACCATGTTTACTTCAATAACAATATTTTCATTATTATCTTACATACTCTCAAATATTCTCTTAGCACACACATTACTAAAAAGGTTTTTAGTTACAGTTACAATAAACAGCTAAGTCCATTATTGTTTCCGAATTTGTACAGTTGGATATAAATTTTGGTCTTACAGAAAATGCTTCAAGGATTTCAAGCTGTCATTTCTAAATCCTTTTAGTAAAATTACATTATAATAAAGATGTGGATGAGAAAAAAGGTACCCAGAATAAACCTGAATATATGTAAGGCATATAAATTAGGTTAACGGACCTTCCTAATGGTAGTATAATGAGTATCTAAGCAAAAACGCAAAACCTTTTCAAAGGAAAGGAAAAGGATGTTGATAACGAGGGCTGAGAAAAAGTCTCTATTGAATAAAAATATAAATATTCTTGAAAACAGATTCTAAACTCTGTTCGGCCCAGGCCCCTGTCATAGGAAACCCCTCTTCAATAACACTTTAAACCCTTCAGGGCATCAGTAATATGAGGCGTAACACGAGCCGTTCCCAGGTCATTGCTCTTGTGACATAAATTAACATTAACCAGACAAGTCTGGATGGACTGAATGCAGTTTTATTTTACAAATTATTCCATTCCACAACGTATTGTTTATTCGTCTCGAGAGAGTATTTCACAATAACAGCTGAGCACAGGAATTTGTTGTTGTTTAAAATATCATTTTGTTCATGAATATTATGTTTTTATAACTTATCAAATTCTTCGAATGAATATACATCCACAAAAATTAAACAAAAGTTACTGGAATTCACGTAATTCATCTTAATAAATATCGTAGCTCTACCTTACTACAAGGTATTGAAATTCCTGTTAATAATAATGAAATTAAACTGCTTTGGTTACTCTAGATTTCTAGAAGTACAACTTTTCACGGAACGAGAGGGTTTAGTCCAGAAGCCAAGTATACGCTTAATATGAAAGTCTGTCGAATACAGTTGGCAGTATTTTTAGTTGCTAGACACTTTCCGGGAATATTGGGCACGATTCCCAGAATCTCATAAGCTTCTTACCCTTGGGCGGTGAAATAGTATCATGGGGTTGGGAATGTTAGCGGCCCAGGGAATTTCAGAGCATATCGTAATACGTAAACATTTCCTAAACATGACCTTTAATATAGTTCAATTGAGCGATCGCTTGTATCTGTCACCGGAAAATGGCAAACGCCGTAAGATTGTAAAATGTTGCGTGAAATTGTATTATTTTTTTTCTAAACAAGACACGGATTTGTAGCGGCATCAATGCCACCACATGAAAAACTAAGAAGCCAAATTTGTACGGCAACAAAAATAACCGCAGCGCCATCTACGACGAACTAACATCGAAATCCTGCATCGCACAAGCAAAGTTCTCCGTGCCATTTGAACATTTACAACAGTCCGAATATCAACTATCGGGCAGTTGCCCACCAGACACAAGAACCGTCTGGTAGGGGGATCCTCCCACTCCAGTGGAGGTATGCGGTACTTTACTCTTTGTACCGCATACTTCTATAAATGTATTGGAAACTATTGAATTTGGATAGTATTTATTGTATGCAAAAAGGTTTTTTCATAATATTTCGAAAAATTATAATCTAATTAAGTCTTACAATCGTACGCAGTCTGCAATGTTCCGGTGACATATCCAAGATATTTATTGAATTCCTTTGGTCAATGTTTGCATGGGGACTTCTTCTTTTAAAAATTCCAGTCGTTATAATCTGTTTCTTATGAAAATTGGGATTTTGAATTGGTATTTACGCTGGTAGTATGCTGCCATCAATAGATGCGTTGACATTTATAATCAAGTAAACGTATTTAAGGTATGCCTTTTAGTAGAACCGAGAGCAAAAGATAAGAAAAATTGGAAGCAGTAATTTGAGACATTCCAGGCAACTAACTTCGATTGTTTCTTATAAAATAAAGTACACGATCACTTACCTGTTTGTCCATACGCAAAGATACAAGCATTGTATCCGTCGAATGCATTGTCGAGTATATCCCTGCCAAGACATTCGAATACTGTCTTTTGAGAGGCAAAGTGTGGCAGGGATGGGTCCAGGGAGTAGAAACAGTGGTCGAACGCAAATGTCTTTGGTTGTTTTCTGAAAAGAAGAGAAAAACCTCATTAGCTATGTCATGAATTGGGGGTGTATAAGATACTACTTCTAGGATATATCTTCTAAAGAGATGGTGGATTCCTTGAGACGAGAATTTGATGCGTATAAGTTTGTGAGAATAAATAACTGTGTAGCAGCTCTTATCTCTCGTGATCGATAGCTTCCACTGACTACATCACATTATGCGGTTCACCTTATAATTTTCGGGAACACAAATACATTTCTAGCTGAAGCAAACAATGAGAACATTTACGCTAGCTATATCACCGCCATAGTAATACAACTCGCAATAAAAACTTGTGAACACGAACAAATTCAGTTCGGAGGTCGTCTTTAGTTTGGAACAGCGACAATATCCTATTTTAGGCAAAGGTAACCTACACGTAAACAGAACGATTGCGTAAACGCCCCATAGACGAGCATCGGGCAAAGCCCACGTACGTGTGTCGTCTAATCAAACTATGCTAATGGTACTAACTTTTAATTAATTGCACGACCAGCCAGACCTTTACTGAATCCTACGTTTTGTTAAAACGCTATAATTTTATTGAAACTACGACATTTGTGTGAACTACGCGCTTCTATGTATGTAGTTGTTGGAAAGTTAGATTGGGCACGATTTTGATATGGGATACAATAATTTTGGGTTACTGGTATTAGTTTGGTTACGTGTTTGTCATTTCCGGGAACTGTTTATTTTATTTATTTAATGAGGCACACCAACAGCTTATTTACAAAAATAATCATTTATATTATGGCATCGAGGGTCCTGTGTAAATAAGCCACTTACAGGCATGCACAACTTTCTTAGAGCGAGTGATTCATTGTAATTATTAAAAATGGTTTAAACAAAAATAGTAAAAAATAATTTACATTAACAAATTGAGAATTAATAAGATAGTTAAATTACCTATAAAATTAAAATTAATATTAAATTACAAAACTGTAATTAAATTGCATAAAATACTAAAACATTCCTAAAACTATCTATTATCAAAGTACCTATTATAAAATAACTATTATCAAAGTATACCTGTCTTGCAAAAACAAGATAAGACTTCGTATAAAATAACATTTTTCTAAGCATTCGAGGCAATCAGAATTAAGCTAGGAAGCTTTTTTCATCCTATCATGCAAGTGACCTAAAATATCAAAATGGCGGACTGCAAGCACAAATTCTCTTTTGCCAGCATCCACGCTCTAGCTCGCTTCTACATAAATTGCAAACCGCAGTTTTTTTACACCACCTACACGTGCAGCCGAGAAACATTGAATTAACAGGAAAAATATCCTTAACCGCAGTCATATTTATTTAGGAAGATATTATAACCTTAACCACCCACTTCTACTTCCTTTTTAGAGATCCGTAGTCAACAAGGAAACCTTATTGTTTCGCCATGTCCGTCTATCTGTCCGCTCAGGAGGTGCTTATCACTAGAAAGTTGGAATTTGGTATGGGTATAGATATTAATCACGCCGACAAAGTGAAACCCCTACCCTGCACGCAAAGTGGCAATGTTTTTTTTTATGTCGTCTATGCTATGGTGTTGGGTGTCCTTGGGGATATGTCATTAAAAATATTGAGGGTTTGCGAAAACTACTTTTCCATCCAAGGATCCGATTGCAAAATACTAGGCTTTAAAGTGCAATTTTTGTTAGAGTCAAGGGTCCCACTATCTCCCTCTGCCAGCTAAACGGTTGTTTGTAGAGACGTGAAAAAAATTAATGGTAGCATAAAGCAAATTTAAAAGGAAATGTATCACAGCGGCTTTGCAACACGTTTCGTCGTAACCCCATGAAAAATTACTTAAAGCTAAGTGTATTTGTAACTTTGTAATGTCATAGTAAAATATGCTATTTTTTTTCATGGCGGGTAACTACGGAACCCCACACTGTGCGTGGCCCGACATGCACTTGGCCAGTTTTTATAACTTTATGATGATTAAATGGAGAATGTAGCTGAGTCTGCTCCAATAAAGTCTAATATGGCAAAAGTTAATTAAAAGCTGAATCCGAATGAGAAGAGTAGCAATAAAATCCGATCACAGTATGACACGAGCCAATACCCTTCACATAATATATTTTCCTAAAGTTGAATCACTTTATACCCTCCACAGCTAAATTCGAGCTGCAGAAATTTTCAGCCAACTTAAAGCTCCCAGCTGAACTTATTTTTCCGTTCCAATATATTCTATCCTGCTCACCCAATCGCATATAGACAGGGACAGAAAAGGAATAAATTCCCTCAATACTTTTCGTTTGGATTGGATACGGGTAGCGTGCCAAAAGATAATGTTATTACTTCGATTTATTGACCTAATTGTTGTTTCTCAACGACTGGTGACCGTTAATCCTACTAGATTTATATCTGGACGCCTAATTAGTTTAGGAGCGCAATGTTAAGCTTAGAAATGTTTTGCTTGTTTTGTTAACAGTTCAGTGACCTCAGTTTTGGCGCATTTGCTAATGTGTTCTCGTTGCTCAAGTTATTAGTTAAAATTAGACGCCTGTTGTTTCTGAGCTAACCAGGAATTTCGCTTAATTAAAAGGTAGCCTGTATGATACAAATTATAAATTAGGGCTGTTTAAGGCCAACAATATGGAACAAGGTGTTTCCTAAGCAAAACCTTCCTGATTTGCAAAGCTAACAGCAATACCCAGGCTGTAGGTACCTGCATTCCACGGTCAGTGCCCCCAGAGTGTAGGAACCCCGTCCACCCACCACGCTACGCTGTCGCGTGTTAATGGGACGTTTAACACGTTACACAGGACCGCTCTTTGCAGGACTAGGAAGCCATACCTTACTACTGTTTATTCGCGGAGTTAGAAATTATCGTAACATACAATTTTGCTATTTCGTGGTAGCGGTAATGACATTTCTGAAGTCATAATTCAGCTTCCTACATATTTCTTAAAAGGCGTAGGTCGAAGTTCAGCACGCATTTACGCAACAAAGAGTATATCGAATTGCCTGGACCTAAGATTTATGTGTGGACTTCTAGAACTTTACTGAGTTAAGTAAGTATACAACAATAGAGTGTATTGACCTTTCCACACAATTGCTCGTCCTCGTGGAAATTTATTTCAACCCTTTTCACGTTTCTAAGAGCAGAATTCTCAAGTTTCCTTTCGATGGGAGACGATACTTTACCGAATTTCCGATCAAGTTTGTAACTCGAAGCCGAATTAAACGATAAGGACAAGACGAAGTTTTGTTGAATATTTTTCAAAAGTTCTTAACTGTAGCCACTTTCCTGGGAACACCTTTTGTATTATCACAACCCCTACTTACAAAGTAACTTTTTTGAAACTTTATGGGACTACAAAACTAAATATGAATTGGACCACTTACAAAACCGAGAGCAATAGGGTATTTTACTGAAAAAATCTAATTAGTCCGTCAGATAGATGTCCAAAAATATTGAACACGTATTTTTTCTTTTTTCACGTAAACAAAAAATTAAGACAATACAGTGCGTTGAAAACACGCATGACGTCACTTCGCTGGTTAAAATTGTACCATCATAGTGACGTCACGTGTGAAAAAAGAAAAAAATACGTGCCCAATACTTTTTGGAAATCTATCTGACGGACTAATTAGACTTTTTCCGTAGAATACCCTATTATTCAATGTACAAATAAATATTACGTGAGCCCGACCATAATGAAGATTTTTCGCATATTCCCAGCCACAATTTTATTTACCCTTTTTATTTATATCTTTATCGTAGCTCCATCATAACAAAATTCATCGAAGCCAACGTCACTCCAGTTACATCCACTACATGCAGGTGGTTAGGACGGAATTCAATTTGCCAAAGCGACTACTACGTCACACCTACAAGCAAGCGCGAGTTAGTAATCAACGCCCAGACATACTTTGCCAGTTTCAGCTCAATATTCAAATTATGCAAGCTAGGGAAACCTACGCGATAGGGAAAATTGCGAAAGACGGCAATAAATAGATCTCAACTGATAACTGTCTGTCTGTGTTTGTTTAACATGAATGTTAATTCAAATACTTATTATGTGACATTAGTGTTGCAGATAAGGTATTGTGCTGTGTGGTCCTACCCAAGGAGAAAGAGCTATTTGTATAGACGATAGAATTTCATGTTTAATCTACGGATCATTATTACTGAGACTCGGCCATCTGCTCCGACAACGTTCCAATTTCCAGTAATGGATCATCGAGTATCGACAGAATAGAATATGACACAATCTAGTGACAAAGTGTTCGTAGCCAAAATATTTATTTATGGTATAAATAAAATACCAATTCAAAACTAGAGTAATCACTCCAAACCAAAACGATGAAGGCAAAACTCATTTCTGCCACATTCGGACGCAGCATAAATTCAGTTAATTTGTACAGATCCAGAGATTAAAGTTGCTAACGAGCATCGCTAGCCATACTGAGATAGAAATCGACGAGTGGTTTACAAGTATGGTAATAAGGTTTAGTTCTAACGACGAAAGCTTGACGGGCGTTTGATAAACGCGAGTTAACAACGTCTAATGAGCTACCATTCTAGGTGAGCGCCTAACGTACAATCTGTGTAATGTGTACTTATAAACGGGAGTCAGCCGTCTGCCGTCTGAACTTAGTCTGTATCCGGAAGGGTAAAGTTGTAGTTTCCGTATGCTGCCTCAACTTGGCGTGTTCTGATTTCAGAATCAGGTGAGGTTTTGACATTTTGGATTGTTGTTAGCAGTTTGGACCCAATAGTAAGGTCCTCAGCTATACTTAGAACATAAGACGTAACTATCTACAAAAGTGTGGATCAGGTTTATATAGCTGAAAAATTGCTACTACCAAAAATAAGACAATCTATAGCTACACAAGACGTCCTGCTACAATTTCATTAGACAACAACATGTACCTATTACACTTCTCAAATTCTCACGAGATAACACTGAACGAGAAAACTTTCAAGAGACTACGCTTCGAGACAACAAACTTAAATAAAAACCAAGTCAGACGTCACACAAAGCCTGGATTCTATTATGTAGTGAGAGTCACGGACAAAATGTATGTCGTATTGTTTCAAAAGATTCTACGTGCGATCAGGGAACAAGAAAACATGCAGTTTTGGCAACAGCACCCTGTTCCGACGTCTGCGTTTAAAATTGAACATACTAAATGTAGTTTTGTCAATTTGTCAATCCTACGACTGTGACAGTCAAAAGGCTTGAATTTTGCCCAGTTCGTAAATTATGTTTATACTCGTCTTATACTGTATCTGAAGGTAACGCTATAATGTTTACTATTCCCTTCAAAGGGAAAGGTAATAAAATATATCTGATCGTAAAATTATAACGGAGTTTTCTTCACTTTCCTCTCAGAACGTAAAGTTTTGATTGATTTATTGGCTTTCTCTAAACAACTCCGTACATTCAAGAGCTAATATCGTTAATGTAGAAGCATGAAACTTTTTAACTTCGTTCACGTGATCGAAAATTTGCTTTTCAGGTACAAGCCATTCGAGAATATGTAAAGGTATATTCAAAATTGCTATGTCCAAGACTATTAATTCTGTCCTAAGGTTGAAGCCCTACCTAACGTCTATGCCAATCCCCTTAAGTGCTATTCACAACCGCAGAGCACACACACAAAATGGCAGTTCAATTCCATTAAATTTAACAGCAATTTTGCTTATAACCTTGAAGATAAACTTAGTTGGACCACGAACAAAGTCCTGTTCAACTTTACGTGCAACTGAGACTGCCCCGCTGTTTTACTAGCCGTTCTTGTACTTCAGAAGCTGTAAGACATTTAAGTAATTACTTCAGGTAGGTGAGAAGACAATAAGAAACAAAATGTTCAAACGAAGAATAACATTGTGGGCGATGTTGCTCTACAATTTTCAAGTTAGTAAAAAGAATCTATACCTCAGTGTTCGTTTTCGCGCAATTTCCTGGGATGTCTTCAAACATTTCGAAACGTTTGAGAATGGGCTCGCAGTCAAATAAACCACGGGCATATCAACGAGCGCAATAATAGCGAGTGTATGTCGAAGCGAAGTCCGCGGCGGCAGGACGCCGGAAGGCTCTGCAATGTTTGCTATAAAATAACATTCGCTGGCAACAATCCAAATGCTCACTCATAATATGGATGCGGCGGGACCGCAAGACACCGCCCGTCAAAAAACTCAAATAAATTCTGCAACACAAGCAGTTTCTGATGGGTTTTATGACGACGACTGGGTTGAACGGAGTCAGCTAAGCTTAGCAGGGATTCAGGGATCATTTAAGTGCAGACGTAAAATAGAGTTCTGAAGTGATGAAACGTTTCATGTTGGCGGTAAAGATCACACGTGAGACACCTTTATTTAGATTACTACGATTTTGTTTAAAGCTCACTTGACAAGAAAGCACAAACTTCGTTACACCTTTACAACTTGGGTTGGTGGTTTTTTTTAACCCAACAATAAATTACCTTGGCAAAGGCGCAGTTTTTGAACAAAGTGTAAAGTACTTTGATAAATAGCTGTGGAAGTATTTTCAAACTTGCTCCAGCATGGCTTACAATTAAAAGGCTACAATTTAAATGCGTACCAAGTAAAATATGTTATCTTCAAATAAAATAAACCCACTCTATACCGAGGTGCCTAAGGAACAACGTTTTAAGTTCCAACATAATTATACACTCATCAAAATAATTGTATGTGTTGTATTTATATTCTTTTTGCCTACCAAAATGGATAAATGGTTACCAAATCTTGTTTCCCTGAAATACAATGTTACTTCTGTTACTAGGAGAACTTGGATGCAAGAGCGAGCTAAGCGAGCTCGGGACTTAGGACACCCCGACTCGGACAGGTTAGGTTAGAAGGGGATGGCGGGGTCTAGTGAGCGAGCGAAGCGAGCGAGTCAGACCCCGCTATCCCCTTCGTGGTTGTTTTTTTTTAACCACAACAACCGAATTTGATTTTGGTGAGCATTTATCCATTCTGGCAACTATTTCGATTTTTTTTTGTAGTAAATAGGTACTTTTCTGGTAGGCGTTTAAACACAAGCCCAATTAAAATAACATGCTAGAACTCAACAGGAATTCGTCTCAACTTCTACTTCTTTAACATATAAGTTCTAGTCGAAACGAGTTAGGGGAACTGAATAAGTACCTATAGAGGGATGCGGATCAGGGTGTTAAGTCTCGCAAACCTCCATTGAAAAGGGAGGATTCTCCGATATAATAAATATCTGCGGTACAAATTTCACTTCGCTAATTTTTCTAGAGGCGGCTTTGATGCCGCTACATACCTACTACTGTGAGCTCATTTAGATATTTATGATAGTGCTAAAATCAGTGTTCTGCGAATAAACGGCCACTATAACTTTGCTTAATCGACGGTAAAGCCAATAAAACTGGTTTTTGAACGAGTATCTTTGTTATCGCTTTGATTTCTATTTCCTTTACGATCCCGTTCGAAGTTTTTCTCAACTTTGATACAACATACTTCGGGCTGTAGTTCAGTTAATAATAAAACTATAAATTTATCGACACTGTTATATAGATTCGACCTAAAAAATAACTGAAAATCATTACTTCGTTGTTATCTTCTCTCATATTTATGTATAATCAACTTTTCCTATTTTTACGAAAACGCTCACGGTGGGAAAAAATTACAGTTATCATGCTAGGTGCGGCGCTAGATGAATTTTGGTATCCCTAAACTGTTGAAGGCACTTTTCTCAATGCACCCAGTATAAAAACATTACAACCAAAGCTATATAAAACGCATATTAGCAGAACTCAAAGGAACAATGAATGCACTCATCTTGAAGAATGCAACTGTGCAGTTGTAAGAACAGTAAGTTTCTACTTCGCTGACTACGATCCGAGATCCATTGACTCTTGAAAACAAAGACGGACAGCAGTCTATATTATTTTTATCGCTGCTGCCAGACTGAAATAATTACTATTTATTATTATGCCCTCCCCTCTACCTTGGGTTTGATTTTCTTCGGAGGAACTGTCTTGTTAAATTACTTCTTTTGTAAGGGCTAGTCTGTTTACGACAGAGAGAATATTGTGCGCCCAGAAACTAACTCAAAGTTATTGTTGCTATACATCTCAGGTAGAAGCCATCCCAACTGCCTATTTGTCGGCCTCGGAGAAATAATTCCTCATTTTCTTGACAGAAATATGTAGGTAGGATTGGCAAGAACTTATAGTCATTCTTACTAGAGAAAACTAGAAACAAGAGGTATAATAGCTCTTGGAAACGTAGTCAAATAATTTTCTTGGCTTTGTGCACATTTCTTAGAAGAGAAATTTGCTTTGTAAAGCTTTGATTTTTGAGTGGATTCAAATACTTAATTGGCAGAAATTTGTAGATCATTTATTCTACAAAGTAAAGAAAATTGTTTCTAGGAACTTTTGCTTTCAATTCTTGGAATGGCCGTAGGAGAGTGAATCGAAAGGAAAAACAATTTTCTCGGCATTGTGCACGTTCAAAGAATGTTGTTATTTCATTAGCTATTCTGAGAACTTTTGTCTGACAAGATTGTTTTAAGTAGAAAGTTTAAACATACGTTTTTTAAACTATTATTTATTTATGTGCCTAAATAGCAAATGAAAGTATATAGACAGCTCTATGATGTTTCAATTTTAAAACTCTGAAATTTTACGGAAAAAGTTGCTTTCCAAAAAACCTCAACAACTTTTGAAACGTATTATTTATTTTCAGCCTGAAAATTCGGGCATTTATTTATGGTACTTACATCAGACGTACCTACCGAAATACGTCTTCAAAACAGTGAGCCGTCGAAAAATGTTAACCCAAAGCTATTTCAGTAATAACTCGAAAATCCAATCCCGTAATTATTCACGTAACATAAAACATAATCTTCTGATTTCATGGAAATTAAACCCGTTTCATGTCTCAAACTCGATGTTTGCTGAGCAGGATTACTCGAATGGCGAAATAAAATGTACGTAGCAACATTAAATTTTATTTCTACGACCCTCTGAAGGTACACCTTCAGATTCAACTTGAGTTTCAGCACTAAACAGGGACCCATTACCTCTATGATCAACGTTATAGATTCGAATAGCCTCTAAATATATATTTATGTCGCAAGTTCGACGATTTTAGAAACCTACATATCACTTTTATTACACATTCAGTCAAGCAATAAAATGAGGTCCATAAAATATCTACATCTATGAGAATCGTGTTGGTTGTAAATATAGATAAAATGGGATAAAATATCTGTCTCGTGCTAAAAACACGTCAGAGCTTATCGAACGTATATTAGCTGCTTGGATGGCAGCAGAATGAAAACACAATATAATGACAGTGACAGAACGTGACAGAACACAATGAATGTAAAACAATTGGAACATCCTACATTTATTAACTTCGACAACTACAACACTGATAAGTATAGTGCTACAAACAGTGGCGACCTTATTTTAATCCGACGGAAAATCGATGAAGCACTGTGTTTCCTATAAATTGAAACCGAATAATCGGGAACATGTTCGTTAAGCCAAAGGTCAAAAGAAAGCTGTGATTCTGATCGAATTAAGAGTAAACAACAAATAACTTGATTGGTTACCAAATTAGGCACAAAAAGCTTTGCAACTAGATTTATTGTTGTAGCAGGAGGAATCGGAGACAATATGAAAATAAAAACAGGACAAATGTGTAAGAGGGAACAAATCGAATTTAGCATGGATCTACATTCATGGCCTCTCGGGAAAGGGTCCAACCACATGGACGAAATACAATTTTCCCTTTTTTTACATGACTCCGTAATTCAATCTCACAAGTAAATGTGTATTATCTTTCACCATTAATCTAAAAAACTACAAAACGTAAAAGAAAACCCAGGCAAGCCTGGCCAGATTGATAGAATAAAAAATAAACTACCCAACGGGGGTGAAAATATTGCAGCAATTTTAAGAGCGCGCCGAAAGCTGATGTATGAAAACGAGGGTGTTTCCGATTCGCGGGTAGTCGAAAATATCGGGGAAGAGTAATATGGTCTCCCCTTCAAGTGTTAAGCCGTCGTTTCTGTAAAGTTACACAGTGATAATACGGGCGATATTGCTCCCCCGAAGATTATCACGTCTGGCACGTTGGAAGTAAATAGCAAGTAGGTAAAGAGGCAGGTGAATGATGTAGTGGAGGCTTTTAAAGATAACATTGAAGTCCCGAATAAAGATTTTGGCTGAGCGACATTTGTGCAAAGGAAAACATGAGATAACCTATTTCGACAGTGCTTCATTGTTATGATCGAAAGAAGAGAGTAAGCTTTTTGTCATGTTCTGAAATGAAACCTGACCGTGACTAAAAACACCAGTATTGAAGTTTTCAGGACTTATAAGAATGAAAAGGAATGGAGGAATGCTTCGTAAGTAAAAGTTGTTTCACTAAAAGCTCTCTATGACGCTTTTAAAAACTTTCATCCATTTGGGACACCGCATACCTGCAAGGTTTGGATGCCATCCATTTTGTCTAAGAAATCTTTGTTGGATTTCAGTTTTGTTACGTTGCTGGGGAGCATTAAAAAGTTTTAAGGTTCACGAGTGATGCAGTGAGCATAGACATGTTAACGTTATTAAAGGCGAACTTTGTGCGTTCGTACAAGTCTATAACCACGGCCAGCGGCCACGTCAGAAGATATTATCATCAGCTGACCGCAAACTATTAGCCATCCTTTTGTAGAAATAGAAATCGTAATAAAAAAGGTTTTAGTTGCGTTAAGTAAGAGACAATAGAGCACAAAAAGTCTAAAAGGCGACTTTCTAATGATCATGAACCGTGGCTTGCGTAAGCGTCAACCATGACGTCAAGTTCGAGGTGGTCCGGGTTGGTTGAGTGTCGATACTCGTTTTCGTTTAATCTGATAACATATCTTGAATCCTTTTTGATTTTATTCCAAAGTTCTTTATTTAGCATCGCTTATAATACCTACTAGCAATTGCCTATGACTTCGACCGTGTGACAAGCACACGCACGAAGTCGTGGGCGAAAGCTCGTTTTTCAGAAAAATCGAAGTATTTATGAAGTTGAACTAAGGCAAAACAATTTTCTTCTCTACTAAATACGTCAGCCGCAGTATTAACAAGTTCTTTGTTTAACCCAAATAATTTAAATTAGAATCCTTACGAAATTATATTTTTGATTAAGTTTTCTTTGTTGTTTATTGTTACGACTATCTTGATTTCGCTAAAATACTTTAAACTTATGTAGCTTTTAGATGACTTTTTAAAAATAGATTAAAAACAAGATCAAAGGATTATAATTTTAAATCTTCATTTCAAAGTTAGGCAATTTAACTTGCCTATCCGTTATCAATGATTCAGCAGTCAATATCAAAGTCAAATCAGATTAAAAGGGCTTTTAATGTTTTAAAGAGTTTATTCAAAATCTTTTAAAAGAAAAATGGGATAGTGCAGAGGCATAGTGACAACGATTATGATAATTACTCGGACAGAACTTATAATGGGATAAGTTTCCAGTAAAAGATCCGCATACAAATGTTTGTATGTCGTGACGAAAAGAAAAAGATATTCCTCGGAGACGAGCCTTTAACTGGAAAACTTTGTGATATTTTATTACGGAGACGTTGTACAGCTCTTTATTAAAAGTTACCTACACAATTCACCCAGTTGCTGAGTACACGGGAAGACTTGTAATCGTTAGTTTGAACATTCAACACAGAGTAAAGAAATTCCGGAAAGTAGAAGTTTGCTTTCGCCTATAAAACTTGCGAGCAAGCTAAGCAATTTTGCTCAGATTTTTATGTTTTGCTAGAATATGCGGAACGGGCGTTTACTAACATACATACTACAAGTATAAAAGCGAAATTATGGCTGTTAAGGCTATCTTAAACCCACAAAACACGGGAAACCGGGAAGAGATACGTTTTAAGAACAGATTGTTTATTTTTTATAATATATGAGTTTGCTCTTGAATCTAGTCTAGGTCATAGATGACAGAGACTTAGTCGACGATGGAGCGAGCTTACCCAGAAGAAGCTTGTTCACTCTAATTTTGAAGAGAACTCAAAATGCACGAGTTATGAATTGTTCTCTCGTTATGGTACATTTAATTATGGTCCAAGTTGATGACCAGACCTTAAATAATATTAGCAGAAGTGTAGGCGAGTCATCGCAAAGGCTAGCAGGCTTGTAGTTAGCCTTCCTCAGCTTCGTCTATCCAAATTAGGATTTAATATTCGTCAATCCACTATGACATCATGGCGTCGCCGTAAAAAGAATTTAGATGAGGTTTTGAAACCTACGGTAGGCGACAAATAGTGGCACACGGCAGGGTGAAAGGAAAAACATGACACAGGGTCGTGTTTACCCTATATTAAGGGCCGAATGGGATACGGGCGAGGCGATGACGTCACGGGGCGGCGCCCCGGTGGCTCGGCGTGTTCCAACTGAGCTCGCGTTGAAACGCCGCCGATGAGACGGTGACATGTGAATATGCAGCGAATTTACATGTGCCAAAAGCAATAATGTTGAATAAATTGAAAATAAATACATGCATTCATGAATTTCATTGTTTTTCATGATATTCTAAGTTTTGATAATCCAAAAGTTAGATTTTGTGTGTCCAATAATATAACAGGAACCAGTTGGCCCGCATTAGTGTATATACACTAATGCGGGCCAACGACGTTCAAATAGAAATACGAAATTTTATATTTGTTAATGCCATTCACAGAAATTCATGCCAATTTTATAAAACTGTTTGAAACAGCCCGTTTGATTAAATTACTTGAAAGTCTATGGCCCGCATAAAACAACAAAATGAATAAAAACTACTGCACCTACATAACACTACTTCCCCTACATTGGAAAAAACGTCCGATGAGTCATCATAAATACGATAAAATTGTACACAAAAGCTGACATCATTGATAACCAGCTCAATTTATCGCAACACGTAAACATTGTGAGTATAAAACAATTTGCTTCAAATCTCGGCTGATTGGATAATAACTTTGCCGCTAAACAGTTTTGTTTGCGTCTGTCATCTCATGTGTACAACATCATGTCTGACACACAAGAGATTAAAGATGCTAGACGATTTTTCTGAAATAATGTTTTGCAATTTTTTTCCTGCTTTGAACCGATACAAACAGACGTGGATCGACGAGGGTTGTTTTTTTTTTTCAATGACGTAGATAAATATGTTAATCAATTCTCCTGTACTACGGTTACGGGAATCCGTACCCAAGGGTATTTGGAGTAGAGCCCTTGAAGTTTCTATGGATGAATATCCGACATTACCCTTCTCATGCCCTTGGCAGAGGGTCCCCATGAGTATTGCCCAAGGTATAAAAGGTTATTCAACTATGCGTAGTGCAACCCTAGAGAGTTGGCGCACTAGCGCATCATATGAAAATCTATCTCCGCAAACAAGAGTAGTTTTGGTTGCAAAGAAACCTAATCGTCCATATTTTAAGTGTATTTTTTTTTTTCAAGTTTATGCTTTTTCCGAATACAACTTCTGTCCTTATCGGCCATGTGATTGTATATGGCTTCGTGCCATGGGTATTGTGTTATATTTTATAGTCAGATCTTCTCCCGACATAAAATGATTCACAATAACTAAAAACCTTTTTGGTTTACAAACATACGCCACAAAGTGAATAGTCACTAGTTGTGACCACACGCGGCCTCTTTGTCCTTATTTAGCCAGGCTTTGAGTATGTGACCTCTTTTCGCTTTTTAAGTTGGCTTGGGCTTAAAATTCAACGACCTATATGCGGTATTCGCTTCAAGGTATTTCTACAATTTAAGAATTTACTTCACAGATGCTAAATACAGAAAGGATCCCGTTAGGCCAGAATTATTATCAGAGCTCAACTGACTTGATGAAGGGGTTAAAAACCCATAATGACGACTCATTTCAATTTTAGAGTTTCTCTTACTAATGAGCCCAGGACTTAATTCTTTTCAGTGAAGCGTGCGGCGGCTTTAAACCAGGAAACCCCTTTAGGGCTAAGTAGGGCATTTAAACCGTCTGTGAGGCAAGGCAATACGCAAATGAAACGACGAGCCGAGACGGTTAAATAACTAAGTGAACCAGCCACGTTACGGTAATTGATATTAAAATTCAAATATACAAGCAATAAACGCCAGCCGTGGAAACGTTGTTATCGCTAAAACATCTTTCGTACGGGACACTCCATAATTAATGGAAGAGGAAGCGTTGTAAGTGCCTGTTTCAGAATCAAACTCGCTTTATTGCAGACACATTGACGGCTCGACTAATTTACATCGTGTCATTATGTAACGTTGTTAAGTGTGAAGGGAAATTGACAAAGTAAATGGTTTATAAGAAACTTATCGGGATATTTCATTGTGACCGAGGAATGTTAGGAGCACAGACGACCACAGGTAAAGAAGGACCTCCTCATTCATTTTAATTAAGGCAAGAATGAGGCCACGATTCTGACGCCGACAAAAGAATAAGAGAATAATCGTTAAAACGGAAACTAATCTTGGTTCTGGAAGACTTCATCAAGAAGTCTGATAAATCTGCGGTGGCACTATTTAAAAACCAAATTGTAACATAGTAATAATAATGGAATAGGCGAGAAGCACAAGACCGGTTGTTATGGCGACACTTGGGGAGGCCTATGTCCAGCAGCGGACGTCATTCGGCTGATATGATGATGATGATGATGAGGCTTTAAAAGACCGAGATATATTGAAGGGGTTAGGACGAGAATGCTCAGAATTCACCAGAAGAAACATAATTTTGGACAAAACCGTACCCCTTTCACTGAGACGAAGAGAACAATAGAATGATAAACGACATACTTACGTCATAACGCCGCAAACAAGAAAGACAACACTAATTACTATCAGATAATGCCGCAATTTATCACAGGGGAGGGTAGTGAGAAAATCGCCACTCAAATTAAACGGATAAATAGCTCGTGATGGAGAATTTGCATTAATTTTCCAGTTCGTCGCGAATGCTGATAGCGGCGATGAGATGCTAAGATGCTTTAAAAACATAGTCGAGTCACTGGTGTAAAATGTATGTGGCGTAAGCATATGATACGGACGGAATACGGGACGCATTTTGTAGAAAATAGGTCACATTAAAAAGATTTAAGACTGTAAACTTCCGTTACGTGTTCTCTTGATGGCAATTTTGTGATGAATGATGTTTAAATTCAGGTAAATAAAGTTAAGACTGGAATTGAGAGATTCAGAGTTCATCCCACGCTCTCTTGTGTCACTTAATTCGGAAAGAAGTTCTCGGCGTGGGTAGAATGAGATCTGATTTTTGGATGGAAAAGAATGAACGGTAAATTGAAGCAAACTTTGTTTAAGTAACAGAAAATAGTAGAACTGTGTACATAATTTACAGTCTTTATTTGCAACCTACGCTCTCAGTTTCCTTTACCTGAACTGATTGCCCTTTTCCCAAGCGAATCTAAACAATAAAGACAAAGAGGGAAATGTAATATTACCCCAACTTCTGTTTATTAAAAGGATTCAAACTTGAGACATTACTTTCACAAGTTATTTTAAAATTCCCAACAGTTATATAAGTTACATAGATAATGCTGTATATGTCACCGGAAAATTACACACCGTAAGATTGTAATAAATCTTAATTACATTAAATTACTTAATATCGTTTTGTATTCCATAAAATCCCACACGGTTGGTGCAGTGGTTGAGCGATTGACTGCTGTGCTGCGTGTCGCGGGTTCGATCTTCGCACGGAACAAAAATTTGAATGGACAGATAGTTGTTCCGCGTCTGGCTGTTTCTGCATGTGAGTTTGTAAACGCACCCACGATACAGGAGAAATTCCTAGTGTGGGGCAACGTTTTTATAAAAAAAAAAATTGTTTTCCAGTCTCCGTGTCTTATTAAGAAAAATTAGTTTACAATTTCACGCGAAATTTTACAATCTCTTACAGCGTTTGCAATTTTCCGGTGACATATACACTCTTTCCCGTTTGCATAAAAAGTTAGGGAAATAACATTTTAAAGGTCGTATTTACAATAGCAAAATAAAAGCTCGCTTAGTCAGAGTCTAATCGAAAACAAGTTAAAGTTTATTTAAATCGGATTAATTAAACAAATACTTTTGAATATGTTACCACAATCTTATAATCTCTCTGAAATTCGGGTGTTTTGACTACCTAATTCAATTTGAAGTGAAGGATTTTCTATTAGCAAGTCTTTTTGAAAGTTACAGAGTTTCCACATACAGAACGCAGCATTAGGGACGTAAGTTAGATACCAATCGTGCTCTAAATTGCTTATACAGTGCTTAGACACACTTGAAACTGCCTAATGTACTGTTAGCTTTCCATAAAATATACCATATCGACTAAACGCCGCTGTAGTGTTAATGTCTCATAATGTCGAGAGAGCGGTACGAAATGTAAAATGGCGGCAAGGAATAGTTACCATTGTGAAAATTGTTGTACAAATGTTAATGTGAATTGTGAAATTCTTTAATATCAGACTATAAACATTCTACAATGAAAATGACTTGTCAGAATGCTACAGAGCAAACTTGACTTATTTTTAACCGACTTCAAAAAAAAGGAGGATGTTCTCAATTTGGCTGTTTTTTTTTGTATGTTTGTTACCACAGAACTTCGTCATTGATGAACCGATTTGAAAAAAATGTTTCTTATGTGAAAGGATATAAGAACTTCCCTCTTGGTCCCATAGAAATTTCATCAAAATCGATTCAGTAGTTTGGTTTCTAAATCATATTTTGATTTGCTGAAAAAAAAAAATGTCATTCAAGTAGACGAAATTGCGTATTTTGCTTTAAAAGATAGCAAAATACTTTTCAGTGGCGTAGTTAGGTGTGGAGTACCACTAAAAAGTGATAAAAACTTTTTTACAAAAAAAAATACATCCGACTTCCACATAAAAAAACACTACAAAGTATAAAATAACTAAGGATGCATCCGATATCGACACCGATGCCGGCGATACTCGAAGTTTGCCGATATAACGGCATCGGCTATATTTTTATGGCCGATTCAACAATACTTTTCAAATTTCGCGCTTTAATTAAAAGGGAGTCCGAGGAAGATGATCCCCTGTGTACTCTGAACTGTAATTCTCTCAAAGAAGTCGAGAGATCCTAATATATCGACAGGCGCAGATCCGTTCATTTTCTGGCGCAATGACGTCTTATACCCAAACTTGAAAAAAATGGCGCAGAAGTAGGTACTTTAGTTTTCAAATGAGTTCTATCGCATTAAGAGACTATTTTCCACCGCAGGTCTTATTCAAACAGCGATATCGGCTTTTTCCGCAAAACTTAAGAATGTTTTGTTTTTTAAACCAAAATCTCATCAATGTTAATTTTAATTACTAAAACTATTAACTAATCTCAACCTGTCTATAGTTTTAAACGGATTCATTTAGTTTGTCCTGTTATTTTTTCTTTTTATATTAATTTAAAAAAATAACCTGACTTGTGTTTTTTATTTGTTTTACCTTCATTTTTTAATTCAATAAGCGTATCGGTATCGCCGATATTTTTATAAGAGCATCGGTATCGTATTGGCAAAAAGCCTTATCGAGGCATCCCTAAAAATAACTTTAATGTCGGAATTCGGTGTTAAAATACGAGGAGAAAACCAAAAACGCCGACTTCCAAAATAAGTTATTATTTTCAAGATTTTATCAATATATAGGTACGAAGATACAAATCTCTTACTGTACAGCAATTGTTACGAAATAAATAAATGGAAAGACTTCTTTCCATTTATTTATTTATTTCGTAACAATTGCTGTACAGTTTTACCGTTCAAATTCTGTAAAAGCTCCCAGGAAATCTAATGATATTTATTTGTCAAAGAGAAACTAAAACACGGAAACTAGGGGCAGAATACCGCCCCATAATTCGGTGAATTTTCACCAAAGCGTCGGCGCCGGTAGGTATTGCACAAACGCTACACAGAAAATCTTTATGGAAATAGCATAACATTCAGTTTTCCAAATGTTTTCAATGATTCCACCTCTGGATGTTCCGCTATTTCTAACTAGATTTCATAGAAACATTCGAATTCAGCGGAAAAACTAGAAAATGGTTGAATGAATTCGTTTTGTTTTAATTGTATAGGAAATAGGATTGCTATTTCACAAAAACGAGAAATAGTTTGATTTTATTTTTGCTGAATTTAATTTGATTATGGCAGCATTCTTTGTCAAAAAACCGCCGTACAGTAGATTGCTCCGTATCTTCTACCGACCGCGACCTATATAGGTACAAGGAATTCACTTATCCTTGAAGTCTGAAGTGGCTTAAATCGACTTATTGCTTTCAGTCCCTCTCACGTCCTTCGGAAACCTTGAAGCTCGACCTTGAACCACGCCCTTGGGCTTAACCTACTTTTCCATCTTTTCATTCAATCGAGCGCTCAAAAAACATCATTATAACAACTGGAACATGATTAAAATTGGCTTATCAAACGTTAGCACACAATGCGATAACGGTCACGTGCTGAATGATATTAAAAATGGCGATAGGTTTAATAACTGTAATGTGTTGCTGAAGTTTATTTAGAATTTTGCAATGCACACCTCGCTTCAAGTACTTCAAACCACTAGGATGACTTTCCATTCATAAAATTCCACAAACTTCCCTCACCATACACGGGTCTTTATTTTAAAATGATGTATTACCTATTATTAAATACCCTGATAATGAGTTCGAGGAAATTCCTCAGTGAGTAATTTTCCGCTAAAACCGAAGCGAAAATGTAACACGTCCTCGCTATTTACTAGAACGTTAGTACGTAGTAACGCCTGTGAACGCTTGTACATTCAGCACGTGTATTTACTTCTCATGTTGATGTGAGCTCCTCCATAAATAAGGAGAGTTTGTTACTTTATCTTACTGACGGAATACCTACCTGACTGAAACTGAATGAAGACATGCATCAAGTGGTAGCGTAAGGAGTGTTACACATTAGAGTGACTAAGAAGTGGCAACTTCACAGACTAGTCTATGATCAGTGATCGGATAATCGGGCGCTAAAATACCTAAACTTCACTTTTATTCTCACGAAAGTATAATACGGTCATGCTTTTCAGAATCCCGGATCCCGGAATCGTTCGAAATTCCTGCGATTACTAAAAAACAAAATATGGTTAGAACTCGTTGTGAACTGTCATTACTTATATGTTTTATAGGTATTCCATATGTTTTGTACAAAATAAAGATACTAAATTAAAATAACCACTGCTATAATTTTATTAAATTACTTATAGTTGTTTTTAAATTTGAAAAAATTGTTACTTATTTATTCAGAAAGGAATGTCCATATTATTCCTTCACAGGAAGAAGTTTAGGTGTATAAGCGCCCGATTATCCGATCACTGCATTAGCTACTATATTGACGATGAATTTGACTCGTTTCTAGCCGACTTTAAAAAATGGGTCGAATGACCCGTATGTATGTTTGTATATTCGCGATTTTCTCCAAAACTTCTAATCCAATTTGGATGGGGTTTTATGATTTACTTATCAATCTAGTTACTCATTTTCAAGCGTCACAAATCAGATTGTTTCTTACTCTATATTTTATTTACTTCGGATATTTGCAAAACCAGTGACATTAATAAGAGTACCGTTAAGGTTTTCTATCAAAGGAAACGCTGAGTCTAGCAATTTCACAATAGTGGTGGAATCGCGCGCACTCAACAGTACTTTACTACGAAATAGACAAAACATTCTCCTACATTGTAAAACACTAGTACAGTCAATATAAACTACACACAGACTAAGTAATTAGCCGAGTCGCGACGTAACTCTCCGCAATACGTCTTTATTATTTCAATTTGACATACACAGGCGTAATGAATACTTATATAATTAACGCGCTGGGTCTATTAACGTTATTAGAATATTGTGCTTTAATAGGTGTGTTTTGTTACACAATTTATATCATCATCAGTTTGAACACCTTTGTCTCTGGTATAATTATTCCAAATTACAATTCCTAAGGAATAAAGTCAGTGGATGAAAAAGTGTTTATATATTTTTTTATCAACCTATACTTAGAAACACCATACTGCGCTAAAACACAGATCTTTGACGTGGCTCAGAAGGCTGTCCAGCTTAAATGGGACTGGGCTGGACATGTCTGCCGCATGCCCATCGAGCGGTGGGCCCATAAAACACAAAATTGGTTGCCTGAAATCGCGAGACGGGGCCGGGGCAGACCACGAAGTTGGCAGGACGACTTGGATGTCTTCCTTGGGAATTGGCAAGACGAGGCACAGAACCGGGAACGGTGAAACGAATGGAGGGAGGCTTTTGCCCAGTAGTGGGACAGTTCGGGCTAGATATAATAATCGACCTTTATTGTTCCACTGCTGGTCAAAGGTCTCGCCCATACATAGCCTTCTACTCTTTTCGGTGTGTTCCTCTCTCCGACCAATCCGAAATGAACGTCTCCAGTGATATTATTACGGTTACTAAATCCCAGTTTTGTGCCTTTCCTAGAAATACATTGGCGACGCTTTATTTTCCCCCAAAACAGAGACTCTTACCTTGAACCGATCTAAAAAACAAAACTTCGTTATCGTCCAAATTGTATCAACGTAATGGATCTAATGACAAAATCTGATTTTCAGAATTTTCCCGTTACCGAGAGACTACTTTCGTCTGGTTTTCGAGAACTCACAAAATTAAATAATATCGGTAAAGGTCAACATTGGAGACCAATAATTAAGAACAATTCAGTATTAAACAAAGCCTTAACTTCAGATGGGTTCAAAGAAAGCTCTTGAAAACTTTGTCCAAAGGTTCTTTGGCAAACGGCATGTTCCCGCAAAAGGCAACGTACCACAAAAAACTTTTTTTTTGTGACGCAAGTATTTTTACATTAATATGTGCAAAATTAATTCAAGATAAGCAACAGATGACATTATATAATGCCTTACTACCATCCCTGAGGGAGCTTTTTTCGTTCGAACTTGACACCTCGCCCCTCGGTGGATACGCAGAGTGAATACTAATTCTACACGTTCCCCTATAAAGGCGTTGTATAAAATGTTCTTAAATATATGTACGGTGCGTGGAAGCAGCATATTCTTATGTTTATGAAATGACACCGTCAAACAAAATAGGGCCGAGTATGCGTACTTTCTGGGGTGTCGACATTCATTGCGAAATAATTTGTCTTTGCCTTACAATTTTTCTGTGACAGTAAGCTAGGGGTGTCGGCAACGCTACTTTACGCTGATCCAAGATCCAGCAGATTGTCTTATAAGAAAGGCGTAGGTAAATAAACAGCGATATAAGTCTCATATCTAAAGCTCTGCTACTATTGATCCAACTACGTTTTGTTACTGTTCTGTCCGTTGCTCGGTGGAGCTGAGTTGTATCCTTTCTATATTCAACAGTGACATTATTGCGTATTCATGTCGTTTATTTCAAAAGTGCAAATGTTTTCCTTGCTTTGAGCTAACATGCATGCAGCTTCATCAATTTGTTCTACAACGTTCTAATAAAAGTAAAATACAACTATCCTCAAATGAATATCAAAATAAATATTGTACCAATTTGTGTTTTGATGACTTTATTTACAAAGCTCGTTTGCTATTTCACTAATTGGTGTACGTTACCCATAAATTGCATCGAAATGCGATCTCCATTCCAAAAAGCAAAATTATGTACCTGTAACAAAATAATTGGTTTATTAGTTGGTTGGTTCGTTGAAAAATTTTCATAAAACATCGTCGGTGTAAAAGTTTTGAATAACCTTTAAAAATAAAACCAACTTCATCCATAAACACTCCAGTGGGACATCTAAAACTTTTATGTCCAACGAAACTTTATGGGAATGTCTAGACCCAGAACTTTAGTGATACGTCAAAAAAACTTTAAATGCACTTGAATTGGAATTCTGCTCAGCGACTTTCAATTCATTGAATTCAATAAAAGAACAAAAGCGGCTTACACGATCATTGAACGTCTCGGTTCACAATGCGAGCTGCACAGAGGAAGTGCTGCGCCCACAAAGAAAGCCACAGCCCGGATAATTTTTAAAGTAAACCTACATAAAGTAGTTTATCTTATATGTTACTTGGAGCAACAAAACTTTGTCAGGCTAAGAGATAATCAGATTCGAGCAGCGAAGTTTTTGCGCTAAACGATTTACTTTTTTCTTCTCCGGGACTAATACTAATTTTGTATCGAATTTATCGTGACAGCATAAATAACAACCAATCTGCGATAGAAAGAGCAATGTGTTAAATTGACTGTAATATAAGTAAATTGCCATTCCAGACAGTAATAGCACGTCTGATGTTATGATTGTTATACACAGATTCATAAATTGATATAGCATTGGCTGTAAATTGATCGTTTGCAATGTCATAATAAAATAAAACATTACGAAAACCAAAACAGAAGATCAAAGGGTTGTGGAAGCAATAACGATTATTCGCATACACACTATCGATAAACATTTGTCTGCGCAAATGTAAACTCGCATCATTAAGGAATCGAATCGGTCGCCTTAGAAACAGAACGTAAACATTAGTGACGTGCCGCGTCCGCGCGTATCGATTCGACCGAGCACCGACCTCGGGGACGTCACCGTGTTGATACTGATACAGTTACTTGGCCATTAAAGAATTTATTACGTTATCTTATCGATACAGCAGCATTGTTATCGTCGGACACAGATAACTCGGATCGATTTAGACTGAGTGTTGGGTTCGCATTTACGTTAATAAACGTATTTCTAGTCGGTATGTTTTGGCTTTGTATCGAAATTTCACGACTCAAAAGCAGTAACTCGATTTATCAATAAGCTCTTTACCGTTTAGCGTTCAATAAAGAAATAAAAGCCTAGATTTACAACATCAATAGGCCAGAGGCATTTCTAAATCTTGGGATCAAAGGTTTTCTTGTATTCAAGGCCAAAAAATGGTGCGGGAATTAGATAGATGAAATATATTATGTCCTCTTCAAAAGGGCAGATAATATGTTAAGAAGTTAATAATAATTATGTTACCTAAATAAAACCGGGAAGAGAGCACAGAGGAACCCCTTCTACTCGAATTCTGGGCTTCAATTTTCTTTTCAAGATAAAAAAGAAGTCATCAAAAAAGAATCGAAGCATTCAAATGAAGTAGATATGCCGAATTGCCTAAATTAAAGCGAAGGTCATCAGTCTAAATAACATGAATGAATTTATTGAAGCCGTGTCGAGGTCGCTGGCGAACACGTGGACCACGTAGCCATTCAATTTAAGGACTAGCTAGCTAGTGTAATAGATGGATTCAATTTAGCTCAATTTCCCGCTTAAATGGCAAGTCTTGTGCAAAGATCTAGGAGTAAATGAACAGATTTAACGGAGAGAAACAGTTACTGATTGCCACCGTTTTGCGAAAGGGCTTTAAATTATTGTGACATTAATTTTCTAAACGCTCAAAATCAATGTCAATAACTGCAATAAGTTATTTTTTGTCAAAGCAGAAAGACTGGTTTACAAGTAGCACAGATCTTTAAGAGATCAAACAAACAAACACAAAGTTCCCATGGAAAAGCCAAACATTGGAAGCCAAATTAAATAAAACGTTGGACTTTCCCTTGGATTCCCTGAGAAGCGTACGTGCCTTATACCCGAGCCAGAAGACCCGAAACTAATTCCCCAATTTAATCCTATACAACGAATCGATCAGAAATGGCGGTAGAGCGAAAATTAACAACACAAGTTCGGTTAATTTTCTCGACACTTGTTTTGAAAGGCAACTGTCAAAATTGAGATTGCGTGGCTACCTTTAACTTAAGCACTCATCATTTTTACTGCTTAAAAGATTTTTTTGAGATATAAACTACGGGAAACTCTTTGTAATGTTACCTATAATATATATTTGCATGCTGTGATATAGGCAAAACATGTATGCTCTAATAATGTCTGTAAAACAACTTTGTACACCATGTTTTATGCAAAATTGATTGATTGATATATGAACTGAAATTCTAAAATGTATGCTGATATAATCAAATTCTTGCGTGAACAAATATGTGGTTCGTATTGATTTTCGTGGCAGGGCGTGACCGAATTGCCTGTACTAAATTAGGTGTAAGAAAGGGTATAGGTATTCAAATTTATGTTTTTTTTTTCACAGGATTGAAATTCACCGCAATACCACACTGAATTGGAGGGTAGCAAAACAGCTCATTCACGCAAAACAATTATGATAATGTAATTAACTCAGCAATTTGTTAATTGCCTTCAGTTTCTACCTGCTCTTTCCCTCAATTGTTCCAGCAAAGTTGTCACTGAAGATAGATATATTAGTTTCGGAACGTCATTGTTTTCTCCGGTTCCTTATTCCGGGGGAAAGTTACTCTAAACGTTTTACCTGACATTGATTTACTAAAACATTAACAGAGGTAAAACGTTACAATTTAACTAACAGCAAAACTAATTCGTCAGTCTTATCAGAAAGAAAGCTGTTATTAATGGCTCGTGGTAAATTTAATAATAACAGGGTGGTCGGGGAAATTCCCTAAAAGTTTTCTTCCCCAAGTAAATGACTAGTGGGAATAAAAGTATAATTTCATAAACATTCCCCCTATAAACGGGGGTCGTAGGGCGCGGCGTCAACAAAACGCTGACTTGGAGTCACGACACCGTCACTTTGTGGCATTGCAAAGCAAATTGTAAGTTATGGAGTCCATTTTTCCTTTGAATTTTTTTTGGACTTGCTTTTGGTAAATACGATCGTTTATATCGTTGTTCCTTACTCCGTATTTTTCAAAGTAAAGACGCTGTTAGATTTGTAGCTTGCGTGACGAAATTAAATATTTTGGTTGCAAAATACATTAATTCGCGTTAGTTACAAAATGAATAACCAATTATTCACAGCTTATTATTTGTAGCTATCGAATAAATCAAGCTTGTATCACAATATTAATTAAACATTGAAACGGAAAAGCAAATGCATTCATTGAAAAATGAAAGGAAAATTGGCGAGTTTCCAGTTACAGTTTTTCAGGGAAATCTATTTGAGTATTTATGCAAAAGCATAAATAAACAAAAACTCAGATGAGTTCGCTACGCCACTGCTTGGATATGAACGTAGGAATCGTTTTAATATTCTCTTTGACATACTGAGGAACTAATTTTCTACAAGACAAAGGAAACGAGTGTCGTTTTGTACGAGTACAAGTAAACAAGATTCATGAAGCTGTGATGATCCCATATCTCTCACTTCTTTATCTTGACCTTTTGTTTAGGACTAACTCCCCACGCTGTTACCAACCACTGCAACTTCTGAAAGCTACAACAACGGTGAACGCGTAAAACGCCGAGTCAATGAAGCTCGACGAGACGCGGAGAAACGATTCAACTGTCTTGTATCCCAAAACGAAATTTATCAGAAAACAACGGCGGAAGAGTAAGAAAATATAATTTACAAGCAGACATCCGTTTGTCTTCAGCTTTATAAGGAGGGAACTCCTTATCAAGGCTTAAGAGACAGGGACGTCTGAAAAAAAGCTTTCCAAATTACCTCGGTTTAAAATTAACACTAATATTAATAGGTCCTTTTTTATGATGTGAAATCATCAGATGACTTCTTCCGCTCTGGGTGGAGCGGAAGGGCGGTTCAGACTCTTGCTGACAAAAACCCGTGTTCCTCCTAATGCCCTTTGCGTTCCAGGGCCGCGGTGACTCTTTCGAACAAATTTCGCAACCAATATGAATAGGTCCTAGATTTTTAGTCTGGTGGTCTTTACCATTAGACAACTTCACCATATCACATACCCCTAGGCCAGTCTCTTAACAGAGCCTACATTTTGAGGACCCTTTTTGGCAGCTCTAGGATTTCCGAAGTGATTCTCATGATACCAAGATGCACCTTTAGTATTTCACGAAGGCAGCTTTGGGACCCAAAAGCGGATCTCATTAAAAACAAGCAGCATAAAGCACCAAGATCTGAGTCATAACCAAGGCACAATAACTGCACCAATTGCCCGATATAGATAGCAAATACACCGACCGATATGACAGGAGTATATTCCGTGGGTGCGGGCGACGGCCTAATGAAAGCCAAACACGCGAGCCTCCACCCTGCACGCACCCGAATATTGTTAATTACAATAACATAGCTTACTACTTGTGACAGGCGTACTATGAAGTTTGTGTATGTGACAAGAATTTTTGTTTTCTTCTTAGTGAAGACATTATTGTTCTATTAGAGGGACTGTTTCTAATGCGGTTGCTTTGATTTTCGACCTTTCTTTCTTTGTCCGAGAATATTGGCATACATTGCTTTGTCTATCTACTCGTACACTCAAAATAGAAATTGAACTGATAACCGTTGATTGAAATATTTACTCAAATAAGATACTACTACTCTATTGTTGTACAATGCTTTCTATACTTCTCCTCACTGGTCTAGAGGTCTTACATCTTTTAGTTGATTCAAATTAAATTTACTTCACACAAAACGTGAATTCTTTGAATATTTTAGTGAACTCGTTTATTTAATCCCCTCTTCATCTAGCCGAAACGCATTAGCGTCCCAACGCTACGCCTTCCAACCGGTGTTATCATGAATATAAAATTCCCGATTTCAGCTCAAAACAACCGAGTCGTAAGGTTTGAGATACAGTCGTAACTCTTGTATCTCTCAAAGCAAAAAATATGAGTATAATTTCCATGGTCGTTACCATCAAATCCCGTAAGATATTTCTTTCATTTTATTTCGACGTATTTACATAAAACAACAACAACGAGCTCTGTGTTCGACACTGTACGTGTTCATCGAATATAAAAATGTTTCGGACGAACTTCCATTCCAGGCCAATCCACACGTGTGTCGGAACAATGAATCGAGAGTATTTTACCGCAACCGGACAAAATATACCAAAAAATATCATCGAGTCCCACGCCCCCCTTATAACGGCAGTTTTGTTATTTTTTTACATGTCTCATTGCAGAAGGGAGAGACAGGCAGACGTTTTGTAGGCAGCGTTAAATAAATAAGCAGCATTCTGTACTGGAACGACCTTCGCCATCTGTGGCCGCTCTAAAAATACCACCCCGCCACCGACCGGCGTATTTTACCTCAAACATCCCTCGAATTTCTGAATAATTAAAGGATCCTGTTATGATTCATACCATTGCCTTTTATAGCTCGAAATAAAATGAGCCTGGACAATTAAGATAAAGCCAGCTAAAAAACAATTATTGTAAGGTAATGGCAAAACTCAAATAGTACGAAATGGTATTGCTAAAAGTGTACACATAGCCCAAATTGACTCTGTATTATTTGTAAAGGCTATGTACCGGACGGACAGGTGAAACCAGCAAAATACATTACGTGGGATTGGTACTTTTAAATCGAAGGAGTGGTTTTAAATGTAGATATTCACTGATGAAGTTTTATTTTAGAAATGTTGATAATTTTAATTGTATTTTTAGACAAATACTCCGGCAGAAATATTTAGTTATTTATTTAGGAAAAATAAACAATTGTAGAATGTGTGTTACAATAAAATATATTATGACATATGAGTAAATGTACAACCACAACGATTCCACGGATTACTTGTACACTATATATTGTCCTGTATATAACAGTACTATACAGGGGAGCAAAGGAAGAATTTCGTTAGCAATTCCAATTCATACAGTTCCTCTGGTTAAGAATCCTTTTCGGGAATGAAACTTGGTGAATGTGCAAGCAAATAGCAGTAGCCATTCACGAGCTAGCTGCGGTCTCAGGGGACTTCGCGCCAAGGAACGGTACTCTTTTAGCACTTGGAAATTTCATTTGGAAGCTGTACGTGATGCCGCGTCGAAATGCGCCCCTTTCCAGAGGGTCTGCGATTTAGATAGAAACTCTTCGAACTTATTCAGACGAACGTTCGTAACAATACCCTAGCTCGTTGCTACGGAATTGAAATTAGGACCGTTACCATCACGCTACACTGGGTAAATAGAAAAGTTCCAATATGGGATTCAATCTCACAAACAGTATCAATTCGACACACGGTTCTGGGCCCGTGACCTCGGCCTTGCGTGAATTACGTATCGGAATATGTATCTCAATTGCGAAGCCCTTACTAAGCTTCACTGTTCTTGTTTGATACGACCTTGTGCGTGAAACAATAGGTCAGTTGTTGCTGGGCAAGTAAGAATCTTATCGAGATGGTACAATGGCACTACCTTGAGAAAAGGAAATCTCAGTTGCAGATGTCAGCAGTGGAGTGGTCCCGCGAGAACAATAAGGTTGGACGTCTTTGTTGCGGCACGTAGCGTGTAAATTGGCGAGCACGTGCGTCACTATAGTACACCACATAGAGATCTACCGTGTTTACTCACAATGAGGTCGACGACTACAAAAAGACATTACATTATGCCAACGTTCTAAGCGCCCCACGACAATTTCTTGAAAGTGGGCTCGATTCAGCTACTTTACTTCCATAAGCGCAATAGAATGATCTTATTATGAGCACAATACATGCTCAGTACACAATTTAAAATGTGGGAATGGAATACATAACAAGGCAAATATTGTGTGGGGTGGGCTACCTGCCTACCTTGTCGCCAGTTAAAAAAGTTTGATCGATACCATCAGTAATATCCCAATAGTTCCAACAGCTTAAGTGTTAAAACAGCTATGCAAATAAAACGTAGTACAATGGTAATTATGTAACAAATATGCTTATAAATAGAAACGCAGGGTGTCGCACATGAATCGTGGGCCGTTAATATCTAAGTAGGGGATCGTTGACTCAGCCACATTTGCGTAGGCAGACTTGTTATGCGCACCATTCTATGAATGCAGTAAAGTAGAAATACTGCAGAAAACGGTCTTATACGGTATGGTAATGAAATGGTTGCGATATTTAACCGCTAAGAGAACTGCGGGGAAAGCAAACAGCAATTTGAAGGCAATGAACGACTATTCGTTTGAAACACTGGCCACAAATAAGGATTTAAACCAAGTAAGGAGATAAGAACGTTATAGAATGTCGGGAAAACGTGTTTTCTCTCTAGAAATCCACAAGTTTCAGTACGAGCTATGTATCGCTGAACTTTAAATCCCAACATATCATATTTCTTGAAAATCTTCGTTGGTTACATCGAGAGCTAAATTGGACACGAGTATGTATCACGACATTGCACCGTTTATGGTTACATTAAATGCGAACTTGAACTCTATTCTTAACACGTGCGGTCGTGCAAATCCAATATAAATGGAATTAGCGCCCGTGCTCGGTCAACATCGTTAACTTGTCAACTATGATATGGACCAAGAGCTGCGGAGGCGAAATCAGGTCTATTCGTTCGCGTATCGTCAACGTGTGGGCGAAGTGAGAACGAAGCAAATCGACTTAAAGTAAAGCTGCTGGGATTGGCGCGTCGAATCTTGGTTTGTACCGATGTCATCTCTTTAGCTGCATTATGTAGTAGTTTACTTTGCTTGTACTTTGATCACAGCTTATATGGCGAAAATGCTCTTGCAGAAGGATCAGCAAATTGCTTAAGTATTTTCTACACAACAGCTCAATTTTAAGTTTAATTCCCACTCATCGTTTGCTTTTAACATCCTGTTTACAAACATTTCTAATCCTGGCAGGCGCAGACGGTACGTCACGTGTCGGAGGCAGTTTCGCCATTGCGGCTGGTATATACTTGCGCAAGTATCACGAGGCCTCCCACGTGGCAGGAGACAGGCTGGCTGAGACGCGTGAATCACGAGTTACACCCGTTTTATATTTTACACGAATTATGTTTGCATTCACATTCAGTTTAGCATGAGCACAATTATGCATGACCTTACATATGGATAGCAACGGTTTTCAAATAACCAAGGTTTTGTATCATGAACATTTTTATGACGTGGCAAAACATGGGTATTTAATTTTAAAGGAAACTTAAATATGTTAAACTCTATTCTATTTTCTTTATTTACAATTCTCTAAGTTATAATACTAAATTCTAACCACAACGAATGTTTCTCTTTGGAATTCCGTCTGGCAGAGAAACCCTACACAAAGCTACTAAATAATACTGCCTTGGGATTCATGACCGCAAACAGTGCAGTCCCAAATCACGGAGTGGAAAGCAAAACCAACTAACTTAATTATGATTTTACTTGCAAAATGGAAAATTTTAAAACAAACATTAGTGGGAATGGAGAAAGCGAAATGAAAACAAGAGTTAATCCTGTGGTCGCGAGCACGTAAGACTCGTACTAGAACAAAGATGGTTTCGATTTCAAAACTGGGAACTCGCGAGCACGATTCATACGTCCAGTGAGAATACAAACTGGACAAATAAGTAACAGGTCTGCAAAACTAGCGAAGAATATAAAACCCACAAAAAGCAGCTCTCATTGAAGATAAGTGATACAAAGTATGCAGCTGTGTGCACAGTTAAATGGGTGTTAAATATTTATTAGCCATTGATACGGCGAGCGATCCGGCGTGACGGCACCTGATGATTGGACGCGGTAGCTCGGAAATAATCGACGTCATTATTGCGAGTATGGTGGATACGACAGGTTACAATTTTAATATCATCTACAGAAAACGTCGCAAGTAATTTTTTCTGATTAAAAGTGGTTTCGTCTTTGGTCTTTTTTGATGCGGTCAGAGAAAAAAAACATGTTGTTTTTAAAAGTAGAATGAATGACATCATATACCTTTAAAATCTTGATATTTTACTGCTATACTCAATTTCTATAATAAACGCCAAATATTTAGTTATAAGTTTCTAACCTGATAACATCATCTCTCCCAAACACGCTTAAAATATAGAAGTAACTTAACAACTCATCCGTTATTTTGTTCTTAGCTTAAAAATCTCAACAAAGCAGTAAAGTTTGGTAGTTTACGCCTGTTTTATTACCAAACTATTCGCAGTTAAGACGCTGCTAAGTCTTTAGCATGTTCTGTTTCGAGTTATATGTTGTTGAAGATTTGGCAATGGCATTCGACTTCTTGACTGCTCTACTCTAAAGTATCATTGTACCTGAAGTTGTTACTTACCACAATTTAAAATTGAAAACAGACAAAATTTGTGAAGAAACGGAGGAACGCGCGAATGAGTATTCGCGCGTTAGATTGTTTAGATTGTTCCCGGGTTAGATTGTATGTGTGTTTCTTTATGTAATAGTACATAAAGAAACACACATACAATCTAACCCGGGCTTAATAACCCGGAAACGGGAAAGAATCGGGAGAAAACCTTTACAAAACTCCAAGCTTAGTACAAAAGAAGTAAAAAATCTTTTCTGATACACACGCGGGTATTTTGATGTCATGTGGGGATCAAGTGGCAAGGACGAAATGAAAATCCACGGAACAGTATTGAGAATGCCAATCACAACTGTCTAGGGCCGCGCTCGAATTGTATGGGACCCGATGTTCATATTCTTTTCTTTGCCATTCACTCTACAATATTGCGTAATGAAAATTCGTATGTCGCCGTTTGACTTTTATCTGGTTTAAACGAAAATCGCTGTTTGAATGGAATATAGTCTACAGAGGAATATTGTTCGTCTGATAGCCCGGAACAAATACAACTTTGTATGCTACTGTTCATTGTTCAGTAAAGCGTTTGTTCAAAAACTGGAAACAAGCGAGCTCACGGTAGATTTTGCGTTGTAGTATAAAATCTATTGAATTATTAATCTAGTTTGGATTCAGGAAGCAATTGTTTAGCTAGTATCATAAAGTTGTTAACTGACTGTATTATTGTATTATCATCACGTTTATTTTTACAAAAGACATTTGCGTGACTTTTTATTACCGATATAATTTCTTCATCGGACAACATCGGTATTGATTTAATCCGTCTTTTACCTGAGTGAAACTTGGCTTTCAGTACATTATCCCTTTTTAGGTACTTCTGAAAAATTTTAGTCTAAGACACATTTCTTTTTTTATTTGTTCAAATGCCAATCGTTTAGGACAGATTTTATCATTCCTACTCGGGTTTAAGATGTCAACACATCTGTTTAAGTAAACCTAGAGCTTGATGGAATAATACTGTTATACCTTAACATCAAGTTCGTTTATTTACACAGTGAATCAGCCGTCGACGTGGCGTGTAAACAAATGTTAATACCTATTCTTGAGGTCGCGTAGAACAAGTATGTGTGTGACGTTTTGAGGTTATATTTAAATGCTACCGATCATGTTGTCGGCATTTAAAATATGATAATGTTTACATCTACCTCGATGACATATTGCCACTGCTATTGGCGCGGGGTGCCTTCAGAATGAGAGATAAGTGCACCATATTAGGAAAAATGAATTACTGGCTTGCCATAATTATGCTACTTTTGAAACCTAATAAGGAGTCATCAATTAGAACAAGTGACGATGTACATTCGAAAAATATTATTATGAAACAGAAAATTGACGCAAAATCATAAATACATTGTTTCAAAGTATTTTAGGAAGTGATAATGTTCACCTTATCGTTATTCTATGAGCTCACAGGCGTTTCCTCTATTGTGTTTTGGTATTCAAGCGCAAATGCGCATTATTTAAACATAATAATTCTGAGTATATCTTCTAATATATAAAATTCTCGTGTCACAGTGTTTATATTCAGTAGGTCTGAGAATAGGACGTAAATTATATTTCATACCCCTAAGTGATAAGGGTGGTCTAACCCGACTTTTTTTTTGGACTACATTCGTAATTTTTTCTTGTTTCGGCATTCAAAAATACATACAACTCTAAATTTTCACCTTTCTCATGCAAACCCTATTTTTTAATAACGATATTAGTACTGTAATTATTTTCTACTCTCGGCGGTCGATAATAATTTAATTAATTAATTTACCACTCGATCAGTTATTCTTGACTATTTGTTTGGTAGAACGCGCTAATCCCAGAACCTACTGGTTCGAATTGAAAAAATGTTGGGAAGCCTGTTTATTGAGGAAGGCTATATAACATCACGCTACAACCAATAGGAGCCGAGCATTCATGAATAATCTGACGCAGACGAAGTTGCATGGGTCAGCTAGTTATTTTATAATATTTTCAGTAACGCTATCATCAAATTTTATTAAAACGTAAAGCCTAGTTAAAACCAAAAATAATAAAAACCCTTGAAAAAATCAATAGGTAACTAAAGAAAAGTCCAGAACAATTGAGCTACAAATCCCTGCAAAGCCAGGATCAACAGTAGGATCTAACAATGCCTGTGAACAATGAAGCCTTCCCAGAGAACGATAATTCTGTATTGTTCAAACACGACTTGCTTAGTTCGTCCTTACTTCCCGCTGTTATACAAAGAATAATTTTCGAAGGACACCCTTGGCAAGGAGGTCCGCTGCCTGTAATAAGGAAACGGGTTTGCGGAATAACAAGTTGCCAAACAACCCAAATTGGTGAAACAGGCAGCTCTTGGGGATACCAGAGTAACCCGTTCTGATAAGTTTGTGTCACACCTTGTGTTCTGTGCGTAGAATTGAGTTGAAACGCAAATATTTATCATCTGGGCCTCGGGCTTTATCAGAGCGGAACCTACCGCAGCCTTGGTTGATGCAAATGGCATGTTTACTTTATTGTGCCAGATCTCTCTTCACACGTAAACCTTTATGTTATGATGAGGGAAGTGTACATTAGAAAAGCATTATAATAAACGACACCAAGACGTTCCAACCACCTACTTAGTATATTTTCCTCGATTTCCAACTAATGATCATGCCTGTTAAGTCTAAGCCAATAATACAGATGTCAAACGAAATATAATGTCACATTACGTACAAGTACATAGCCTTACAAACACGTTTATGGATGACTCATACTTTCCAGCCCGTTGTAAAACATTGTTAATTTTACCTCGACATTGGTGGTATGCATAAATTGCTTCTGGGTTTGTATGGTTTTTGTGTGTTCATGTGTTTCCTATATGCAATGACCTTTTGTTAAGCCACTTTCATTTTCATTTTATTATAATTTATGTGTTCTGCAGTTGTATTACGAGGTGTACGTACGGGCACATAATCATTATGGTTGGAAGGCGTCCATTTTTGCGATTATGTGATGATAATTATGGCTGTGACATTTTATGGACAGTTTAAGGAATATTACTAAAATATAGTTGGAAAAAAGTCGAGAAATATAATATTTGACTTTCATTTTCAGGTACACAGGTCACAAAACAAAAGTTAATTCTGTTTCAAATCATCTTCTTAGATCTAATTGTTCGAGCGTATAGAAGCAAAGGTCGTGGATTCAATTAAGGACCGACTAATGATTCGTCGTTTGAAAACTATGTTGGTCTGATACGGAAAATAAATTGCTTCAAGGAATCTTGAAGTACCATTATTGAAAAATACGTTCGATTGTACGCTAACTTGATATACAGGCAATACTTGTTTTCTTCCTTTTCAACTGGGAGAAACTATCCTCGTCTAAAATAGGCGGAGTACCAAGTTCTGTAATGCAACGTTTATAAGACCATGTCATGCAGTCGACTGCGATGGATTGAGTTGAAAACTTAAGTCCCCAAGTGACTATAATCCTAAGCTCTTCTTAAACGAAAGCCGTTAGTTACTTGGCGAGATGCCAGAGGTGGCTTGACTTAAAAATTCTAATCGCATACTAGATAAAACCCTCCTACTAACATGTCGAACGACCCTTGCTTCAAATTCCATCGCCTATCCCTCTTCTGATGAATAAATAACCACTACGTTTACCCAAACGATAACATATCATCATTCAAGCTTCCGTGTACTGGCACTTTCATCCACTCTCATCCCACAACACATTTATCTCCTGCACATCACTACTAAATCAAGGGACGTGCAGTTCAATCCTTTGGGAACAGCAGGCGACCATGGTAATTTATTCACTTGCTCCTGACTTACTGATACTGGTAGTCTCAATGTATAATTGTATGCGACAGGGACAGATTGTGAGGCCGTGACTGGGCTTAATTTGTCTCGACATTACAATGGTAAAGGACCAGCTGCCATATCTAGATCAAAGAGTTTTGCAGAGATAATGATGATGAAAGGTAAAGGGATGCCTTTCAGTCTTATGATATCGAACTCAAAGCTAGTTGCTATCTATACTATTATAATAAAGCTGAAGGAATTTTTCGTTTGTTTGAACGCGCTTATCTATGGAACTACCAGTCGGATTTGTAAAATTCTTCTATATGCTAGTAATGGGGGACGCTGTAGGCTAAACGAAACGGGAAATTCCTACGGGAACGGGAAAAAACGGAATATGCGCATACGAACTGGCGAGCAGAAGCTATTCCTAATATACTTTAGAGAGAGGTTAATTGTAATTGCGAAAGCATTATTCGTTACCATTCCAGTTCCTCATTTGATAAACATAATAATTAGATGGGATACGAGGTTACTAAAAATCAGAAACAAACACCAATTGGAACAAATGATAAACTCATCAATTCAGCTCCTGTTTAACCTTTGCTACAGAGACAAATGACTGTCAATACCGAGCAATGGAGATTATAAATAAAGCTGTTCATGCCAACTGTATTTATGGGAATTGTATTATTCATGATGACTATATCGTAACATTTTGTCCTAGAACCTGACCACAAGTAGGAATTACGTTATTGAGTTACATCACACGATTTTATCGTGCTTTTATAACCTTACCTATTGTTTCTGAATCATAATAAGGCGGACTAGAAGGAGTTGAACGAGAATTTAAGAATGTTTTTTTGTAAGTAAGCAATATTTGTAATTAAGACAACGAAAAGAAGAAAATCAATCTGAAGGGTATTCCATCCTGTTCCGGCGAAAATTTTTGTTTTGTCAAATTTATCCGCAACACCAAAAAAGTAGCCTTTTCAATATGGAACATCGTTCAAAACGAACGAATAATTCGGAGATTCAACCCTCGACAATCTGATGAATCGTTAGGAAAGTATTAACGAACGTACGAGAGCTTCCGAATTAACATCGAAACCAGCGACCCGTGCATTAATTGCAATGATGAATTAAAACTACAAAAGGTATAAAGTTAATTGAAGGAAAAGCTAAATATTTTCGCTTGCAACTATTTCTACGAAAACATTAGCTGGTTGCTTTGTTTAGTCAAGCGAGAAACAAATCTTCAAAAGGAAAATCAGAAATATTAACAAGTTTCAGTAATTTTAATTAGTCTGGTACTTGTTTGAACAAGTTGTAATTGTAGCTTCTAAGAAAATATAGTTGTATTCGCTCAAGATCTTTGTTTGTTTTCTGTTTGCCATCTACTGGGATTCAAGGTTGAAGGCGAGTCTTGTTAGGGGAAACGAAACTTTCTGACGCAGTCCCAAAGGCGCCAAAAATAAACCAAATTGATCAATCGGACCACTAGTGCGTCCAATTGGTCTCACAGAATACGAGAATAACTTTATTCCAAATAATTTCTTATAAATATAATATACAATTGTAGAGCTGGTACAAATCGTTGAAACTTTCTTCAAGCTGAACATTGTCCCAGATCGTCAGAACGATAAAACGATAGTCGTCCCGATAAGAGTCTTGAAACCAACTCATCATTTGTCCCAATCCTTACTAAGGCCTGAGTCAGCTAATCCAAACCTCAGTAAGCAGCGTTCAAAGCTGCATCTGCATCAAAGGACGTCTGTCTCTAAAACATCTCGGCTTAACGATCGTCAGACTGACTGAGTAAACGTCGATACGTCGTGCACCGTTGTGTAAACAACACCGAGTATACGTACTACGTCTATCAGCTATGTGGCACTCACATCTATCTGGTGTACTGTTATCTCTAATTTAGGGTTGTCTGTGAAGCCCAAAATACGATTGTTTTAATCAGTCCTCATCATCTTCTGTCCCATATAACTTGGGGCCCAACAACACTTTTTCTCTTTCTATCACTCCCTTTTCTTTAATATACAATGAAAACATTAAAGTTGCAATAATAACGAAAACCAATTTGATGTCTCTCTGAAATGATAACACTTGTACAGTTTGCACTGAACTTGACAGTACAGTGCAAACTGTACTACAGGTGCGCCTTAGATTCTTACAGTTTTATTCCAGTCAATAAACAAGATAACTTCGTAGTTTTATCTATATGTTGCGTGATATCACAAGAATCCATTTGCACTTATCTGTAGTCCTACAACTTGCTTACTATAAACTACAAATATATCTTTGTACCATCGAAGACCCAACTTGGTGTTAGCTTATATTCTTCCACTTCTGAGTAAAGACCTCCCTAAATAATTTCAGACCGTCATCGCCATCTTCATATTTTTTTTTCTGTTTCAACTAGGACAATTTATAGATGCACGTACGCTCACCTCTTCATCTCTTTGTAGACTGGCACCAGCGACAACAATGTTTTTTGTTCAGGCAAAATTTAAATTCGTCAGCCCTACCGTGTGACATACATGTTTGTTTACATACTACACTCCGAGTATAGTTTCATACTCCTACTCTATATACAATACATTGTTTTAATCTCAGCAATTAAACCTAATGATTGGAAACTTATTAGTTATTACTCATAGACTTTTTGCTTCTAGACTTTGAACTTTTTGTTTGCCTGGAGACTCGTCCTTTGTAAGTATAATTGCTTTGTGAAAGTACTTTTTATTTATTCTCAACCAGTTGTTGTTACAACGACTCGCGAATTCAAATTATAGTTATTCTGCGAAACCATTTCAGCAGTCCATAAACTTCTGAATCATGACTTCTCTAAAGACCTTTTCTCATAGTACCGCGAGTTTTATCGATTTCCATTCCTTGTTTCTATGACTTACAATCAACTGATATGCAATTATGTGTAGCTTCATTGACTGTTCATCTATTAATAGAAGTGCAATCGAAACCGGTCTCACGGCAGAGTCAACGTGAATGAACAGCCATTGTATGGAAGCTCCGCAGTTAACCGTACGGCACTAAGTTGTCAGCCTTTAGCACAGCGCTAGCTAACAAGATATAAGGTGAAATCTTGAAGGTAGTCAGAGAATCAGATCCTGGATGTGAAGAATGGGAAAGTTGTTGCTATTTGGTAGAAAAGGTAAAAAGCATCTCTGGCAAGACTCCTCAAACCCTCTAGTAGAGTTACTACTAACGAAGAAGAAGCGAAAACTCAGAGGTTATTTTTTGCATCTTTTTTGCGTTGCGTCTGTGAATACATGTTTTTTATTCTTTTCATTATTTCTCACTTGTACTACTGTAAACCGAACCCATAAATTTTTGAGTCGTGAAATACGATGCACAATTGCACATATTTCCGAATGCAGTCCCAATTCCGTTCCACCACATCATTTCAGTAAATCAAACGTCAAAATATGAGAATGTCGCGTATCAACCGCTCATTAATCAGGGATTCAGCCGTAAATGGGTCACCCGGTTGTACATGTAACAGCCCTCCAATCTGTCACTGTTCGAATGTAGTGGGTAATAAGGTCTTGCACCAATTGACCTCGTGGCGTATCAGCACATCTCTATGTCACTTGAATATTACGTATAAGGAAAAAACGTGACTAAAGTCTTGCTGATGATAGTAGAAAATACGAACAATACATATGTAGCTTTCAAGAAATGTTATTTTAATGCAAATAAGTGCATACTTAATGATCTTATTACATAATAAGTAACATTAATATTTACTTTAATATTTATCATTTATTTTATTTATATTTTTGTAATTTTTATAAATACCACTGTAAGGTATATGTTTTTTATGGGTCTAATGATTTATATTATTATAATAAAGGAGCAGGTCAGATAGAATTCACAAACCGATGAAAAGACACCGCTTCAGATTGAGACAAAGGCATGTTCATTTCGTTTCTAAGGAACACATCAAGCACTGTTCAAGTTTTACGTTTATTGCCCTCGATATAACACTAAAGCCGACAGTAAGCTACCTAGACGCTACCGTCTGCTATTAACAGCCAGTAGTGTGTAATCACATCGTTAAGTGTTCGCTTCGTCTGGGTGCAACTAACGGGCAGTCACGCAAGAAGCGCGCTGATACCCTGCCATTGTTTCAGGTAGGCCTATTTTTGCGTGAAACCTACATGTTGGAGATCCTTTGTGTGATAGATGAACTCGTGTAACTGACGTAGCCACGGTTATATTATATTCCGTCAGACGAATCCAATTAGGTGTTTGTTTGCGAATTTGTTATTTGGCAAGGTCGTCTCTGAAAAGTCGTACCTGTGTTGACGACACTGTATCCCTTACCAAGATTATTTAAGATGTCACAATATGACAATGCAACGAACTCATTTGTGATGAAAATAACATGACCTGAAGCGCTTTAATGACGACAAAGTTCGGCTATTCTTTGTAGGAGGCCAATGGCCAGCAACATTCAGTTGCAGATTTATATGATGAGCAAAGACAGTAAGAAGACATGCCAATTTTATTTGAAATTCTAAACAGGAATAGTAAATTGCCGTGTCGAGACGAGACCCGCATAACAGGTTCGAAGGCACGCGCGCTGTCTGTCTGGACGGCAGCTTTGCGCAGCTAATGACATAAATTATGTGGGCGTATACAAATACTGAAGAACTATTCATAAAGGTTTCTCGTGAAGACCAACAAACTCTCCAATCGAATCATAAGCTTACGTACTCGTAAGCTTTACTTAACCTTTCAGTTTTTGTCACGACAAAAGCCTTTTCAACAACTCATTTCCCAAACAATAAGCTCTAAAATCCGAACCCCAGGAAATACAACCTCATAAAAATTACGCGAAATCTGTCGGCCGCAATCATTTTGTGGGTAGTCGATATAAAAGGACATTAGGATGTTTCACTTGGTCGGGTAGGCGTAAATTTTCACAGACGTCATAAAGAGTAATGGCGGCGTCACATAACCACGCATTGGGACGGGCCTAAAGCTCAGCACTCACGTTGATGAGGAGAAATAACCCGCAACTAGGGTAACCAGAATTGTTCATCTCCACGGGATTTACTCGTTTTAATGTTTAGTGCTAAACTTTAATCGAGCTGCTTTCAGAAATGCCATGGGATTTTTAACAGAACAGGAGTAGTATCTGCCATGAGTGAAGATTTTTTCGACAATGCTTTGTATCTACTAATAATATAAAGATTAAGTACCTACATTAGTTCAATTGGGATTTTCATTGTAATGGGATACAAAAAAGAAATTGCAACAAAATGAGCGAGATACGTAGTACCGTTCAGTCATTATGTTAGAACCGGTTCGAACATATCATTTGGGATCCCATAAATAGGCATACAAAAGTAATTAATTTTGATTCATGCTCAGCACACACTATTTTGTATCGTATAGAACCTACGCAGGTTCCTTCTGATCTATATTCACTTAGTTAAATTAAATTAACGTTGTAGCGGAAGAGAATAATGGGCACCCTATCCAGTTTCCTAATAAATAATTCTGCTGGACCGCGAGCCTGGGCCGAGGCGACCTAATGAATAGTTTAAGCCCAGCTTTATCTGCATTAGTTACATTACACCTACAAATGATAGATCTACCGTTCTGAGTACTATTAATTTATTTGTTTAGTGTGATAATGCTGCAGAGGAACCTACATTTGGTCAACCCGATAATGTTCTCGATAACCTAGCAAAAACTTCTAATCGGCGAAAACTGCCTTTATGAGATGGAATTGTGTTATTTTGGACTAAACTAGAAACTTCACTGGGTAAATTTCGCGCCAATCGATACAGGTAACCAATGATACAAAGAGCCACCCAATACAGAAGTAATTGATTAAGTTTGACGTTTACAATGTGCATAAATAATGACAGGTTGGCTGACCACCTACAAACACCTCAAAGTCACCCGGTTCCCTCGTTAAATGTTGTAACAAGCGTGGGTTGGTACAGCTGATACCACAACATAAATCACAAGTTACCAACGTACGTCTGATACTTGGATGGAGCTTGAAAATATCTGGGAATTTTGTACGATAGTGCTCGAATTCACGATCACGTAGACTTTGGCGGAAACAAAGATGGTGGAAGGATGGTAGATGGCTCTTATTTTTATTTTCGTTCTGGCATAAACGGAAGGCTCCAATTTACGGCACTGTAGTTCAATAAGAAACGAAATTAGGGTAGATAATCAGAGCAAACTTCGCCAAAGCTTTCAAATAATTCGGCTGGGATTTACGACAGCTGTAATATCGGTTACTATACTGCTCACGTCTTATACATAAAATCGCATGTCACTCACACACGAAGCCTCCGTAAGTCACTCCCCAATCCATCAAGAAATGCCACCGATATATTTTATTTCCCTTCGCGAATGCTTCCAACACGACACCACTATAGTTCGGTATATCCCTAAATCCTCGACACGACCCACTCAGCCCGAAGGCTCAAGTAATGCAATTAGGTCCATTTTCCGACAGAAAGGGACTCGGAATACAAAGCTAACGGCAATTTTAACAATAATGGCCTGTACCAGCCTTGTTGCAAAATACGCTGAGCGACGTATTAAGCGTAAACGATATTGGATTTTGTAATCCGAAGAAAAAATCTGAAAAGAATAGAGCTGGGGCCATTTTTTTTAAGCACGTATTTACGTTTTGGATTGGAACGTTTTTGGCTAAAAATGCGAAATCGGGAAATTCTAATAAAAAGGTCAGGTCTGTCAAGATTTACATTTTGGACTCAACAAGGCAGTTTTCTTTTTTAGATGAGACAGCTGAATTCTCTTACTAGGACTCAAAAAGATTTCCATTAAAAACCTATGGATGCTTAAAAGATAATTTCGCCCTGAACCTCAAAATTACCAAACTATTAACACACACAGCATGTAGACCCCAAATGACATCAAAGGAAATCAACTGATTTGTTTCAACCAAACTCCGCAGGATTATCGCCTCAACTCCGGAATCTTCGAGAGATCTAACGCGTTACCGCGGAAATGAACAAGGGTCTAGTATTAATGAGATTACATAGTCGATTTATTGTTCGGTAATCGAGATTTGCAGCCGAAGTATCCGCTGAAACCATTTCGGCGTTTCGCAAGTCTCTAATCGTTTGAAATGGGTTTCCTATTTAATGGGCTTGCTGTATTAGGCGATTTATTGCCAGGTATCGAAGTAAAACTGCGTAGCTTTGGTATCGATTGGATAATTTATAATTTAGAGCCTAAAGCAAGAACAACTAATCCGTGTCCATATTTCACGCGGCTTCATTTTAGGGTGATTACCTTAAATATTGGTATAAGTCAGCTAAGTATTTTAGCAAAGGCTTATGTCATAAAGAATGTTCTTTCAGAAGTTTACAGAATTATACACATTAACATACTATACCGATCACGTAGGGGAGTATTGATTAATTGTTCACTGCACTCGACAATTTTAAATTCAGAAAAAAGGATTGGCAAAACTGTAAAAACAAATATTGTATGTTCAACTGATGGATTATTTTTGCGGAAACATTGACATATTTTTACAGTTAGTGCCACTGAAAACCGCCACTTTGATTTGTGAGTGTATGAAAAAACAGCATACTTTTATACAATCAATCAATCTGCCTAGCCATTTTCCTGGCCATGATGGGGACGGCTTCCAGTGTAACAAGATACAGCTGAGTACCAGTATTTTACATGGATTAACTGCATAGACTGGTGTGAAATTTTTTAGCTTCTGACTACCCGTAACAACTGTCTAAGATCTACAAATGACAGCCAAGACCAACGGCTTAACGTACTTTCCGAGGCAAGAAGGAGTCTCGGTATGTGATGGATGGTCACCCATCCACGGACCAATCTCGGCCAGCGCTGCTTAACCTCGAAGATCGAACCATGCTTCTGTTATTATTTACCCACACGCTCTTTTATGCTTTAATAAAATATCTACAAAAATAAAAAACGGCGTCTTTTAGCTCTAAATTGTGATGTTGCTATATCGGTTTCACCAATCAGTTCATCAAACCGTCCATTTGACGTTATCGTGACTTGTAACTGGAGCTGAAGTCGCTGCCAAATTGAGCTCACGTACTCTTTACTATCTTCAAAGTAATTAATTTGAAGAGCAGCAGTTAAGGCGCCTATACCGCCGAATTTATTAGTGTAGTTACACCCTATTTGAATTCCATGAGAGTTGCTGGCGTAAATATGTAGTGACACGAAATAAATCACCACGTATTAGCAATAAGTACATGTTTAAAACGTCCCGAATGAAAATATATGACATTTAAACCCTTGAAGCGTCGTTAATTACTTTAACGTCTGTGCAGAACTCGGCTGCGAACAAAAGAAAATTTAGATTTTCCACAATTTTTGCACATCGCGGAGAATATCAAAGAAATTTGTGTTAGAACATTAAAACACGCTCAGGCCCCAAAAAAGTAAAATAGAGAATTGCCACTAAATGGAATACTAATCTCGTTTTTCTCAGGCCAAGTTCTCTTAGAGTAAAGGCAGTAAATTGTCACAGTTTGCTACTTCACGTAATGTAATTAGTCTTCTCTCTAGAGAAACTTCAAATTGAAAGAATTTCTTTCGTCTTTTTTTTCGTGAAGTATTTGGTGACCTCGACTTTGTCTATCTACGAACTTACTTGTCTATGAAGGTGGGTCCTGTAAGTAACGAATACTTAGACTTTAATTAAGGTAAAGTCCTTATTCCCAAAAAAAAAAACATATGAATATAATGGGTTAGATTTTACTTTACGATAACAGAATTAGATCAACTGTTACAACCAGAAAGAACGCCTAAAGAATATCTCACATTCGTTTTAGTCCTGAATAGTCTCATAATGATGCCAAGTATTGCGAAGTCAATAATTGAAACACGACTATAAAATACTCGAAGGCAAACATAGGCATGTACGTGTAGATGTTTATCCGACAGCGACTTGGTGGCTCTATTAAAAGCGAGCATTCAACACAAAACGAGGTCGTGCACAAAGAGATTGTTAGGGGTCCTCGGGAAATCACGAACAGCATAGCGTCTAAGCCGAGCTCTTGGAGAAAAAATGCGAGATTGCTGCGGTAGGGAAGGGAAAGCCAACAACTATTCGTAAAGTGTGAAACTCTGTGCCTGCGTCTGTGTTTCCGAACGCATACAACCCAAATCTCTTCAAAATTAGAGTGTACAGGCTTCTTCTTGGTAAGCTCGCTCCATCGTCGACTTTGTCTCTGTCATCTATGACGTAGACTAGAGTGAAGAGCAAACGCATATTAAATAAAAAAATGTGCTACTACTTTGGATATTCAAGGCATACCTGAAAATCTCTTTGAAAAGTTGCAATGAAATATTTTGTGCTGTGCACAGAAATTAAAAGCTGGAATGAAAAATATGTGGCCTTCATTCCGGCCGCGCTTCAGCTTCGGATAAGGGACGTGCAAAAAAAAAGGTTCGTTTGTTAATCTGGTTTATGTTCCAACATAAACCAGATAATCTAACAGAAGATAGGCATATTTATTATAACATTAATAACAACCTTGTTCAAACTCTCCAAAAAAGGCCAATGAAGAAAACTGAGTCGATATCTGCTTAAATTGGTCGTCCAAAAGCTGTAAAATTTTCCTTCAGAAAGAAATTTCAAGAATTTTCCTTGTCTGAAATTAAAATACACTTTTACGTAAGCGGAAAACTGTTGCGTTCAAAAATAATGGATCGCGTCACGAATAGCTAATTCTGAAATGTTTCAGGCGAGCCATGTCATGGCGAAACTTCATGTAGCAGTTTAGGACCTTGGAAAGTTAGTGGATTAAATAAAAGGTCATTGTTTCCCTTTGATTAATATCCTTTTATGTTATGTAAGAACCAGGAATTGAAGCGTTTCATATCCAACCCCTGGCTGAGCCCGTAAGAGGCTTACAGTAGATTGTTTTAAATATTTGAAGCCATGTTATAATAAAGAGATGTGGATGATAATACCGCGATTCTCTTTATAAATAATTAAATTTGATATATATAAATGATCTCCCAAAATTCATAGAGCAAAAAATGGTACTCTTTGCAGACGATAGCACGGCTATTATAGAATGTAACAATCCGGATAATTATCAAATTGACATTAATAATTCATTAGATAAAATAATAAATTGGCTTAATGATAATAATCTTATAATTAACTTAAATAAAACTAAAGTAATGCACTTCCACCAACGACTTGAGAAACCACTAGTTAATGTTGCTTATGATAATTGTGAAATTGGTGAAGTTAGTACTGCGAAGTTCTTAGGCATAATTATAGACGAAAAAATGACTTGGAAACCTCATTTGGAGGAAATTTGCAAGCGATTAAGTAAATCAGCATATTTACTATCTCAACTTTCAAAGAAAGTAAATCATGATACACTTTTAACAGCCTATCATGGACTAGTCGCGTCAGTTCTACGGTATGGTGTTATTTTTTGGGGACATTCAACAAATAGAGAACTTGTTTTCAGGATGCAGAAAAGATGTTTGCGATCCATGTGCGGTTTAAAAACAACTGATAGTTGCCTTCCGTATTTTAAAAAGTTAAAAATATTACCTTTACCGGCTTTATACATCCTGGAAACTGCGTTATTTGTAAAAATAAATCCGCATCTGTTCAAAAAACTTAGCTCAGTAAAGAAAACTCCGATGCGTGCTCAATATGCTAATGATTTATGCCTTTTGAAATGTAAAACTTCACTAATGAAGAAAAGCTTCTTTGGTCTTGCTCCACAAATATACAACAAAATACCCGATCAAATAAAATGTATGCCATTGCAGGAGTTTAAGAAAACACTTAACGGGTTGCTAATTGAAAAATGTTATTATACCATAGAAGACTTTCTTAATGACCAATCTCTATATTAATAATTGAATAATGCTGACATGAATGTACATATATATATAATTATTTTTTTTTTTTTGACATTAACTTCTTATCTTTAATTTTATTAGGCTGACTTAAAATTTTGACATGAAATGAAATTGATTTTTATTAATAATTTAATTTAATTGTCATGCATGTGTTATTACCATAGCATACTCACAAAAAAAAAAGCTGTATATTAATAATGTATATGACAGTTTGTATGCCAATTGGCAAAACATAGCGCACTACTTAATTTGTAAGATCTTATATCATTATTATTACCTATGTTTAACAAATAAATGATTTTGATTGATTGATTGATTGATAAAACGCGCGCGCTAGGAATGTACTTTTTTTTTTAAATACGTCACGTAGATTCTTTATTCATGTGGATGAACCATCTAAGCCATCTTGAACATTTTATTGACACAAGTGCCGAATTTTAAGCCAATGCATTTTGTATGAATTTCGACCATCGACTTTTAATCTATATTTTTATTAAGTTTGAATACAATTTTCTACCATATATCAAACAGAATACTCATTGATCATTTACTGAAATATTAATCATAATAAACAATGTATTGCCATTACCAAACAATAATTGTTTTTGGGAACATTAATCAAGCGAGTGTTAAATTAACACAACGAAGCCTTTCGGCGACGCGTATTTGATCGGTATAATTTGGTTATTGCCAATTACTACATTCTATATATTAATACATTCTCAGATTGTTACCTACATTTTGTCGGAAAACGAAATAATATAACTGAAATGGAGTTTAGCGGGATACCTGCCAGGGTCGAGTAAAGCCGTGACACAGTGGCATCCAAGGATTGGTAGATGTGGCCATCTGGCGACAAGGAGTGCTGACCACATTGTTACCATCGCGGGAAGAATCTGGATATGTGGTTCGAACTTTTAGATTGGCAAAATAAAGAGCTAACAATGCAATAGTTTTAAGTATGATCCCTTTAAAATAATACTGAATATTAATTAATCTTAATCATAGAACCAACACAGCAAAAGCGCCCGTGAGACTTCACAAAGTCAACATGCACAATCATAATTTATGGTCGCTGCAAAGCCTCGGGAACATTGACGCTAAAGAAGCTTAATTTAAATCATATTATTAGAGGACTTGCCAATAAGAACACGCTAAGGTACGACACTAAGTACATTTGGGTCAATCGATACGACAAACGACTAGTCGCGTGTCGGATCGTACGACACGCACCTCCGCTTTAACTATTCAATATGAATCGATGACTGTCTGTAATACAAGGCTTGAGGAGCTACTTCGGAAGGAAGAAACTGCCGGCCACACCACTTTTGGCAAGGAAAACGTACGCTAAACTACCGAACAGCGCAACAAATACATGATGTTTTATTAAATGTTATTTTAATTTGATTTGCATGAAGCAAGGGCAAGATTTGTTATCAAAAATCAGAAGGTCAAACAAGCTTTAAATAAATAATGTTACCTGTTTGGATCATGAAACTTTATAAAATACTAACAATTAGGTAATTTACTGCAGTCTAAGAGTTTAGAGGACGTCGCTCTCACGACCATGAATACCTCCTGTTTACAGCTTACGTACAAAACAAACACTTTCATAATATATTCCGCAACAGAAACTATTGGTGGCCACATAAACGTATTATGTAGTAACAACATTCAGAGATGTAATAAAAAATTGTTGACTTCATCCACAGCTTCGCAAATAGATCAATGACCTGAGATTCCTCACGTCGCACGATGTTGCTATATACTTCAGAAGAGTAGATAAGTAATCTTGTGTTGTGAATGAGATATGCAGACAATTCATTTCTGAATTATCAAACAAACAAAAAGGCCGCGGTCACGAACCTCCGATTCATGTTGCTAAATAAGAACTAAGATTAACACCTGAGTAACGGTACTAAGTACGAAGTAAGAAAGATGCATAAAATAAGAAGCGAATTTATACGGAAGAAGACAAAATTAATCGAAGTCCGTTTTGTTTAGAGATAGGAAATTATCAAATGACTTCTTCCGCGGGCGAGGGCTAGTCAGACTCTTACGGACTAAAACCCATCCGTTTTCCTTCTAAAGCTCTTTGCGTTCCAGCGCCGCGGTGACTCTTTCGAACAAATTCCGCAACAAATTAATCGACGTCCTTTACTACAGTCTAAGCTTTAAGTAGCGATAGGCGGGCCATGTATCAAGATATACCTAATGACAAGAGATGGACAGTAGAAGTGACGAGATGGAAATGACCTATTGGAAAAAGACGAAAGGGACGACCCATGAAACGATGGAGCGACGACATCATACCTGCAGCGGGGAAAGAGTGGATTCAACTAGCAAAAGACAGAGAAAACTGGAGGAGGCCTATTCTCAAATAGAGGTTCCTATCCAAGAAAGTAGCGTAAATGAATAAATCAACACAAACAACGGCAAAGAAAAACATTATGATAAAAGCATGTCAATTGTAATACCTAGATGAAGGAAAAAAAGGCTTTATAATTATTATTATTTTAATGGTACTAACGTCTAGAATTCTAGATTCTCAAAAGAAACTCAACGAAGCAAAAAGAAGACCGAGACCCAATTACGACAGGAATTAGATTTATTATTCGTTTACGTAACTACTGAACATTTAACGTCATTTTTAAACCACAAAACACAGTTAGTGGTGTAGTTTTAAACTTAATGACGTCATCATCTGCCTAGCCTTTTACCAATATTATATTGGAGTCGGCTTCTAGTCAACACGGATTCAGCTGAATACCAGTATTTTACGTGGAGCACAACCCATTAACTGGGACACGGTACTCCTTGGTAAGACTGGTGTCAGATTTTTTGGCTTCTGACTATCCGTAACGACTGCTAAAGATCTACAAATGACAGCCGGGACCAACGGCTTAACGTGCTTTCCGAGGCACGGAGGAGTCTCGGTATGTTAAGATAGTCACCCATCCACAGACCAACCTCGGCAAGCGTTGCTTAACCTTGAAGATCCACGAGCTCCTCTAAAGTTAATGACGTAAGAAACTAATTTTGCCGCAAACTCGCCAACAGCGATTTGCATAATGCAGGTGGACGGCGTTTTATAGCTCCCATTCCATGTTTTATTAAGTGGATAAAATGCATGGACAATATAATTCATGAGCTACCTACAATGTGACTTGAAAAAGTTCACTAAGTAATAGTAAGTAGCACCTGTGCTTTTGCAGCGCAAGACGCACAAAATGTGAAGCCGTGTGGTTAATATTTGTATACTTACTCGAGCAAAAAACTTTGTACGGGTATTTTGTGAATTTTATTAACGGATTAATCATGGTAATGAGCCTGCCAATTAGATTACGCTCCACCAGACATTCGAGATGTGAGAGTTAAACACATTCTAATTAATATGGCAGGAGAGAGGACGAGTATGAAGAATAACTTCGTACATACATTTTTATTACATGGTGTAGTAAATAATAACGAATCTACGATATGTAAATAAAAGCGATTTAATTTAAATTCAAATGTCATGTAAAACAGGGCTCGTAGCGAACGTAGGATGAAATTGAAAGCGCGGAGGCCAAAAATATTCGTGCAAAATATACGAGGGAGAGATGTAAACGGCTTTGAAAAGAATCGAGCACAAAACTATCTCAGACTTGCGGAGTTGCAAATGGGACACGCTGTATTGTGGGAACTCACAGGGGATCCCAAATACCCAGCTATTATGACAACGGGCGCCATCTTGGAAATGGGTGCTACACATCATACAGACATTGCCACTGAAAATTTAAGCTGCAATGTAGTTTTAAGAATAGAAAAGCAAAAGGTATTTCATTTTACAGAGTATATTTTTCATTGAAATAAATTTATATGGCCTCGCATTTAACTGTTGCGCTTTTTCTCACGGTTTCAATAAGCTCTTGCCTGGTTGTAGAAAGCTCTCCTTGGCGACAGAATGGAACCAATAGCCTTCCATAATTTTCACAATACTGTTGATGTTTGCCTTTAAATTAACCTCCTCCTCCTTTACGACCTTTAAATAAAATGCTTAAAAAGACGTTTCAAAGCTCTGCTGAAATTTAGTCACTGTGACAGTTTCCGGCGAAAATTGTGGCGCAAAGCAGGTTGGTTTTTGGAAATTCTCTAATCTTATATTATCCTTCGTCCATTGTCAGACATCGTAACAGGCGCACCAGTACATTAAAAAAATAAAAATAAAAAATAGTATATTCAAACGCAAAGAGTTTCATATATGGTCGTGTGAAATGAAATGCAAAGCTGACCTTTCCAACCATTCCCCAGTACCCGTAGCCGGGTGGGTGGATTTAAAACAAGGCGTTAGTGAAAATTTAAATTTCAAAAACCCCGCTTTGATTTATGTGTTACTGGCCATTTTACGAAAGTTTATCGCGGGTATTTTAATCTTTTGATTACAGAAACTCGGCGAAAAGGTTAAATAACAGTAGCTCGTTTTTTCTGTGTTCATTAAAAAAAAGCGAACTTCAGCAAAATGTACAATAAACATTCTTTTGCTCTGCAATCTTAACTAATAATATAAAAAGGTAAACTTTTTTGTTTGATCATACATTTATAAAGGTTAATAAAAATTCAATCAATAATTCTGACGAAATAAATTCCACTATTATTGATTACATTTCCTAACAGCACACTTTACAACACTATCGTCGAGCATAGGCTGCTTTTTATCAAGCAAAGTTGCACTTTTCCTGCTGGACGGATAGGCCATGGGAGCAGAGCCGAAAAAAAAACCAGTCTACAATAAACACTGGAATATTGACGAAGTCTCAAGTACTTTCCATGATACAGAGATAGCGTTCACCGGCTTATGAAATTTCTTGCCATATCAATGATTCATCATACCCTAGTTATTTATTCATTAACAATCAAAATTCATGAATCATACCTGCCATTCATTTCTAAAGTGTATTTCCGCTTTACGGATATATGAAGCGTCCTTCCTGATTCGTATATATTGGCGGATCCAGGGGGAGGGCTAAGGGGCTCATGCCACTTCCAAAAAGACCCAGGTTTCTTTAGTAGTCTACAGCCTAACGAAATCATTGAGGAATTTACGAAAAGTAATCTAAGGAGGCTTGTTATTCGTTTAGCAAAATAAAATGTTATGTGCTTTTTTATTTTTTACTATGCTAAAACCCACCTTCAGCGTGGTCAAGCCCCCGTCCTAAACACAATCCTGGATCCGCTCCTGTTCGTATATTACATTGTGCTCTGTGGAGAAATAAATAAGGCGCTCGATTCGACGTTTTCCGAGGCCGTTTAGTGGATGGGAAAGCACGTTAAGCCGTTGATTTCGGCTGTAATTCATACGAGTTTTGACAGTCGTGACGGACCGTCAAAGCAAGCTCAAAATTAGTGACAACCAGTCTTACCAAGGGCTATATAGCTTCATGTAAAATACTGGTCTTCAACAGCATCCGGTTACACTGAATTCAGAACCCAGTCAGGTAAAGGCTTGGTATATTGTATAAAGATATCAAGACCTTAAATCATTAATTATTATAATTAGATGACTTTATTTCCTTCGCCCAACAAGTTTTGATTAAAATCTTTACGCTTTCAGAGGTTTATTCAGTGGAGGATTTAATTCTTGCTTTTGCGATTTCTGTAGGTTAATATTTCGTAGGTATAATTATAAACATGACCTAGAAAACAGTGTAAGGTGTCTAATTTTACGATCAAAGCATTATTTAAAGCAATTGTGCAAAAAAGTGCCCTAGTTTTACATAGAATATTATGTTGACAAAACAAGTCGATCTTCATGGTTAAGCAACGCTTGCCGAGGTTGGTCTGTGACCATCTTAACATACCGAGACTCTTCCGTGCCTCGGAAAGCACGTTAAGCCGTAGGTCCCGGCTGTTATTTGTAGATCTTTGGAAGCCGTTACGGATAATCAGAAGCCAGAAAATCTGACACCAGTCTTACCAAGGAGTACCGTGTTACCCTGTTAATGGATTGTGGAGTTCTGGTAGGCAGCCGCTCCACGTAAAATACTGTAATAATACTTGGGAAAAGGCTAGGCAGATGATGACATGCAAGCAAAACTATTGAGGAAGAAACTTTCGACCTTTACAATGCTATCTTAATTTTACCAGCCTTCCCGTCTCTACAGGGCTAAGGACCACCACACACGCTGTTCTTCTATACGGGTTGGAGATTCCAGACTTATCGAAAGTATATTTTTGAACCTATATACATATATTGTCACACAGCTGGGCAAACGTCTCCGCTGCACCTTCTAACATTCGTTATTTTTGTCTATTAAAATGAAAAACAACTAATATTATTAAGTAGTAAAATTGTTTGTTTTTTGGTTTGTAAAAGTAATCCTTGGAAAACCGATCCGAATATGGAAGTATTCTATACCGAAAAAAAATACCTATTATTACTGCGGGCAAGGCCGCTGGAAAAGGCTAGTGTTACTTAAAAGGAAATATAAATATACCAAAAAAAAAATCGGATTCCTGCGTATGATTTAGGTTTATACTCGTATCTAGCAAACCCAGCTCCCAAGGTTACGCAGGCGCTAGTAATTAACAGAGAGGGGCAACAAAACCGCGATAAGCTTCAACCGCCCCGCAAACGCTTTTGTTTACTTCAAATTTTATTTTCGACTCAAACATTTTTTGTAATTAATTACACCGCTAAACTGAGCAGCCCTTAGGCTGTTACAGCAAAATTTTCAGCACGTAATTTTATTATATTTACAATTACATGTGTAGGCAGTTTTTCAACGCCGTTATTAAAATCAGAATTGCCTTCCGTTTGGATACAAATAGACATCATAAACCTGCTGAAGAGGTTTTTTTATTCTTTCGAATATCTTAAGAGTAGGTAAAGGTCACTACTGTTATTAAATCTCTTGAGCATTACACATAATAATTACTTTTACAAATCACATTTCCGTCAATGTTCACATTTGCTCGTTTTTATGCGCAAGCGCCACTTGCGTAACGCAACCTGCGGCAGTAACGCGCCAATCAGAGCATCTCAATTCGCCAGGTATATACTTATGTTACCGCAAATTTGGCAACGCAACTCTGTTACGATTGCGGTTGTTTTAGAGGAAATAACTCAAGAAAATTCTAAATAACTTTGAAAAATATAGACTTGTTTAAGAAACGGTATAATTTACAAATTACGAAATACTATGTCTAGCTCTCTAATCATTGCCGCCACTAACTGAATGCAGTTGAATACCAGTATTTAATATTGAGCGACTGCATATGTCTAGCCTCAGGCCGCGTGATCGATGGGCCCTAGTGTCTGTCAGATTATCTACCAATGACTGATAAATAAATGAATTTTAAGAAAATCAAACGAAATTTGCTTATTTCACTCTAGAGTTTTAAGCACTGCTTAACTTGTAAAATATAAGAGTTTCTGTTACGGATAATAATACAATTATCTACCTTTCATTTAATGTGACTATAAACAGTCGAATGAATCTAGAATTTTGTTTAGGTACTTATATTTTTTTTGCAAATTAGTCCTCTGTCAAAGTCATGGGCCCTACTACCCCGTGCCCTGGGCCTCCAATAGGCAAAAGACGGTCTTGTCTAGCCTACCATCAATACTTTTAATTTTAATAGAATAACAAAAACAATATTTATAACAAAGATAATAACTTCAAGAACAGAGACATTCGACCTTACTTCAGTCTTCCTATCCGCCAAGCTAGTGCTCGCCTTCCATGTAGGGCAAGGATGATTTGTGAGCTCGATACGGAAATACATTCTTACAACACGAAGGCACTATGTTAGCTAACCATATTTTTTAAACAATGGTTTCTAAATCAAACAAGTTTTAATCAAGCAGGTTTGTAAATGATTAGATATCGCTCCAAAAAACGAGAGAAAATCAAGGTCTTTTCCACCGCCCGACAGCCCAATTAATCTTCTTTTGTACTTCAGGGTTTCCAATCTTTTCAGAGACCTATTACATTTAGAAAACAACAATAACTACTACAGTAAAGTTTTCTTTCACCTGTTACAAAAAGGTAATTTCGGCAAGTTTTTTTTCCTGCAGAGAGCAGATTTAACGCACTAATAAAGAATCTGAACATTAAAAGGAGTAATTCGTGTTTTATGCAAAGTACAATCCGTTATGGTAATGAGCAGAATATTATAAAACTTTTCATGCAATTATTATTAATCCGTACCTTTCTTTTTCGTGCGCCGATTGAGGAATCTGCAGTATGGTCTGCATACTCTCCATTTCCACCACACATTGTGTACCCAGTTCGAGTTCTGGAAAGATATAGAAACATAATTTAACAGTCGAAGGTAAAATATTGATTACTCACTGCGTCGCGTCAGCTCAACGACCCAAAATATTGATCACAAAATGGATAAAAAAATAATGACGATGAGGTTGACGAACGACGTTAGCACAGTGACGTACTACAGGTTACATCGTACGTTATTCTTATAACCTTTTGACCTAATGGGCAAAGGCCTACGTAGTTTATTGATTTTAGCGATGAATAATTTGAACTTACTGCACGAAACCCTATGACCAACACACATCTGTGACTTATTATAGCTAAAAATAAAGGAGTTAAACGAGAACTTAATTTGTAAGCAGAAACTTTGAAACCGTGTTGACTTGGAGACGCCAAACATGTGGTCGGACTGTTTAGCAAAGTAGGATGAAAAGGGACGAATACCGTAACTGATGATGATATTGCGTTGATGATAAAAATAGCATATTTTGCGTTTTCGATTGACACTCTGAAGTAAATATTAACACTTAAACAGCAGCTTGCTATGCCCATCGGAAAACCTGATTTCAGATTGTCAACTTACGTGACGCGAACTGAAAATGCGGATGCAAGTGGTCAGGTATCGACTTAGATGGCTTGTAAACTTAGCCATTGAAAAGGACTGCTATTAGAATAGAATATAATAGAATAGAATATAATAGAATAGAATGCTCTTTATTATGTATACCATATAACTTACAAAAAATATAGACGAGGAAAACATTACACAGGGTGACACAATGGGCGGCCTTATCGCTAAAAACGATCTTTTCAAGACAACCTTTGGATGGACCTGGAGATGATGATAATATAGAAAGAAACAAGTAGCTCAAAAACAGCAAATATATTCTCCTAACCTCTGCCAACATAGGCACACCTTCCACAAAGTCACGACGAGATAACAGAATGTAATCGAACCGGCGAATTTAGTGCTACTACGAAACGGGAACAACGCCTACTGGCATGCTAAGCACCCTTAATTATTTCGTGTAAGGATAATGGTAGACCCTAGACTAATAACGGACTATTTAGTATTCAGCCCATTCGCTAATCAATGGTTATTTGTGTATGTGTTAGATTAGTAATACTGTTTTATAGTAAGTGGTTTACCGATAAGATTAAGATTACTTACTCGTTGTTTAGACGACATTTTGCCGCGGTATTAATAGGTAACAGGAAAATACTATGCTCTTATTGCCTGAATAATATTTGTGTGTGTAAATTATTACCTGCTACTGTCTAGTTCATGTTCTAGAGTGAATCTAAATTGTACTGTATTTTAAAAGGTGACATAAGCTTACTGTTGTCATTCATATTGTTCAAAATCTTCAACCTTTTTCCAATGACCCCGAGCAGTCTAGTCTGCTCGACCTTCGCTTTATTACCAAATGCCTAACCTACCAGAATTTTAAATTAAACATCAAATGACATACCACATTTTATGGGTTTATTTTGCAATTGCTTTGCCTGATGGGAATGGCTCTATATATTTAATATCCCGCAGGTTTTTTGCCTCCCTTAAAAGAAATCTCTCGAACTTCTTTTGGACATGTTTCTGTCAACTCACGAACTATTCTAACACTAAAATAGGTCGAGCTACACTACAGGTTAGGCCGTCATCCGATTTGATACAGCAGCGTTAGTTATTACGTATACATGTACATATGGAGAAAACCTCTAAAATATACATAATATACTAATTTAAATAGTAAGTACGCAAGCGGTGACTCAAGCCGAGGTCGGGCCGTACGTCCGTGGCGATGCTCTTTCAAATCCGGTTTTACTAGACCATTTCATGTACGCTAGGCTTATGTAAAGCAAACGGTATTAACTCGGCTAGACATCGGAACAGACTGGTGTTTGAAGAGTTTCCACTTCACACGAAGATAGTTGAGTAATGGAAGCAAATTTAAGCAGTCCAGTAACTTAAATTGACCTCAGAGACCAAAGTTAGAGCGCATCGTGCTTAAAACGGCATTTCATGAGATCATGCAGAGTCAAATACTTGCTCCAATCTTGCTTAGCATGTATTTATTCGATTCTCTAATGTCAATATCATCGGAAGAGAAACAACAATTTTCACAATGATACTTCTCGGCTTGCAATTTCTGGTAATGCCGACTCGATTTAGCGATATTTCTTTCGATGTCGTGAGACTCTAAATGATACCGAATTCCTGTGGTAAAAAAAGGAAATAATGCTCATCGAGGCGCTGCGTGTCGCAACGAACAGGCCAGTCTAGAATCGATTTGACAAATTACGTAAAGACGTTTCGCTGAAAGTAGAGCAGCGGCAAGCGGCAATCACATCGAGGATTTCCACCAAGTTTATTTACCATGACGAATGCAAGTGAGCGTGCATTCTTGTACTAAAATGATCTCGGCGTTTACACAACTATTACTATTAACAGTCATTCAGACAGACGTCTTTGTCAAGGTTAAATGATTTGGATTGATATTTAATTCTTTGATGGATACATTAAAAAATTGTCTGTTTATAATTGATTTCGGTTTCGGTTTCAAATATCAATTACTATTAGGGCACTTGTGTACATTTTCGTATTTTTGATTTATTTGTATGGTTATATACAATCGGATTCTTTTTATCCGACGACGGCCCCAGAACGAGGCCCGTTTTCTTTTAGCTTTCATACAAAATACAAATCGAATACGAGCCGTAAATGCACAAACGCCCTTAGAAGTATCAACGAATACTTCAGTCAATCTGGTGAGTGAATTAGCAAGTCAAATGACAAAAGAAGCCCTAAAAGCTGAGATTATCTTCATAACCTTGTTAGAATAATCCGATCACGATTAACTATTAATAAACAACTTTCTATTACCTTCAAAGTACTGAAAAAAATCGTATGTAGTGTAGAAAAATCGCTATTTTTCCGTGGCATTATTCTCCATACACGGAGCGTTCTGCCGACGAAGTCGAATATTATATTATAAAATACCGATGGAATTCACAGTAGGGCTCATGATAGAATATGTAGGTCAGCCAGCTGTTGTTTCACAGCGTCATTATGCTGATACGGTCTATCCGTTTTCATTGTACTGCCGAAACAGGTGTAGTAGACAGAATAAATTCACTTTCGGTCTTCCCGAATCCGTTTTCCAATACGGGACCTTGTGACAAATGTAGCTTTATCGGAAAATGTAGGTACCTTTTAATTTATTAATCTAGGTCACAAAGAATATAGGTAGTTCATGCAATTTGCATATCGGTATCGGAAATGATTCGTCAAACTGGCGACTTTGATAAGGAAGTGAAACCATGATCTTTTGCACAATTTAGAAGTAGCTATCGTAAGCCGTTAATTTGATGCCGACTCAATTATTTTTTTACACTTTGAACTTCTTGGTTATAGCAGCAGATGGTAATACTTCGAATGGTCTGCCAGGGTTGCGGAATTTGTTCGAAAGAGTCACCGCGGCCCTAGAACGCAAAGGGCTTAACGCCAAGAAGGAACATGGATGGGTTTTAGTCAGTAAGAGTCTGAAACGCCCTTCCGCTCCCCCCGAGTGGAAGAAGTCATTCGATGATTTCCCATCCTAAAAACAAAAAAAAAATACTTCGAATGGTCTTTTGTTATTAGGGTTCCATACCCAAAGGGTAAAACGGGACCCTATTACTAAGACTTCGCTGTCCGTCTGTCACCAGGCTGTAATGTCATGAACCTTTTATAGATGATGTATTTCTGTTGCCGCTATAACAACAAATACCAAAAAACAAAATAAAATAAATATTTAAAGGGGCTCCCATACAACAAACGTGTTTTTTTTTGTCGTTTTTATAAATAATGGTACATAACCCTTTGTGCGCGAGTCCGACTCGCACTTGGCCGGTTTTATTAGAAGGCAAACTGTCCCATTTCTGGGTAAAATGCCTCCATTCCTTCCACTTCTCTTGCTAAAATGTAGCTTAGTAAGTATAGCAGATTAATTTCAAAATTTAACCACAATTATAATAATTAGACTTCCATTTTGGCACAAGGTTGTGTTATTATATTCAATGAGAATTACAAACATGTTGTTAGGTCTAATAAATATCCTGTTTATATAACATTATAATTAATACAGAGGAAAACATATGCTTCAATAACAACTCAAGAATTTATTCCATTCAAACAAAATGATCATGACACAGGTTTTTTCAAATGATAGTGTGGAATAAAGAGAAAAACGAAAAAAATATAATTTACAAATTATTATATCTTCAGTAGAACCCTGACCTTTATTAAGATCTGTATGAAAGCATGTTACAGATTTAGGAGGTTAATACATGAGCTTCAGGAGATACTTTAACATGACCCGAGACTCTAAACCTCCGCTAAATCTACGTGGGATGATACTTAAAAAAAAACACCTATTTATGCAAATGCAAGGTTTCTACTATTTGACTATGGTTGCTGTAACCAATCGCAAATGAACCGTTAAAAAAAGTGGAAGACCAGAAGGTAAAACCTTTCCTCAATCATTGTAAGTGAACATTGGCCGCTGATGATGATGAAACTTGAGATGTTACCTCAACAAAGAATTCCTTTTTACTTAATTAACACACTTATACTAAAATGAGGCAACAGCAAAATGTAAGTGATTCATTATACACTGACAAGGCTATACTTATTTTGAAATATGACTAACTTGTAAAAATAATAATTCAGAGAATCTGACTAGTCAATTAGATTAGGTAAGTAATTCTTGATAGTACACAATTATGTAATGTTTATTAGGAATCCTATCTTAGCTCTATCAAGATAGAGTTTAATTTTATCTTCTATCATCCTTCTTTTTTATCTTTATTGTGAAATATGAGAGTATTGTATGCATAGTTCAGTCACATACTGAACATAGCCAATAAACAGTAGCCAGGAAAGTATTTCAGCCGTAACTTTCCCAATTTTTTAAGAACTATCTACCTACCTACATGTTGAATTTTCAGCTTATGTATATACTAAGTACGAAAATGAGACATGAAAAGAAAATGATAAATATGATATCAAAATTATAACAATGACCAAAAAATTTGGGTATTTGGAGAGGGACAGAGGTAAATTTTATAAAATTGGATACAACTAAAAAACTAAGGCTGTTTGAAAATAATAACATTGTCTGTATTAAAACATAGAACATTTTTTAATATAAAAAACAGACACTTTCAATAGGCTATCATTTATTCACTTATCAAAACAAAAACAAAAAATGAGTATTTAAATAGCAGGGACAACAGGATGTGTACAAAGATAAGTCAAGTACATTTGAATAATAAATAAAATCAACCAATGTAATGACTTATTAAATACTCAGGGACAAAGGCTCCTTATATGCAGTTGTAAATAAACAATAGTTGGGAGTTCGAAATGAAGTCTCTGTTTTAAAATATCCACATTATTAGTTGTGATCTAGAAACAGAAAATACTGTTCGATTTATAAAAAGGAACGGTTTCTTTATCATACGAGCTACAATAAAATTGAAATTTAAGTAATTCTTTCTACAAAAGTAATCAATTCTCTTCAATAACATTGTGCAGAAATAAGTACAACTATCACTTATTTTATCTTGTATATTTTATGCATAAGGTACACAGATAAACTGAAACATCGTAGTCACCTGAGCGATAGCGATTTCTTTATTTATTAGCAAAATGAAACCAGCTTACCTCGCCTGTTAAAAGGACGAACCCGAACGGCTACTTTTATCTTATCCGTGGCCATTTTCACACTTAAATTACACAAATACAATTAAAACACAACACTTTGCACACAATTGTTTAGTAAATTATTGCACATATTCACCCATATTCTAAAAAAACAAAATTCATTATTTCACGTTACGATCACGACGTTCCCGGATTGACACTGTCCGCCATGTTGTTTTTACTACGTTCGATAGTGCTTGACGTGTCTTCTTGTGGAGACGATAGTGAATTGAAATATTATTCGATTCCTTGTCACTAAATGTGAAAATCGAATAAGTCACGCTGTGCCATCTCTCATCGTGTTGTATTTAAAACTTGGCTGTGTCCAGACATTTATTTATAATACGCTTTGTTGTACACCTCATAATAAGCATAGGATTTGGGCTGCTGGTAGAAAGAAACAGGTTTGCATTACCTATACGTACTTAGTGTCGGTAATACATTTGATTGACATCATAACAAAAATTCCAAAAAAGTATGGAAAGGCAAGGAGTTTTTCATGGGCCCTTCAGAGACCCGATGCAGGTTTCTCGTCGTTCTTATCTGGCTGGCTGGCTGGCTGACAACCTGGGTACGTTTCGGCATCCTCTTTGGGCAAACAGAAAGTTTTGTCTGTACGATTGTGTAAGTAGTTATTTTGACGAACAACTACTTGATCATCTGTTGCAGCTGGCGTTGCGTGGTTTGGTAAAGGATCTGATACAGAAAGTGGTATGCGGTACTCCTCGATACGACTTGTATTGTGAGGAACTTCTTGTCTCTACGACCAAGAATCAAGCATAAAATTATAGGATCTCACATCGCCTGATAGTGCCAGGATTTAAAGTCCTTTTGGTTACAAGCATAGTAATAATTGCATTCGATAGGTTCTATGGCATCAAGTCAACACTAATGATAGTGACAATGTTACATGTCTAAAAATTATTTACTGTTTCTGCCGAAATGAAAACTTAATAAAAAATGACGCATAATGAATAATAAATTTAGAAGAAAATGTTTTTTGACGGCTTGTTATGAAAAAATATGGTCAATTAGTTCAAATAATGGTTTTGAGTTAGCAAAATGACTGCGCAACGAAACGCAATATATGTTGTGACATCCAGCCGGTTACAAAATGTCACTTTGACAGCCGAAGCAAAACATGACGAGTCTTTTTCAATATCTCAGGAATTTATAAAACAAGAAATTTTACGAACAAGATCCTAAAGAAAGACTGCCTAGAAGGCTAGAATTGCGAAAGATATTTGTCTCAGAGCATAAAACAATACAATCGCGTCGATATGGCGGCCGATCTACTATTTGGCTGGGATTTAACTTTTAAAACCGTAGAGAGAGATATCAAGCGAAAATCTGATGTTATTATTGCATTTATCCATTGGAACCTAACTAAGAGGGGATTTAGGAGTATTGGAATTGGAGATGAGGTGAGATACCGTGATTAAGAACTGAATATGTACCAGCTGCACTGAAGTATTCTACTTGCAAAGTTAATGTAAATCTAAGATTCGAAACAGAAGACGACATACTTTTAGCCATTCATTTATGAAGTGTTGTATATTGTTACAAAAACACATCAACCTATTAAATTCTAGTACTTTATATTGGGCTAATCCAAATAATAGCATCAGTAGTTGACCCAATTATTCATGTTGCATTATGATGGTTGAAAATCATGAAATATAATCTTTGAGGGGACCTACGACAAATTACGCGAGGATAATTGTAAACATTATGCAGAAATCAGCCACTATATCTAGAAACTTAGAATCAAATGATTAAATTCCTAATCTATTCAATTTCAGAGGACTTTGTCTGGAGATGAAGATAAATCTGAATTGTTGCCAACTGGCTGGAATGACAAAGAGAACTATGCCCTGCGTTATGTCCTTGATAACAAACTTTTCATTTTGCATGGATTGAATACTGATGGCAATCTCATTGTTAATCTCATGGTAATTACCACCAACACCTAAAACCACTTAACACTTTTTATTAAAATATCCATGATTAAACATGGACTCCTTGAATTATAATAAATTTCAATATTTTTACCCTCCTTTGTTGCTTTCTGTCAGATTACATTCATGTTATCTGTGGAGTATCCCACTCTTGTCACTTTGGCTTTCCAAATAAGATAAACATTTCCCAAAAAAAATAAACATCTTTTACTAATATTATTTATGACATAAAATTATGACTTGACAAAGATATTTCAAACAATCCACTTTTCAACACAAAATGAATCCAATTTCAGAGATCAGAAGACTTGGCGGTCTCCAACATAGCAGTAAAGATAGATGATACAGTGAAATACTTGTCTGGACCCATTGAAAAGATGATGCCAAATCACAAGGAGCTGATTTACAATGTGAAACGGGACCTTATTGATACTGTCACAGAAAGGGCTACTGTTACTACTGAGACGCAGACTTCGAGAAGTATGATGAATTTTTATATCATTTGACTAACTATTACTAAATAGCTGTTATTTACCGCTCATAGCCAGCCAAAAATAAATTAAAATAAATTTGGCAAGAAATCTCTAACTGGTTTGATGACCAATGACTGGTTTAAAATGTGAATCTACAAAGCAAAATGGTAGAATAAAAGCATAACAACAAAACAATGTTATGGGGCTAAACAATTTATTTGTTGAGTAAAATACCTACATAAAATGAAATGAGTACAGCATCAAGTTAATTAACATTTCAGTGCTAAAACTTTGCTCATAGCACAAGGTTGATTCATAGTTTAGTTTGAATAATACTGAACAGTAGAAACACTGTTGTTTGCAGTTTGTGATGACAATTGCTATATTACTTAATAAACAATTAATTTAAATATTTATTTTATTGTAAATAGTTCTAGATTACTTGTTGCTCTATAGATAAATATGCATTTATGTAGCTTGATAGTATAAATGAAAACAAGCAAGTGATATGTTTCGATAACTTTCACCTTTTCTAATAAATTATATCTGCTTATCTGGAGGTCAATTTCTCAATGGAAAATAACAGAAACGTATCTGTCATTCAAACACAACAGTATCAGGTTCTTCTTGTTTGTTATTCAAGTTTCATGAGTCAACTAAGGAAAACAGGTTATAGGAATGCTCATAAATAATATGGCATTGCAATCTGTCAAGATTTTTGCTCAGTTGCGACCTTAAACTTGAAAAGATGTTGTCTCTGAGTGATGTTTTAGTTTTAATAACAATGGGGGTGCTGTTTACACTTAGTGTCACTGGAGGTAAGAGTTAAAAAAGATTACACCATGAGTATTTTTTTTGAAAATAAGATATTATTAATTTGTATGTTTCTAAACAAAGTGTTATGTTGTTATGTTATTCTAGTACAGATTGTAGTTGCTTGGACACAAGCAATTCCAAAAACTATGTCTAAATTAATATTGTAACAAGGTAATGATTAGTTTTTTTGTTTATAATCTCAGGAAGTACAGATCCAATTAAGAGCGGAAATTCAAAATTCACTGATATAATGCTACACAACTGCTGAGTGACACAAACTGGTTTTGTTCCATGGGAAAGTGGTGGAAAATCACGAGTAAAAGCTGGAAGAGATAGATCCCATCTCTTAATCAGATAAAGAAAGCTTTATTCCGTCCAACAAACACACAGTAACAGATAATGCTTGACAACTCTCCTAAAATATGGTGCATTGCTGATCCAGGGGGCCCCGGGCTAGAGGGCTCAAGCTTCCCCCCAAAAGACCCAGATTTCTTTGGTAGTCTATAATCTATGTCAAAGTCAAAATGTTTATTTCAATTGAGCCATGAAAAAGGCACTTTTGAATGTCAACATTTACAGTTAAAATATGTTATAATATAAAAACAATAAAGTGATTCTACTGTCCATTCGCAAAAGTAGATTCTTATGGAGAAGAATGGACAAGAAACTCCATAGTTACTCTTTTCAAATAAATGTTTTACAATATTTGGTAAAAAAATAATAATTTGAGGATGATGCATCTAGAGTTGTAGAGTATGTAGAGTATAGGAACAAAGTATCACCAGTAGATGTAAACTTATTCATTTTCTAAATAAATGTGGGTCATGGTACTCACACATTTACAGATATTGGGACCAATTAATTAGAGTTAACAGAAAAATGAAAACACAAAAACGAAATAGTACATCTATAAAGTTAATACATAAATCCTAGTGAATTCATTGAGTAATTTACGAAAAGTAGTCCAAGGAGGCTTGATATGCGTTTAGAAAAATAAAATGTAATATTGCTTCATAATACGGCAATCCTGGATCCGCTCCTGATATGGTGTTATTGTTTCAGGCGACTCAAACACTAGGAGGCCACCAGAAGACCCGCTGAGGGTGCCGCCCCGACCAATGCCTGGCGTGAACCCTGACACTCCAGACCTATGGTACCTTTAAGTAAAGCCCGTTAACATTGGCTAATTTTTTTTAATCCAAACCCTAATAAAAAGCAAGCATGTTAACTCATATCAGCTCATTTTTTGCAGGAATATGATACAGAGTATTATAGATTTTGGTAGCAACACTATACTTGCTTTTATATCGTCAGTCAGTCGAGTCAGAGTACAATTTTGTGATCTCTCTAAAACCATATTATATCTCAGCTTTCAGCATTATACATAGAATGAAAATGTTATATTCCCACAAAAATAACCGCGTGATTCAAGCAAGTAGGTATACAAACACACTAAATATTATTACTTTCCAGGGGAATGCCACCACCCCGTCTGCCGAACATCGGCAGTTCCGACCTGGACCCATTCGCGCCCGGCGGCGGCGGCATGCTCTTCAACCCGTTCGATCCACGCAGGGATATTGAGAATCCTGGCCTTGGCATACCTGGAGGACTACCGAGGTCTTGTCAACTGCCTCGCTATCTATCCTGTCTTTGGCTTTTCTATAGTCAGCTTCAAACTTAACCTTTCCTTCTTTGTTTGGGGGCTAAACATTGCTAACTAGTAAAGCTAAGGCGCCTTTTAAAGCTTTTCAACCCTTAATAACCATAAACTGTGACCTATTTCACTTGAAAGTCTGGTTCGAAATTATATTTTAACTACCTTCTTCATCCTACCTTCAGAAATATTTAATGCCGATGACACTTAATCCGTTTACGAGCGTCAGATGGGCCACCGGCTTGTTAGCCACAACTAACAAATCTTTGATGTTACAGAGGGGCGGTGCCACCTGGCGCTCGTTTTGACCCGTTCGGTCCACTCGGTGGGCCCATGCCGGGCCGCCGACCAGCGCCCCCGGATGCAGACCACCTGCCGCCCCCCGGCTTCAACGACAACATGTTCATGTAGCCACTGTTATAGTACCTACCTATATTGTCCTTACTTTTGTCCACATCAATATGAATAAACTTAATTTGGAAGTATGTACTGGTTTTCTCTTTTTACATATGCATTCCGCTAATTAATACATTGATCTTGTAAGTTTACCATTTTCTCACCACTTTAACGGCAGCATGACACACAATCGGTCTTTTGATCGCAAACGCAAGTGAAGCGCATTTTCCTGGGTTCGATTCCAAGGTAAAGTTGTGCCATTAGATCTCCATTCAATCATGAATTTCTAGGTAGCAGCCCAAGAAGTATGGATATGTCCCCGATTGATGGCAACAAGCAAACATTCTCCCAGTACAATGCACATAAAAATATTTTGCTGTACTTATTACCTACTTTTAAGTGTGAAAAATGACATCGCTCAATTATTTATTTTTGAGGGCGGAAATACCGACAATACTGTACTTATTTATACGTATTTTGTCAAGCGCAAAGTCGTTTTCACGTCAATACAATATTTATTGCCTTATTAGTACGTATACTTATAATATTTTTATTATCTGGTGCCTGTTTTGCTTCCTCAAAAGAAGTGTTACGTAATGTTTCTTGTTGACTTGATACAATAAAAATTAGGTCCACCATAGTTATTTTGGTTTAAAATGATTTTATTATTCAGCATGGTATGTGTCACGATCAATTGTTACAAATAGTAGGTACCTACCTACTCTTGAAAGTACCTACATAATTTCCAAAAGTTTTTGTAAGATGATCGATTTTTAATATTCCCGCCATGGTTGAACGACACTGTCAAATTCGAGTCACAGGCTAAAAATAACTACCACATCTTGGTAGTATTTTATGGCAGGTAGGTTTCACAGATTTTTACTCGAATAACATAAGTTCAAACAAGATGTACAATTCGTTCCTTCGTTCATTCCACATCCTGCATTCCTTAATTTTTTTAAACTTTAATGTTATCACAGCGACTGTCATATAAAATGATTCTTGCAACGGGAACACTATTTACCGGCTCACAGAATTTTATTGCCTTCCATTACGAACTAAGGATTTTTTGTGAAGTATGGTTTTAGGGGTTTTTAATTTTTTACGATCATTATTTTTGTCACCAGGAACATAAAGTAGGCACAGACCACGTCATGCGGGCGCGCGTTGTCCAGGGGAATTTCTTGGTTCTTCGTTATTAGTAGAATTTTCATTGATATGATTGCCACACATTTTTGGAAATTTGAATAGTCGCAAATGGCAACATCGAACTTTTAGTTTAGCAAGTTATTTGTGCGGTGCACACGTTTCCCGCGTGTGTAGTGAATTTCCTTGGCTGCTCACGGCTGCAACCGTTCAATTTCTATTCAATGTGTATGGCTGTGAAGGTAAGTTACATTGTTTCAATACGTCAAGTATGCTTACAGTCATCAAATTGTATCAAAATCACTTTAAAGGTCATGCCCTCGATGAGCGACTAACGTCAGCAGGCGTCACGAAACTATTTAAATTATAATACAATTTGCATTATCCTGTTGTTCCTTACTTCTGTATCATTATCCGCGTATATCTCGATAGGTAGTTATGATAGGGTAATCAGGATTTATGTGGTCCCGCCCCATGGTGGAGTTTTAAGTACCCGCCACCGTTTCTGTCTTACGCGTGGTCTTTATTTCATTGTTAGAATCCTAATTCTGCTGTCCAAATCGCCGGTCGATATACCGATGTCGTTTTGTGGAATGAGTCACGCAATATTGTAGACATAAAAAGTTATGATGTTGCTGAACAGCACATTTGCAACCTAATCTAGCTTGGTAGGTACTTGTTGTAGGTACTTGCAGTTCTAGCTATGTATAAAATTGGAAAGTCAAGTTGTTTTAAAGTTTTAAACTTTCAACTCACAACAAAACATTATTTTGTGAATCATTGTAGCCTGCTCCAGTTTATATTTAGTTGTCTAAATGTGGCTAACTTGTTGAAATATTGGGTCAGTTGGGTGTAAGCTGATGAAGTTTTAATTAATTACCTACAAGTATGCTACATGCTAATCGAACCCTTAAATTGATTGGTTGTTGATTTTAACCTACTTTCAATAATATTGCATGTTTAGAGAACACCATGACCTGTAATTATTATGCAATGTATGTTAAACATGTCCAAGCTGATAATGTTTTGTACTTACACAATAATAATAGTATGTAGCATCACTTTACACCTTTGATACTTCTTGTCAATAAAAAACCATTTATTTAATTCAAACTTAAATGTTTATAAAAGAGTGATTGTTACAGCATTCATTTATAAACCAAGCTGGGACTGTATGATTGTTTACATTTTAAATGTCCATTGTCTTTGGTTCCCTTTGTCAATGCTAAGTTGACAGGAGTGTTCGTTGCACCCATAAATGATTTGTATGCACTTTTGGCATAATAGATTCAGAGTCTGCTGCACTAATGCGCAGCATTGAGGAAGTTGGTGATTACCCGGACAAGGATCTTTGTTTATTGTCTTGCTCTGAATGTCATTAGGTAGTTGTTGTTGTACTTTACTTATAGAATACAGTTCAATGGTACATGAAAATGAATCGTTAACCAGATTTAGTTATATCTATTTTTAGGTAAGCAAAAAGAAGTTTTTAAACCTCTACCTTCAATTTACATCCTTAACTTCAACTTTTTCAAAATGGTGGCTGTTATATACTTGTTTACTAACAAAAGTTCTCTTCCTGTGGTAAGGAATTTTACCTGACACACATTGGAACTTTTTGTTACTGTTTTTTTTTTATTGTCTGCTTGCTCAGAAATGTTACCTGACCTTTCTGGCTTTCTGATTGAATGGAACAACTTTTTATGTGAGTTTTTCATGCATTGCTGGAATGGTTTTGTTAGATTCTTGCACCTGAGTAATTATATTTTATGTGATAATTTATTACCTACTCAATTCTGAATGACCAATCAATACTCAATAGCCAACATTATGAAATATCGTAATTTTTTACTTTGAATACTTATCTAGTGAAGATCTTTCTAGATGGAAAACACGGCGCACTTTTATTTCAAATAACAAGCAGTGTTGACGTCATTAGCATACCTACGTAAATCCAAGCAAGACTGCTTGTCCACAAGTTTCCTATACTAGGCAAAACCTAACTGCAACGTTAGAAGGTAATTTATTACGTCAGAATTGCATAATGCGGTTTATCGATATAAGTTGTGAAACATGAGCTGCCTTAAACTCATTGTTTAACACAGAATTTCATGCACGTGTAAAGTTCACGAATCAGCACGCTACGTAAAACTAGAACCATGTCCATGGTTATTTTACACAGATATTTACGCACAGCTGCCCAAACGTTTACATATGGCGAGATTAGTGTCGATGTGTGTGTCCTTATGCGGTTCGAGACCTTGCATGCAACGTGATACCTCGAAGATCGCACACAGAGTTACTAAGAAACTGCTCTATTTATAATATCAATACTGAGAACTGGACTAAACATTGACGGGAGTTTAAAGCACCGTGTAAAGTGTCAGGACTCCCTGGATAGTGCGTCGACCCGACCTTGGCTAGCGTGTGTTGACCCTGCGCAAGCGCTGGTCCGTTACCCCGAGCACGCACGATCCCGCCTGACTACTCGCAGAGTGCGGGCTGAGGCCACACCGTTTTCTGATGTACTGATACATTCAACGCCGTTTTTGGTTAACAATGATAGTTATTGTTATATATTAACAATGTAGTTGAAGCAATTATTTGAAGAACTTTACAGTATTCTTAATAGATGACTGACGTATTTGTTACTTGCTTTACTTACATTCTTCAACGAGTACGTGTTGTATTCCCAGTTCATGGTCCATACAAACGTTTCAATCATAAATTAGCTTTGTGTATAAAAGCACGTCCTATTTCTCGCAAGCTAAAATTATCAGCCCTGTTTCTACTCGCTATTTTTCTCAGACACTATCCTTATGGAGACACTATCCTGGAGTACCTCCTATGTACTAGCAAATGGCGTGATTAGTTAGTGCCAGTAATTACCGTTCAGTTTATTAATATCTGTCAAGCGACGTTTACGACTAAACAAACAAATTAACAGACTGACGCTTCTGCGTCTGACATACGTCAGTAAATAGTCATTGAATTGATTTGAGCGTTGAGGAATTTTTCTGCTACACTGATGTATTTATACCATGGAGGTACCGCAAATATTTATGGAATTTCCGGAAAGCGCCACTCAGACTCGACTTAAAGCTGTTAAATGGCGTGGCCATTATGCGCCGCCCGCCTCGGGGGAGAAGAGGGCCGCTTGACAAGCGATAGCTACGTGCTACCTACGTAGGTATATAGAAAAACTCGGGCTGCTATTCAGCAAGGGCTAAGGTCGTTGCTCCGAGCTCATTGCATAGACGGGCTTTCGAACCGCAGGGCGACGCACCCAACCTCGTCCTTTTGACACAACACGAACATTATTACCATGATTGATTTGTTTTAACCGAAACCTGTTTTAATTTGATTAGTTTTGGGAGTTCAAACAATATTTCTAGGTCATGAGCAAAAATACATTTATCGATAACGAGACAGCGTGAACGAAGCGGCAAGCGTGTGTTTATTAATTTTGTGGCTTTAGTAACTGACATAAAAATGAAACATTTGCTGAAACTTTTGAAGCTTGGTTACGAACCTGTGCACAACATCTTTAGATTTCTGTTTCGCAATATTGTACGTCTTTACCTACTGAGCCATTAAACAGACTATGAAAATCACGAGTGTTGTGCGAATTCTCCGTGGCTTTCAGAGTTATTTTTACGTAAATTCTTTCGTTTTCCCATTCCGAAACGTCCTCCTTCCTCCGCAAATATGTGCCAATTTATTCGAGCCAACCTTGGTCTTGTATTTAACGTCAGTATTCCTAATTAAAGCTGCATTGCGCGCTCTACATACAGACATAGGTCTATTCATAATCGTGTAAGTGCAGGTAAAGGGGGTCAGAGACGCGGCGGCGGCGTAGTCCGCGCGGGCGGATCCGGGTCACTGAGCCAGGTCGTGCCGATGTGCCACCATCACGGTCAGGACGACTCGCCCCTGATAGTACAAAAATAGAATCCACTTCAACTTCCAACGACTTCTTATTTTATTTCTTGCTATCGTAAAACCAAATTTGTATAAGAAATTTTGTAGGAAATCTCCCTAATACCCTCGCAAAAAGTAAAATTGTCAAGCAACAGACTGGGTAACCTGTTAACGGATTTGTTTTCGTGATCTTTTTATATGCTTTCTTGATAAAAACAGATTTTGGAGGTGACCTGAAATCACGCAAGTTTTAACCGTGAAAAATTAAAAAAAAAATATCCTTGTAGTGTTCCAGGCAGGCTATTAATAGTTGATTCACTGGGTTCTGGGAAAAACTAGTGCCCTAAATATAGTCCATCGGCCTCTGCGCGTGACGTCATGCGCAGTACGTCACAGTTAATACGTCACGCCCCGACTCGCACTATCCAGTAAATTCTACTGTTATTTGGTACCTACTTTGAGGTTTATCATATGGCACGGTGAGGTAGATAATAATCAGATTCTGATTTTCTTTCGTACTGGTAAAACCAAAATTCCTGAATCACTAAATGATAACATAGGTACTAAACGTACTTATCTATTAAAAAAGATAAACGGTTAATATCATCATAATCTAGAGACCTTGAAATACTTGTTGGTGTGTTCAACCCGCCGGTGTCGTTCTGGTTTTCAAACCCAATCTTAATCTTATCGAGTACCTATTGTTTGGTGCATTACCTTACCAGTTACCATGCTACCTTAAGCTGTGTGTGCGGTAATTCCCTGCAATCGTCACTCTTCTGCGAAATTGCTGAAGAACTGAAAAGAGTACCTTGCATCGGGTTACTTGCTGCCTCGAGACTTTCTCGTTGAGAACTCTGCCGTTGCAAATGTTCCCCAAAGAAGCGGTCACTCGGAAAAAAGCAAGAATTTTCATGCAAGCTAACTAACAATCATAATGTCATTAAAAAATGAATAATTGAAAGACGGGAGTAGTGGACGAGTCCCTAAATGAAGATTACAAATCTACATGCAAAGCAGCCAGCCTATTGTGCAGACCCGCCTAGAAATGCTGAAATTAGCGTGAAGATTGAAGAATATTTCTCTTCATAACAGAAATACGTCTGTCTAATGCTGAACATAGACTCGAGGATCTCTTAATCGAATATTTTATATAAAAATCACCTGATAGGTAATTTGCGACTGATCTCGTTAACCTACAGTGTAGGTCTACTTAGGTAGTGATCTTGTGCCTATTATAGTTTACTACGTTTGATGCAAAGTTCACCGTAATAGGGTTCACTTGATATCATCCTGCCAGCCACACTACGATAACATGCCGTTCATCAACCGAACATCTGCATCTGCACGTTGATAACTCAATAAAACGTCTCAGATTTATGACCCTTCCCTTCCACAAACATTTCGAAATGTTTATGCATTACCAACATTCTTGTTTTAAAAATATCTCGCTCGAGCATCAAAATAATAATTCATCTTGAAATGTTGTTCCAATGTGCAATATATCTATCAAGAATAAAGAACATTGTGAGCATTTACTCCACAAAGACAGCGACTTTATCTGAATGGCTCCCCACGCTTTCTTAAATGCAATTCTCAATGGTCAAGCTGCGGAAGTTACTATGCATAACATAAGTTCAAATCCATGTCTGTCTGTAACAGACACGAGGGGGCTAGAGGCGCGGGCGGAGTCGATGACCGAGTATTGATCCCGACGAAGTGGGTCGCGACCCGTTTTCCGTTGCAATACACCCAAGGGGAGCGATGCATCGGTCATCTCGATACATTGCATTAAGTTCAAGCGAACACGGTGACGCTTCTCTTACATTACACGTGGACGTGTTCTAGATACATGTCTGTACTCAGGATGGTTCAGGGTTATTTTCTCCTCTTCCTTCAAATACTTATGAAACTCAACTACACTCCCTGTTGATAGAGTTTTAATTGGAGAATCTCGCACAAATTTATTCATATTTCCTGTACGGGTAATAAGGAAAGCTGTAAAATACGTTCAGCGCTCCACAATTTCTGACGTATTGATTCTCCTATGTTGCCGTGACTCGGTCCCGTATAAACTTTACTTTCTATTTATAGTCTGATAGTTGCAGTTATATTGTTTGTAACAAGTACAATATAACTGTAAATGTATTTACAGATTAAAGTCATAAATATTTATATTGCACGTTCATTTCATGAACGTTGCACAGGACGGTCGATGAGGTGCGTGGCCTTCGGACGTTTAGTACCCGACATGCTAAATGTCAGTCACGTCAATTCCGTGTTTCGCGGTAACCGGTACCGAGTTATTGCCCAGCAGCTATCCTGCAAAATTTTCGTTAATTCTTCAGCAAACACCGAGCTGTAAACTACTCCTGGTGGCTGTGAAATGAAGACCGGTATCCTCTTTTTTACCTTAACTTGTCCGTAAGTTGGCTTTAAATGGAAATTCTGCTGTAAAGAGAAAGTCTGCATAATTCATGTCAGATAATGAGGTCGGGTATCGATGGAACGCTTTCCTCGGCCGGGTTCGTTTGTGTGAATAAACTGCTGAAGGCACCTACATCGAGGCGGTAAAGCGTTGTGATTAGTCCATTGCGTGGGTAAGTAAGTATCAGTGTTGTGAAAGTTGATTTGCACCGCTTATTCCCCTCCATACTGCTTATAGGTGTATGGAGCATTCACTTTTCACTACTGGAATGAGTCTTTGTTGAAAGACCTACCCATATTTCAAGGAATGTGCAAGGAGCTATATTTGCGAGTTTGCTCGAAACGTCCCGAATCGTAAAGCAAAAACCATATCGAAATAGAATGAAGTTTTCCTTATAATTGTTGGCCTATTTCGCAATCTTGTTCGTTTCCGTCTTATCTGAATAAGACAATTCTGGACGATATACATCATTCTGACGTTATTTTATCTAAATCGCACATTCGTTCGTATTATCTAAAAGAAGTTATCGGTGATTCTAGAAATCAATTTTTATGACAGAATATTCAGTCATTGTACCTAGGTATCCCGAAATAATCTACTACGCCCGTTGCCATGTCGACGCGAATGGATTTGACCTTCGGACTGCTTTATTACATCACGAAGATTTTGGTGCCATAGATTGCAGACGATTTTCTAATGGTAGATAGAAATACATGGTTAATAAACGTCTGGATATGTTTTTCAATGTTTGTAATCGGAATGGGATGGACCTTAACAATAATTGTTTCGCATTGCAGCTGCAACAATAAAGGATAATCTATGTATCATACCGAGTACTCGCACCTAACTTACATATTGTGTTATTAATGATATCACTACGGCAAACACCGACGCGTTTCATTAAGATAACTGCGCTTTAAACAGATATTTTATCTGATAAGCACTTTTCAAATCTATAATTACTGCGATATGAACAGAGTTAGTGTGAACTGATTTTAATCTGCTAGGATATAAGAATATACTCCACTGTCCATGCGTTCACGTTATTGACGACATTTCAATTCGGTTATATCGGTAAAATTGATTAGATACGGTTAGTTAAGGGTACAAGTTCGGAGCCGACCGCACACAGCAGCAGCAGACGACGTGTCGTTGCGACACAACAGCCGAAGTGAGCTGTCACTCACTTCGTGATCACTTCACCCAAGCCTTCACTTCGACATGTTTACAGAGTCGACCGGCTGGTTTCTCTGTATTTCTATGAAATACGTTTCGTAGCTAGCGACATGTCGTCCGACGACGACACGTCGCTCGCAGATCTGTATTGCCACCAACGCTGCAGCGACGAGACGAAAAATCTTTCGCAAAAAATGAGTTTTTCCATTTCCGATGAAGAAAAATTGGTAAACCAGGTGCCCCAATATCCTACACTGTACGTGCATTGGACGTGTGGCTTGTCGTTTTTTCTCAATACTTTTATAATGAAAACAAGTCATCGTCGTCTTCTTCCTCTTCTTACAAAAGATACAAAAGTAAATCGCGATCACTAATCCCAAACAGGTCAGACATCTTGTCTCACGGAACATTCAGAACTAACTGGAATACGGCGCTGCCGTCTGCTGCAGCAATCTGCAGTTGGGTTCGGAATCATGACCGCCGCGACATGTCGCAACGACACGTCGTCTGCTGCTGCTGTCTTCGCTCGGCTACGAACCTGTAAACGTTTGTTAAAACTAGGCCCGTTTGCAGTAAGAGTTCGTGAATAACCAACAAAAACGGCCTCATTTTGTTTATCCTAAAAACGCACGCTAAAGCTGATGGCACGTGCTGGAATCACGTGGGTTCATAACACGTTGGAGAAAGCCCTATTTTAACAGTAAAAAAATTCTATTTACTGACGCCTCGTTTACTGGAAGTCTTGAAAGCTTCGTTGAACCAAACCTACGCACGCAGCCATGCCCAATGCCCCCAATGCCAGTCAATTACCTAAGATAATATTTTTTTCCAGGCACTACTGCACCGTAAACCGGCCTTTCCGCGGTTCTAATCTTTTAATTACAAATGATAAATGATATTTATTTTGTAAGTAGGTTAAACGTAACACTTTTATACGTCAATCTTTTTGGGTAATTTGAAACTAGATGAGGCCTGTGTTTCCTAGCAGCGTAGTCACCCTGAGAAGAAACACCGAAAAAAACTCAGAGATCAAAGTCTTTTAAACTCAGAGGTTAGTCTCTTTTAAATTCCATACAATCGTACTGGTCAAATCATATGAGAACCATGTAGGTTAATGTCTGAAGTAGTCTTTTGAGGAAAGTACCACACAGATTTGAGTGAACCTGTCCAGACAGTGCACGCATTTGTCAGTTATCGTGTAGCTCAAACTTATAACTTTAAGGAGCTCAACGATTTGACGAACAATACCAAAGTAAGGACATTTGGGTAGACCGCATAAATAACTCAAACTGTCAGTCTAACATGAAATGAACCCCTAATATTGCGATCTACATGGTCCTCACATTTACAATACGTTATATGAGGACCATGCAGATCAGTGTCTGAAATAGTCTTTTGAGGAAAGAACCTCATAGATTTAAGTGTACCTTTCCAGTCATTGCAAGCCTTGGTCAGTCGTCGAGTAGCTCAACTTAGAACCAATAAGGAGCGCAACGACTCGAACAATACCAATGAAAGGACATTTGGGTAGGCCACAAAAAGTACTCAAACAGCCAGACATCGTAAAAAAAATACTTGAAGAGAAAAAAAGGAAAGAAAGAGATAACCCATATAGTTCTCATATTCACAATAATCAACTGAAATAAAATAAAAAATATAATGCTTTTAAAAGTAATTCGTGTCAAGAAAAAAAAGAAGTGAATTCAAATAGAACAGAATACTTAATAAAGGAAACACTCATGTCAAAAAGTATACAAAATGGAGAATATAAAAATGTCAATATGTAAAAATCTGTACTAATATTATAAAGAGGTAAAGTTTGTGAGGTTGTAGGGGTAATCTCTGGATCTACTGAACAAATGTTCCGTTTGCTACATTTTTGAAGTAATTAGGTATATATCGTAAATCGTTGGCCGCACATTTTCACCACAACACACAATACAATGAAATTAATACCTAAACACGCAATAAAACTTTCTTAGTTTGGTTCTATTAAGCTCCTGATCAACAAGTATATTCAACAATGTACAGGATCTGGAACGCTTTGAATTTCTACAACGGAAAACTGCGTATCTAGTAATTGAACTTGTAAATCTACGTTACTGCCGGCAGGCTGTCAATAAGTATTAATGTATGTGTGTGTGGCTGATATAGATATGTAGTATCATTGTTTTTGGATAAAGTCAACATACACTGTATTCCGTCTAACATAAACCTACCTACATTACGATAAACGCTCATTTTGCTGCGTCTATCTATACCATAATTCTCAATGGACTAGAAAATTTCCTCTCGCCGTGGGTGGAGCTAAATTTATCCGAGGCGGGTTGTAGTGGGCAGGCTTCGACAATAAACGGCATCTGTATCGCAAAGCCTATTTTCCTATTTAGACGTAGGACGATGCCTATATCTCAGTGCAAGAAGTGATTCTAAACTCGTTAAATGTCAGTTGAAAGACTTGAGACCTACAATCTAGGTACATGTCGACTGCTGTGCCGGTGAGAGTGAACGAGGTCGCTTTAGCGATAACTTTAATTGCACATTTTCAGGATAGTAACATTATAACGCATATATTATGTTAAATCGATCCCGGGAGCGATGAAGACTCTTAAAGTTAAAGTTTGTAATTATTAAGGTTTTAGTATTATTGTCTCTTATAAATTGAAGCAACTCCTTGAATTCGGACTACCTTTGGTACAAGGACTCCCTTAAATCACTTTTCATTGTGTGTGTGTACAGATATCCACGCGTGGGAGTTTCTTAATACGAATTCTTTCTCGTTTTTCTCGCTATTATTAGAATGTGACCGACGAGCCGCGTCGCGGTTGCTTATCGAATCTTCTCGGTCACAGATGCGTCGTTTCAAATGCAACTGATTCAGTTTTATAGTTCTCGATTTATTTTTTATCACACCAATTAGGAATTGTCTCAAGACCAGGAAAAACCCGAGATCAATCGGTAACAATTAGATCAAACTGTAGTCTGACCGTTTATTGGACCAAGTGTTTGTTTCAGTCATGATTTAACACCTCTGGTACGCCAACTGTTTAGTCTTTCGTCTTTTAATGAGTATTTGTAATCAGATTCGTAACTTCTGTTCGAAAATGAGATCTATCAAACAGTCATTGTTTCATTCATGATGGATTATTTCTTTGAAAAGTTTGAAAACTTGTGCGAATGTGGGCAGACATGTGCGTGTGTGCGATGTGGACAGCGGCGTGCGGCGCGGTGTACGTCTGGCGAGTGACGCCAACGCCCCCGCGAGCTCCGCCGGCGCGCCGCGCGGCGTGACGTCGACGCTCGCGGCCGGCGCTGGGGCGGCGCGCCAGTCTCTGCACAACCGCGGCACCGACAGTGTCGAACCGTTGCGATGTAAACGCCTAACCTTCTAATCTGTCTACAACGACAGCCTCAGTTGCGTGTGCACGATAGTTTCAGTTAATTTCCTCATCGGTTTACTAACTTTATTTTTGTGTTACAATAACTGTTTTCGCATCCGCCGCGCCGGATTCATGTAAGTGGAGTTTTTGTGTCATCATTAAAACGTCGGTGTCCCGCATTACTGACGCGTTTTGAACGAATCCTCAACGAGTCGTGCGAGCGTGACCAAAGTAAGACAGTCTGGGGAACACGTACACCATTCGATCCTGGTTTGTTGGATATGGTCAAAATAAGTGACCAGGTAATTTTTTGAAATTGCGCAATGTTTTCTTGTGTAGTGAACTAGCGATGCATAAAAATAGAGTAACTTTCGTTAGTTTTAAACAATTATTTCCAGTGAATCAACAGGTGTTCAACTCAAAAGCGTCGTCACGCTTTGCATTTGGGTATCTGGCGTAAAAAAACAGAAGCTCCATTCTCATATTATTGTTTATGGATGATCAAGTTCTTCGCAGCGATCATAACCAAGTAGAAAGTTGGCATAAAGAATGTAAACTTATGACGTTGTCGTGCGCATACTTAACTTAGTGGCACAACCACCTTTAAACTTGAATTTCATACGTTTTCAAAGTCAATTTTGCGTTATTAGTTACCATTCACGACAACAAAATATGAAAGGTTAATACTCGGTTTGAGTCATGAAATACTAACCCTGATTTAGGAATTAAGAATTTGAAGTTGAGTATTTGTCAAAATCTACTTCCGCTTGAAAAGCTGTCAAATTTAGGCACTGAAGTAGGGCCTGACACGTTTTTAACTCCAAATACTTAATTCGGAAATCGGCCTTAATTAATCAAATTAGGTGATAAGAGTTTGAAGCGAAAAAAATATTCAGTGATAAAATCTGCCCTTTGCACAAATTACCAAATTGAAGCAGGGTGTGTTGTGGAAATGGATATACGCGTTTGCTTAATGAATGACCTATGTTTTGTGTTAATTGAATACCACCGTTCTTTACGGGCGCGGCAACATGCATAACAATAGGAATTCTCACTTCTATTTAACAGGTACTTCAACCAGTATGACTTTAATAACGTTATGAATATCCTTAACCATGAAAACATCTTCAGTTTATTATTTTGTGTTTCCTCATTATATTATATCAGATTTCTACGACTACTAATTGCGTGGGCTATCAATGCCACAGTCAATTACGATGTAACATGTAGCATCTCCTTTGTTGCTAGTAGTTGTTGTTTATCGTCCACTTTACTAATGTTAATGATCTGACTTGGCTACATTTACTTATCTGTTTACCTTGAATGCGTTCAGTTCCTCTCTCATTGTTCTTAAAGAATATTTACATTTATTGAATTGTCAATCTCATCAAAACAACTGACGCCCGGTTTCTGAGGTTTTTGTCGGTTGTTAATCTGTCCGTTAATGCTATTAGTCATAACGGCATTGGTTGGTTAATGGTAAACGGACAGATAAACGACCGATAAAGTACCTCAGAAACCGGGCATCAGTCATCTAAATTATTTGTGTTTAACAAACACATTTGTGTATTGATGTTTTGCATTCAATTATCTAGCAGTAATCGATCAGAAATTTGTAATGGTTATTTATTGTTAATGTATTCATGAATCTGTTCCCAGTATATTGGATGTTGGTATGAATATAAACAAGTTAAATGTATCATAACTGGCAACTTTTAAGATAAGGTGTTTACAATATTTTTGAAAACAACTCTCCTAGATTGTATTCGGCTCAGGATCCGCATTTACCGTTTATATTGCCTCTTTTCTCTTTATTTTAAGCCCTTCCCTGTCTTCGAGGTCACAAGTAAACGTGCCACCGTCGTAAAGGTCGCGAAACTCCCTGTAATAAGAAAAAAATCCATAGGCAAAAGCGAAATAAATTGGGGTATGAAAGTTTTACGGAGAAGGAAGCTCATTTCGTTTTTTACGTTGTTTTGACGTTAATGCAGGGAAGACCACGATGTAGGTAAAAAATACTTCAGATTTTAAAGTTCTGTTTTAAGAGATTCGAACCCTACGTGAGGGTTTCATCAGATAGAAGCGGTAATGAACTGTAGACAGCTAATTGTTTTATCTCGAAGATATTGCTTGAGTTGTTCCTATATCGAGATAGTGGCAGCGGATATGATTTCATTCGGATGATTACACATAAATTACTAAAGTTATAACGCTCGAGATAAATACTGATAACATTCTTGATGATTTATTTTCGTAAATATTAGCATGATGTTTTCAGTTTCATTTGTGATTCACTCGTAACCTAGCTCAAGTAGTAAACATTTTAGAACGAGCTGATGGAAGTGTTGATGTAGTTGGGGAAATTTATTTTACGCTTTATTTTTCTTGTGAAATGAGTCGCAATATGCTGGCCTAATGAGAATAAAAAACAGAGTGAGTCAACTACGAAATGTTCATCGCCCATGAAGAATTATTGAAGCAGCTTTTATAGGCCGCTAATACTGACAAAGACAAATTAACTTATCCTCTTAATGTACCTCTCCTTTTCCCATTAGGTACTTGGGGTCGGGTCTCCTCACTTTCCTGCGCCAAGTCAAACGATTTTGGGTTGTCGTTTCGTGCAATTGGGCTTTCTTAAGGTCTCTTTCCATGGAGGTCCACCAGGTCAATTGCGGGCGACCTCTCTCTCTCTCTCTTTTGTTCTAGAAGGTTCAATACAGTTTGAATCACATCATGGTCTACGCTTCATCTTCTGACATGGCCATACCAGCGAAAGCGGTTTTTGGTGATTTTATCAGCGATTGGTGCAACTTTAAAGCTTCCACGTATGTACTCATTATGGTTACACCTCCCGCCCACCTGAGCATCTTCATTTCGCAATTAACGGCATTTTTCGAAATAACTAAAGGTACTTATGGCCAGAATTGTCCTAGCTGGCTACTCAGTACTTTCTTCACTTAGAGTTAGATCATTATAAAAGTTTCATACCTACCTAGCTTTATTTTTCGGATGGTAAATCAGTTACCCCATTTGGGATCACAATTTACAAGCATGATGTCATCCATGTATGAGCCGCACTCTAATAGGTAGCAAACGAGGTGCGTTGGAGCAATTCAAATCGTTTTCAATGTGCATGTTGTTGGGTAGGTATCAGATAACTATTACTCAGTCCAGGTTTGTACCAATTTTTTGGAGGACGATGCAGTATGCAATACCCAATGTAACTCATTCGTACTTGTAGTTTATTGAAGTCTTTTCGGGCTAAATATTTTGAAGGAGGATAAAAAATTCACATGTTTTACGGTTAGGTACATACTCGTACATGCTTAGTGGAGGTAGAATAGATTACAAATTATGAATGTCGCACTGACAGCACAAATAGGTTTTTTTTATTTGCTGGTGACCTTCGGTTGTGTGTGGAGTTGCTTCGCGACTAAATCATAAGCTATCGCTATTGTTCCATCAGTTCATAATAATCCCGCGAGATAGGCGGATATCGATATCAGATTGATCTGTTTTCCATTACCATGATATGACTGAGCACTCAATGCGATGGTAGGTAGGTACTATAAACCTTTAGTGCCATCTGCTGTTTTTATCGAAGTACAGACTTCATAGCAAAACTCTTTAATTACGAAAGGGTGCCAATTATAAATGTTAGTAGCTGCACCGGCTCTAGGCAACCGCATTGTTGTCTGCGGTCCCACAATAACTTGTTGAATTACAAGTATCTGCAGTCCATCTTGTCGTTTTCCGGACTTATTGTCCGAAACCAGGTTTTCTTGAAAGAGCCGGTTGTGCACTGATTAACAAGCATACGTTGGCGTCGTCGCCCAGGCGGTTTCACATCGAGAAGCTGGTGTAATGAAGAACTCATATTTTCCGTAGCTACATGAACGATGTTGTATGATATAATCCCCCAATTGTCTGTTACGACATCCACGGGAAGAAGTGGGATGTTCTACTTGGCCCACTGGACAAAACAATAGATTTTATTTAACTGCACAGGGCAATAACTTCATTGCCCTGTCAGGTTGTATAATTGTATGAAAGTTTCTGAAAACACCTGCGTTGCTATGCAAGGAAATTGTTTTTTTTTTTACACAAAGGGAAACTGAAAAACTCTTACCGCAAAAAGTTGCTGTGGAAGAAATTGCGTTTTAATTTGACTTGCGGTAAACAACATCAAGGTTAATAACGACTGCTTCCTGGAATTACGGGCAATGAAGCTAAATGTGCAACTAGTTGCATAGATGTCGGGCGACGACCTCGCCCTGTTTCCGCCATTACTGCGATACTTGATGCACTGGAAAAACTACCCTTTAGGGAATGTACTTTGTTTCTGTGTACTATGAATTCTAACTATAGTAGGCGCCAGATAATCGTGGAATTACGGTCATTGACCCACCTACAATTATTGACATTTTTAATTTGAAAAACGGAATTAATGACACAAAGCTGTCCCGAATCATCATCTCTCGTGATCCATAACATTGTCTATTAATGAAAAACGATTCATATTTAATTGTTCAGGTACCTATGAACAGTTATTAGGGAAAGGTCAATATACTTTATTCCACATTTATCTGGCGCCTACTATAGCAGTTCAGTAAACCATGACTCATAGGATGGAATTTGAGTTTGTTAATATAATAAACATAACTAGGTACAGCAGTTGTTAATTGGGGAGTCACTCGTTCCTAGAACAAAGTCCCTTAACAATTTACATGATTTAACGGACTGACAGTACTTGTTAAATATCATTATCCACTTTAAACGTAAAACTTAATAATAGTTGATACTTGTGCGTGACTTTGACCAACACAATGCAGTACATTGTGTCCAATAATTGTTTGCGGTTGCTCAAGTACTATGTTACAAGCTCAACATGGCGTGTTTGCCACGTGTCGACTCTATTTGCTCTATGCTATGTTTTGCTAGTCTTCGTCCATTGAATTCCATAGCTAGATTGCCAGTGCTATTGATAGACAAATAACATCCGCATCCTCGTGCCCTTGCACCCATGGATCGTCCATTGTGTCAAAAATACTGTTCGCATCGAATTTATTCGCGATGGAGCAATCAAACACATTAACGTATTGTTATCGAGTACAATAATGACCTGAATAGTGATTGAATTCGACGCATAGCATTAAATTAATTGCTTGGAGTTCAGAAATAACGAGTTACCTAGTGCATTTTTATTTAGAAGCTGAGTGAGCCTTATGCAAACAGATAAGTTTTAAGAATTCTTCGCGTTGCTTACGTGTCCAAATATGCATGAGCAGATGGTTCAGTTCCGCTGTCTTGCAACAAATTGTTGCTCGTGTTGCTGCACTTGCTGCCTTCCAAGTGGATGTGCGTATAGATTTTCAAGTACCAACTGTATCAGTGTGTGGTCCCGGTTATCTTGGCTAGACGTTCACCCGGGTTCAGACAGATGTTAGTCTGAACTGTCTGCGTTGTTGCACACGTGTGCGGACTGGCTTGGGTTTATCGACCGTGGTGTCCCTCGTTCAGACAATCTTCGCTTTGGCTGCGACTGCCGAGTTTTCCCTTTGTCTCGCAAGTGTTTTATTGCTCACTTTTTGTTTACTTCCATAAAATTCATAGCACCTACCCATATTTATGGATGCGCACAATGTGCTAAAATAACTTCAACGGGTAAACGAGTGCGCCACTTGGAAGATAAAAAAAAACCATTTGCAGCAATGTAAACTTGTTAATGAGTCCACGGTTATGTTCTTACATAGTATCTAATTTATTATATTATACAAAAGAAAAAACTGCGGAGAACTTCACCATTTCGCAAGTCAGTAGTGTGTGTAAGCAGATAACGTGCTATTTCTGTGACATCGTCACTCTTATTTTTATCTACGGTTGACCGTTCCATCTAGAATAGATTGAATGGGCAATTATCTCGTGCAGCGTAATGGCTTTGTTGCCACTAGTAAACCCAAGCAAATTGAATTGTATCTCTATTATGAAGATTAGAAGCTCATTGTGTAGGATCAGGCGTCTATTTGCGCTCAAGGAAAATTTAATTCCCATGTATGTTTGCTCGCGTCTGCACGAGCCACTGTTCCTTTTGGCGTGGACCCAAGTCTGCGTCGTCTCCTTGATAAAATCTGGGAAATAAATAAAGCAAAACACTTCAAAATATTCGTGAAGATTTTCGAGCATCTAGGCTAGGTATTGAGTGGGGAGGAGAGTAAATTCGATTGCGGCCAATGTTTTGCATCAAGATTATACATACACGATTGTAAATTTAAATGTAAACATATGACGTGTATATGTAAATCCCACGCCGGTATCGTGGCTGCCAACATCTCGTACGCCGCTGTTTCAAGTCGAGCCCGCGCCGCTCTTGCAATTCGTCGTCTTTATTGTTTTGTGCTAATTGATAAAACATTTTATTTTCACATTGAAGTATTTAGTGAGACCCCGCGCAGTCACGCGTAAGATGCCAGATATTTTGAGGGTAAACGATATCATTTATATCGTGCTAACAACACTGTTCTCTGTTATACCGCATTTGTTAAATAAATTCCGTGATCTCCACTTGTGTAGGAATGTGTTAATAAGTGTTTGAACTATAGAAGTTAAACATAGCATGTGTTCCATAGCTACGAGTATACGTGAATAATCTTTATTCGTTGAAGTGTGAATGCCAATCGTCAATCACGAAGGATCGGATAGGTATCGTTGGTATCCAAGACAAATATTGAACAAATTGTTTTATATATCTTGCATGCCCCTTTACCTTTTTTTTTTTCGCGTACGAAGTTGCGGGCGAAGTGCTAGTAACTTATAATAAGTGAGGCACTGCGGCATTTCTTTAATTGGTGTTATTTGTTTGTCGCAGCTGGAGATCCCTTCTGTGGCGACATTGATGGAGTTCCGCTTGGACAGCGCGGAGTACTGCCAGGCCCAACACAAATAAACTGCAGGGCGTTTCGTGCGACGAGGGAGCGGAGCGTGCCACCGCTGGACCCATGCTGCCGGGAGCGCGTGACATTACGCACCCCAAACGCTGTACCACGTACACTCACCTACAGGTAACCACTTGCTCTTGCTAACTTCGCTCAACCGCCATATTGAAATCAGAGTGGGGTGAACCGAAGCCGGCGTCTCACGGCCGAACTATCAGTTGTTATCTACTCCTGACCAAGACAAGAACGCGATACCGGTGATAATACTGTAACCGAATCCGTTTACTCAAAGCGTTACATCACTATAATAATATAGATGCACTTGTTGAGCAGGTATTTATCGAAATAAAATAACAGCAATGTTGTTCAGATGGCGCAGTGTTTACATATTGTGTTATCAAAGTGTTGTTTTGTGTATAAGAGTGCTGAGCCGTGTGAGGCACGTCCACAATTGACGCGTTGTTGGCGCTGGATCAGCTCGGAAATACCAATGTCGATGGACAGACATAGGCGTTCAGAGCATCGCACGTCCACATGACCGAAACTTCGCTGTATCCCGAACACTATTTTTAGAAGCCATTTTTTATTCCACTTCAGTAGTTGCTCGGGCTTTGACGCAAATACGCTTTAAAAATGATATTCGTCGTAAATCTCAGCGCGGTGCCGGCTGGATCGCTGACATTAACAAAAGTATTATTTTTGTTTCAGTTACCTTAAATTCGGAAGCCACATTTAATTGGAGCATATCATTCAGTTGCCGAAGTTCGTGTGATAACGAAACCTATGTTTTTCGCATAATTTCTTTTAGTTCCATTCCACATTCTGAACTTTTGTTTGTCCGTCTCCGAATGCGATCAAGTGGTTGAAAGCGACATCCATGCGGGTGGTTCTCATAATATAATTGGACCCTTTCTAAAGAAAAGTAACGAAACTGTCGTGTGTTGTGTGGAAATAGAGTAACAGTTTGTCTGTTAGACTGTGACGGACAGTGCCATCTTTCTCTGACGCGTGTGACAAGTACCAGCCGGGCGTGTATCGTATCTTGTGTGAGCGGAGAGCAGCGACTCGATCACCATGAAGCAGAAGGACATCAGGCCGGCGCCCTCGCTAATCGAGTACAAGAACATGCGGTTCCTCATCACCGACCGCCCGTCCGACGTCACCATCCAGTCCTATCTTCAGGTAAATATACTGTATTTGTACTATGTATCATTAGCTTGTGTACTTTCTAATGAAGTGTTGGCGCTCAGACATTTGGGGCAACAAATGACTGGAGAGTCAATAACAGAATTTGCTTGAAATTGTGAACTACCTCTAGTTCAAATTTTCATTTTCCAAAAGCAAATGTCCTCAATAGCAGATGTTCTTCAACCCTTTGAAATCTTTGAACTTTTATTTTTGAAATAATCCATCAAAGGTTAAATCCAGCTTAACTGACTAAAATTTGTCAACAAGTTATGAAAGGTTACTTTTGTGTTCTTTCAAATCTTTCAATGTATCTTTCTTGCAAAATCTTTTCGACTTTCCAAGATTTAAAATATCTTTGAATAGAAATTATCTCTTCGGTAGAGAGTTTTATCTTTGATCTCTGAGAAATATATTTTTTTTTCAATTCAAACCGGTGCCTGGGTGATGATTCCCTTTGTGATTTTCTAACGCATCAGTGATATTGAATTCATTAACTCTTCACTAATTTAAGCGAGGTATATGCTGTCAACCAGTTAAATTACGTGTCATAATAAATTATAATTGTGGTAACATTTTAGATTTGAACAAAAATGGAGCGCGTGGGAATAATTCTAACCATAAGAAATGCTATTGAGGAAAATGGCATTTGAATTTTAACCGCAAAAATGTAATTTAAAAGAGATTTTCTGGTTGCTCGATGCTAATTCGCAAGTAACTGTAAAGGGAAAGGCTTATTACTTGCAAATGAGATAACGCTTAGAATTTATATTGAAAAGTCAATAAACGATAATGCCATAACCAGCTTTACTGGTCTCACCAGTTTAGTGGCGGCGCTCCATAATTCCGTTTAAAATAATGATACACAGCCTCTGCTAGTTAGTTAAGAAAGCCGATACCTGGAGAGAGGCGAAGCAACTTTATCATAAAGATATTTCCTTCATGATAAAATTGCTTCAATTGAATACGAATTCCTAGACGATGACCCTGAAGCTTTTCTTCAATAAGATTCCTTTCTTTAATTAAGATGCTTATTTATTGCACTTAGAAGTTGATTCGTGAACTTGGTCTGCCAATCTTCTCTTATTATCTCGACTTTCCTTGTTGTTTTGATACTTATAGTCGGTCCACACGATACAGACTTCCATAAACTTCTACAGAATTTTGTGCATTGTGTGTCATTTTGTTCGTTAGATTGATGATGTAGTACCCAACCTTCTTGGTACAGGGACACTCAGATAAGACACTGCATTTCGTACATTACTGATGATGATATTAAGTACTTTTTCCCTTGGTACAGGAACTGAGGAAGCACAACGTGTGCACGGTGGTACGCGTGTGCGAGCCCAGCTATGACACGGCGCCGCTGAAGGCCGAAAACATCGAGGTGCGTGACCTGGCTTACGACGACGGAACCTTCCCGCCTGCCAACGTCGTCGACGACTGGTTTGAGATTCTGCGCGAAAAGTGAGTATTCATCTTTCCGTTCTTATGATACTTTTAAGGCGTAGTAAGATAAAAATGTTGGAGCAAACATACTTGTTATATTTCGCTTTAGCGCAGTATGGGGACAAAACTGTCGTGCAAGTTAAACCCAGATGATGTTATCGGATTTCTGCTGGGCCGGTTGTTGTAGTGAAACTTTGTGGGAGGCCTGTGGTCTTATTTCAACTGAATGATGATACTGAATCCTTTTTATTTCATTGAGGGGTTATGAGTTGTTCCTGCTCGGTTTGATGGAAGAGATCTGCTCGTTGTTTTGTGGGCGTTAAGAATTCTCATTGTGAATGATATTAATATTTTAATCTATCTGAAATCGTCATTGTGGTCGGTCAGACTCAGTGGGTGTTGGAAAAGAATTTGAAGGGTAGATTAATGTTAACCGGAGAACTACGTAGTACGATTGGAACGAGTGTTGGAATCGAAGAACCCTTATCATCAGGCTTATCGTATTTTTCATACGTCCGATTTCGTTGCAATTCTGATGCAAATATCGAAACCTTGCCGTAATAGCATTAGAGCCTCTTGAAATGACATTGTTCAATTAGTCTAGTAAATTATATATATTATAAAGTGACGCACAAAGTTATCGTTACGCAACTGCGGCGTGACGCACTGATTATGACCAACACAACGAATATTAAGGATTCGCCGGATCATTTACTGTCTATTAAATTGGTATGTTACGTCGTGTTATGCTAGCTAAGTTAGCTTATGTAAATTGTGTTTTGTTTAATGTTGTGACCACATTATCAAACATTCCTCTTGTTTGTTTGTTTAGTGGCTAGCTAAACACTGGCTACAACATAATATTGACTCGTTATCAGAACAGTCGCTTTCCTCAAGTAGCATAAACATTTCAAGGATAAAATGGAGGGTTCGGTTCACAATCTTTTATGAAGCAAACAGTTTTGCTTCCAGTTTAATTTGCCAGGATCATCTACTTATATCAGATCCTCCTGTATATTCAGGAAAAGAATATTCTTTTACCTATATAATTATATTTTAGAGCCCGACAGGAGTAGGTCGATACCTAATAATCATATCAAGAACTGCTTCAGATTGTTGATATGATGAAAATAATGTATATACTAAATCTGTGTTCATTACTCCATAGAGCGCAGAACAAGCCTGAGGCGGCGGTGGCGGTGCACTGCGTGGCCGGACTGGGCCGTGCGCCCGTCATGGTGGCCATCGCACTCATCGAGCTCGGCATGAAGTACGAGGAAGCCGTCGAGACTATCCGAGAGTGAGTAGTCTTGATAGGATGTCTGAATGAAAGAGATGGAGCTGTGCAAAACGTATAGCGCCATCCCTTTTTCACATTTTAACTAACTTTACAGTAGAGCGAAAAAACTGATTAATTAATTGTAACCAATGTAATGGGGTACTGCTAGACCTGTTTGGCTTAAATATTTAAATTTTGGTCAAGGTTTGAAGTGTTATACTGTCAGCTCGATCTGCGGCAAAGGGTTCTTATCCCATGAAATATTTTCGGGGAGGCCACGATGGTAAATGGGGATTTACTCGAGCGTCGGGGGTGAACTATTCGATTTTGTAGTTTAGATGATAAGAAGAATAAAAGGTTATGTAATGTGTCCTCTTTCAGTGGTGGGGGAAGCGTCTACATATTTTCAAAAATGTAAAAAATAAACAATTGCATGGAAATATTTGAGCGTGTCAGATATTGATATTTATAGGTTAGATGTCCCAATGTGTCGGATACCAAAGTTATGTTAATCTGCCGACTTGCGTGGTAGGGGTGGCCATCCATGAAAGGTTAGAAAATAGAAAAAAAACGAGAGTGTATGTTAAGTGAACACTAAAACTGTTTTTATTCAAAAGACTGACGTTTCGGAAGTGACGCAAGATCGTAGCGAATTTTTGAAAATACAAAAAAATCGCCATTTTGAAATACTCGAGCGTCATGGTAGTGTAAAGTCTGACGATTATGTTGGGGGTATTGTTAATCAGAGTTAAAAAACTTTTTTTGTTGCGCTTTGTTTTGTGATCAGCTGTTTTTACTTCGGCTTGTAGAAATCAGCAGATTATACTTTTTCGGGATTCTTGCATTATTTCCTTGAAAATAAAACAAAATCAACCGCGCTCGAGAATGTCAAGACGACGTTTTGTTTGCAACTTCGTAACCTTCTTACTCCCTTACGTTGCGCTCAAATCGTCAGATTTTCTAAATGTTCACTTTTTAGCTATTTCTGACGATCGTTGATTTTTATTTTGCCGCGCTCGAGTAAATCCCAAAAATTGAATGAAATGAAAACCCTATTGGGCTGTAAGGGACGATTTCTAAAGAGACCGTTTTCAATTTCTTTAAAATCATACGTCAATCGTGGGAAGGCCAAAAGGCGGTCGCAAAGATCAGCAAATTGTTCGAACTGATAAGATTGTTTCGCGTATGTGCACGCTTCTGATTATATCGGACTGACGTACATTCTCCAGTTCAGCTTTCTTGAGAAATTGAAGTGTGAGAATTCTTTAACGATCATTGTCTTGAACAGTGACGTACATCGGAACAAGATGGCTGTATGAGATTGTAGCCTTCCTTTTTGTAAGAAAGATACAATAAGGATGCAAAACGTTCTTCAAGAAAATTCGTTTTCGATTTGACGCAATTTATGTTTGATCAATATTTTCGACATGCTAATCCAACCATCACGTTTGTTCGCCGAAGTCCAATAATATCTGTGTGCATATAAAAGTGCTTGCACGTTATAACGCCTTATACGCTGTACACAGGACGCTAAGGATCGTGACGCACATGCCAATTAATTGATAATTGAACGAGTAACGCGTTTAAGTGTATATTTATGCACATGTTTAGATTGAGGTGTGGAAATAGGAGTTGCCTTACCTTATATGGCTGTGCTTATGCAGGCAAACTGCGTTGAATGTTCCTCTTGTCATGTTCTAAGTGTTGGTTCTGCTTTCCAGTCAACGCCGCGGTGCCATCAACGCCAAGCAGCTGTCGTACTTGGAGAAGTACCGGCCGAAGTCGCGGCTCAAGAAGAACGGGCACAAGGGGCCCAACTGCTGCGTGCAGTAAGCGTCCGTGGGAAGCCGTCCTGCGCCCGTAACAGCGAATGTAGCTCTGCTTTCACACACACACTGACACAGGGGAGCATAGACAACAATCAATTAGTTTTTTATCCTAGTGTCGCCTCTTTTTGACGACTAGTTTCTTTATTTCTCGTTTCGTTGGGGGGTTGTAACCGAATTCTGCCTTAACCTGCAAGAGCTTGGAATTAGCACATTCCTTTTGAGTTAACCTGACACGACTGAGAATTTGGTTATGATCTCGGTACCTTATTACTATTACCCGTTACGACATGTTTATCTCGGGTTTTCTATGAAATTTAATTGAGAGCCTTATTGTAAGCTAATGTTTGTATGTTGAAAGTAAAGGTGTAAAAACCCTTGTGCTGTAATGTGTATTAGTGGAATATGTTAATAGAAGCGAGCCACGATTTGTGTTCACAGTTGAAACAGTTAACTCAGGTATTCATATGCCTATTTCGAATCATAATAAATTTCAATATCTATAATAATACGAATCAGTCAACGTCACTTAGATTTCTTTCCGTTTATATTAATATGTCGTTGTGTGGTGAAATCATGTTTTCCTATTATTTTCCTTTGTAGAGACTTATATTTACCTATATAATAATAATAATTTGAGACATAATAGAAATCATAATGGTTTTGTGTTTCTAAGACAATTTGACATGAAATTCAATAAATTTGCTTTATAAGATATTGTGAGAAGAACAATGTTAATTCGAATGCTTTCCAGTTAGCTTGGGTTACCCACAAGCATTCAGCCTTTGACTAGTTGCCCAAATGTGATGAAATTCTAATCAAACGCAATATAACCTGACTCACCGAAAAGTTCCAATGAAGAAAATAGCTCTTTGATATTATTTTTCTATTTCTAATTTTATGAAGATTATTATCGAAGTATATGAGAAAAGTGTAACTACAAGAACTCACATTCTTAAATAAAAATATTTATAAGCAAAATGGATGTTTTATTTTAGTATATTGTTTACAAAAGTGTTCAGCTTATTTGATAAAACTTAACCTAAGTGAGGTAGTATATGGAGGTGAACAGTAATATACATATACATGAACATCTTAACATGTTAAATTATTTCTCATACAATAACGATAATCTATTTCAAAATGTATGCCACAATTTAAATAAACATAAATAGTAACATGAGTAATATTCGAAATTATTCCTGTTGATAATAATATAATAAAAGAACTGATACTTATAATACACAACAATTAATAAACAATTAGGTATTGTATACCATTTCCCCTGTTCCATTTGTACTTTTCGTTTACGTTTATATTCACTTTGGATTACAACTACTTATATTATTAAGTACTGAGAATATTTTTTTATGAAACTGCCAATATTTCGACAATAGACATACCCATTTTAAAATTCTAAAACTGGTGCAATGAGTTAGTAAAATCTTAACAATAATATTAATAATTAACATTAAAAAAAACTATGTTAATACCGAAAATAATAAAACTTACATTTAATATTCAGATCCTTTGTGTAGTAGATCTCTTCTGAGGTAAATTAAAGAAAAAAGATTCTTACTTCTTCGGCACATATTTGTGTACTTTCCCGCCATATCTGGCTATGAACGCTTTGATGTCGAACTTGCGCTTGCATCCGTCGTAGTTCATGAACCGAATCTTGCCAAACACCGCTCGCTCTGCCCAACCTTGGTCGTGTATGCCGCATACTGACCACATACATCCTGAAAGATAGAAGAACTCTTGAGGTTGGTTTGAAACATCATAGTTTGCCTGAAGCTTTATAAATAACTAGCTACCGCCCGCGTTAATGTCGAAAATTATCCCTAGGCGCGGCGCCCACTATCGGTGGGCATCGGTACAGCTCGGGCGGCTTCTGGCGCCTGTGAGCTGCTTTGGGCGGCTTCGGGCTGCCTCGGCAGTCGTAAGCATACCTAAGGACGCCGAGGCTGTCTTCGGGTAGCATTTTCGTGGCAGACACGTCGCAGAACAGTCACAACGTTCACCGCGCGCCCCTCCATTAGCTTGGCAACACCCAGAGGAAAATAAAAGGCAACAGCCTCATTAATGACACGTTTAGGTTCGTTTTATTTGACGATGACAGAAGAAAAGTTGATTATTCTTGTGCAATCTCACGAATGTCTGTATGACATGTCACACACCTTCTTCAGCAAGATGAAAAATGAGAGATAAGTTTTTTTTTTTTTTGGGCGGGGACCACTCGCAGTTCAGCACACCAAGGCTGGTTACTGCTAAACCGGACTATCCTGTGGTGGCCTCAAATGAATTTAACCTTTTGAACGCCAGAGCATAAACGCATCGGCGTGCCCCCGACGCCAAGCCAAAAACTCGCAGTACTTTTTGTCACATATTTGTGACGTTAGGCGTACAGGGCACGCGCTTGCTTGTCATGTATACGTGACAATGGCGTTCAAAAGGTTAAGGCCCCCAGCCAGGGCTTACAAACTAAAAGAGAGATAAATCCCAATCCACCATTATAAATACACACGCATAACTGATTTCACGCCACGTTACGACTGCTTTGCGACGTGTCTGCCTCCCGAACTATTCTTAGTTTTGCCGAAGCTACCCGAAACCAGCCTCGGCGTCCTTAGGGATGCTAACGACTGCCGAGGCAACTCTCGGGCGCCCGAAGCCGCCGAAGCAGTCTTCATGCGCCCGAAGCCGCCGAAGCAGCCTTCATGCGCCCGAAGCCGCCCGAGCTGTACCGAGCCGCACCGATGCCCACCGATAGTGGGCGCCGCGCCCTAGGGAACATACTCCCGAGACGAAAAGTATCCTATGTGTTATTCCAGACTGTAATCTACCTCTGTGCCAAATTTCATCAAGATCCGTTCAGCCGTTCTGACGTGAAAGAGTAACAAACATACATCCATACATACTAACTTTCGCGTTTATAATATTAGTAAGGAGAAGGATAACAACGGCTATATTAGTGGAACGTTTATTCGTATACAACTTTGAGATGTTTATTATTAGTCTGTGTCCTAATGTATGTCAGCAGGGTAAAGACCTCGGGAGGTTGACCTGAGACACTCATAAAGCAAATAAATTTAAGACGAAAAATGAGTTGATGAACGATTATGAACAATTTTCTGTGTAACTTAATTGTTACTTTAGATTGCCGTGTATATGTCTGACAAGTAGGAATAAAAAAGAAACGGTAGCAAAATTACTCACCAACATATCCACTGGGGTCCCTCCCATCGATGCTGTAATGATCATTCAAGTATATCGCATACTTGAGCGCGTCCTCGGGCGTCGGAGTCCACTCCAGTATTTTCTTGGCCCAGTACATGCGCAGGAAGCCGTGCATCTTTCCTTCTTTCACCAGTTGGATCTGCGCCGAGTTCCACAGGTCATCGTGCGTCTCGGACTTCGCTAGCTGCTCCAACGTGTAGATGTGTGTTCTTTTGTCTTTTCTGAAGGTCGAAAAATAAAGACTTACTCACGAGCATTTTAGAGTATTATTCTTAAATATTTAACTTTTGCCATAATTAGGAAGAGGAGGATTATTCACTGCCTCCCGGCGGAGAAATAGAATTTCACCAGGAGCATTACAAACTCACAGTGGTGGCCGAGTAGTTACGGCACCCAATTAAGAGCTAAAAGTCGAGAGTACGAATCCAGCCAAGCGCTTTAGGCCGCTATACCACTGGCGTTTTACCAGAGTTGGCGTTTCGTAAACTGTTGCCAAAAAACGCAACGTTCACGTCGTGTTGACGCGGCGTTAAGGTTTGCCACCTAGAGACTCGCGACGTCGGAGAAACGCCAACGCTAGTTAGAGTAAACGCCAGCGGGATAGCGGCCTTACTTCTTATTTATTACATGAAGGAAAACGTTGTAAAGAAGCTGCTCCTAGGGTCAAAAGTTGGGAAAGTTGGCGGGTCACGTTAGCAGCATGCAAGTCTCCACACCTATCCATTGTGCCTGAAGATGGACGGCACCGCAAGCGCCAGCAAGAGGTGGCGAGACAACCTGGACGCGTACTATGAGGCCTGGTACGAGGTGACGCAAAGAAAAAAAAAGAATTCTTGGAAGGACTTTGGGGAGGCCTTTGCCTAGCAGTGGGACAGTATCTAAACTAAAAAAATGCTTTTAATTATGCATTACAAATCCTGTGTTGTGCAACGCCGGAATTCTCCGTCCTTCTAGGTTCTAGTCTAGACAGACTAAATCATAAGAATACATTATTATTTTTTGCACAGAATTAAACGGTGTTCGCAAGATATCCCTTGCACTTTAGGATGATTATAAGGTAATTTACTATGGTTAAAAACCGGTTTAAACCTGTGATCATCCAGCGTCTTCTGCGCCCAGTTACTAGCTCCTTTGATGCTGTCATAATGTTCGCAGTAGAAACAGAAGTTGTCTGCCAGTTCGCGACGTACGATTGACTCCTCGAGGAACGCATTCACTGACTCTGTGCACTTTGCTTTGTGCTCCTGAACACATAGTGCTACTCTCTGGACTGATATTTGACCTGAAATTATGATTTAAAAATGATTTTCGATAACTTTTTGGAGACATACATTACAAACGTTTTGCCCCCTATTCGCCTTAAGTTCAGTATTTGCTATAAAACCTTATTCTGATAGTCTGATCCTTTGTTTTGCAGACAGCGTAAATTCAAGGCCCTATACTATTTCTTTTTCAGTCGGAGCCTCAGACAGAAAAAGATTGAGACAATTTACGTTACCGCGGAAAGGAATTGAACGGAAGCGTCACTTTCGCCTCGTCGCGAATTCGCGACAATGAATCCTTCCGAAGACGCGCAACCTCTTTTTTGACTCTCTTATTATACTACTTATGATCAATTACGTTACAAAAATTCGCTTTCATTCCATTCTGTGTCAATCTAAATTGAGCCTTGTATTCTTTTCTTACAAAAATATACAGATAACATACCAAAATGAAACCATGGTGATAAATTACTGAGCGCATCTTTAGTAGGGTCATTCCTCTTCGTAGCAAACACCTTCAGCCTTTGGTCCAGGAAGCTCTTCAACATTTTCAGGGCATTGTCGTAGCCTGGCCTGGCCCATTCCACAGGGCCAACGTTTTTGTCTGCCTCCCTGGAGACTATTGCTTCATCCCAGTCAATAAGCTGCAAAAATAATAAAAGATACTAGAGCATCAAGTATGTATGTCTTGAAAATAAAGATGTTATGTAGTAAATATAGGGTAAAACCAGGATAGTTGCCCCAGGGGTATAGTTGCCTCGATTTTAATTACTCTAGCTTCGCGGATGAATCACATGTTATTTTATTTATCAATCGAGAGACTTTACAACGACAACTAAGTAGACCGTGTTGCATGTGTCTGTGCGATTGCATGGGAAGGCAAGGTGCGATCAAAGTTTTTGCGCGATAAAAATCTTCTTTCTCGGCGGGGCACCTATCCTAAACGTAATTTACATGGATTAGGCAACTAACCCCCATATGGGATAGATGTCACAAAATTTAGAGGTCGACAAAAATCGCCAATATTCTGGAAATATCAAAAATAATGTTCTTTACTTTCACAAATTTGAAGATAATAAACCAAAGTACCTACCCGTTTTATGAATAAAGTGACA
>NDFZ01005493.1:962477-1038374 GCA_002192655.3 Mamestra configurata
AAAAAAAAACCAAAAGCGACCGGGATCTTCCAACTCCCTCATTAATTCTCCAGTCTATCCTCTTTCTAATGATGTGCCACATGCCATAAAAGTATTTTAACAACTTTGTGAATTCGCTAGAATTGTGAATCAAGTCACATAAAACTACATTCCAAATTCTAATGAAAAAATATTTATTGCGGAACTGTTACTTGAGAAAGAGGTAAAATTTGTTTTCTCACTCTTTCACAGTAAAATCTATCTTCTATCTCTTTCTTGCATACCTTAAATCGGTTTGAACAAATCGCGCCGCCCGACCCGCCATTTTTTTAGTCGAGACATCACTGCCTCTGCTACCTAACGTGTGTGCTAGTTCACCATACTCCGCGATTCTTTTATTACTTTGTTATCGTTGAGTTTTGTTGGTTCTTGTTACATTTGTTTAATTTTTGTTGTTATTGTTAAACTTTGAGTTTTTTGTTATTGCAATGGCGACATTCTCTAACGAAGAATATGCGGACATCATGATGGCTTACGGAGCCGCTAATGGCGTCGCTCGTGCAGCGCAACGACTTTACCAGGAACGCTTTCCTGGTAGACGATTACCTGGCCGCAGAGTCTTCCAAGACACATACCGACGCATACGCGAGACTGGCAGTGTTACTTTTAATGAACCAAGGGGCCATATTGTGCGACATAATGTTGAAGTAGACGAGAGAATACTGGCACTTTTTGAGGAAGACCCTACAAGAAGCATTAGAAATGTGGCATCACATCTTGATATTTCAATATGGAAAGTGTGGAAAGTACTTCGGATAAAATTTCCATTATGGACCGTCGATTTGGAAGTTCATATTTTTTTGTAGATAGTACTCGTAAATAATTATAAAGCTTTTTACGTATTTTGAAGTTGCGGAAATTCACAGTTTACGAGATATAATTTTTTAAAGTTTCCATACATATATGAAAATAGCACGCCATTTTCAAATTTTTAGGTTGGATAAATTGTCACGGTAGACGTCAAAGTTGACATTTCACGTTCCGTTGACGGTAGANGTTGTCATTTCACGTTCCGTTGACGGTAGAGGTGTATTTTATTTAGTTTATGTCGTATTTTTACTTATATATAATTTTATTTTAACATACTCACACATTAAATTTGGTGTGTAATTAATGGTCACAATAACCATGCTGTTTTATGCAATTACATTGAATATTTTACAAAAAAAAAAATAACAATTTTTGTGTATACCTTACGGAACGGGAATATGAATATCCGAAAATTACCCAAAACCGAATCGGGGCACCCCACTTTCCACGTGTTCTTGTCTGCCCTTCCCCTAGAGTGTATATAAAAAACCGGAGGCGCGGAGGGAGAGGTGTCGGGACTGCATTCGCAACAGAGGCCAACAATTTGAGCAAGATTAGTAACAATGATTAAATAAATGTTAAAAATGCAATTTTGTTTTTTTATTTCAAGTAAATCCCACGAAAGATACAGATGAGACACGAATTTACCTAACCATAAGAATGAGATAGCAGATTTATAGGTTTGACAGGTATCATTTGAGAGATTTTTTTTATTATAATTTTGAATATTAGCCTTAGGTGACTCGATTCACAATTCTAGCGAATTCACAAAGTTGTTAAAATACTTTTATGGCATGTGGCACATCATTAGAAAGAGGATAGACTGGAGAATTAATGAGGGAGTTGGAAGATCCCGGTCGCTTTTGGTACTAGGTGATTAATATCACTAATTTTGTATTTAAAAGTATTCTTAAACAATACACATCGAAATAAAATTAAAATTCAGAGTCTACGCCTTATATTTTTTTTAAAATCTGTATTTGAATGTAAAATTTGGGTCTTTTTTTTGGAAAACAATAAAAAGTCGATAAAAAAAAATCCACAGAGCATGAGGGGTGTTAAAGGGTCTGAAAGGCTAGCGGATGACTCTTTCAGTCGACCATTTCAATTTGGCACACGAAGCACCAAACACCCTGTATAATAGTTATATATTTTTATAAAAAGTGTGGCAACTATCCGGCTTTTACCCTAGTAGTTTTGTTACACTTGTGGCCCTTTTGAGCTTACTGCAGTTGTTTAACGTTTTGAAAGCAACAGAGCATAAACGCATTGGCTAAGCCATAAATTCATTTTTCGTCACGCACCTGTCTGTGACGTTGGGGTATAGTAAACTAGACATATATGTGACAATGGCATTCAATAGGTAAATTATAATATGTTTTGAGCTTATTTGATTTTCTACAGGGTGGAGACAACAATACGACTATATTATTCAAAACACTGGCACACATTTGATGTCACTAACTGCAATAGACCCCTTGGAATATTTCATCATAGGAGTAGTCACTATCCTTGACTTGTTTGAGTTTTCGACGTTTTATACAATTTATTTTTAATTTTGATGACAGGATTTATGTGTTTTCATTTATTGTTGTATCAATGAAACAAAATACGAAAGAAAACCGTAATATTACATCACACCTATATCCCCAAAAGGGGTAGGCAGAGATTTTAATTAAGAAAATTGTGCAATTTTACAGATCAGGATGGTCTGTGACCATCAAACTAGACATTTGCCTGTTTCTTGGAGGTTAGACTTGCCTCTGGTTTGAATTAGTGAGATGGTATTATTATTATTATATACTTTATAGTACACCTCATAATAAGAACAAGACAATCAAACAAAAAAAGAGTTTACAATGGGCAGTCTTATCGCACATGGCAATCTCTTCCAGACAACCTCAATACTCAATACCACCAACCAACCATAACCATAACCCATAACCTTTGGATGGATTGAACGAAAGGAGATAGATTTAGGGCTGTCAGTGTACAAACATTCTAATCAATACTAATTAGACATAATAATATAAAATACATAAATACAATACCAATTTATAAAAGAATCAATCAAATATAAAATTGAGAACGGAGTGGAAAAATTTAAGTGAAAGGTAATGCTCCTTCACCATTCTTTTAAACGCTGGTAGCGTTTGGGCACGCCTCACTTCTATGGGTAATGCATTCCACAAACAAGCTACTTGTATGATGGTACAACAGTGTTTAGTTTTAAAAAAAGGAAAGCATAATTAGAAATAGGTACTATAAAATAAACACACTCATTTCCAGTCATTTATGTTTCATATATGTAGTTAAGAGGTGATTATATGGCAATAAATGCTTTTGTATAATCATTTAAGTTCTCCTAAATACATATTTAATTAACATTTTCATTGCCATTGTCAAACAAATGTAATTATTACTTGTTACTTCTGCTTACTAGATATGGCAACATCAGAAATATGTTATTAATTTGTGGCTTGGTGTTAGGGGTACGCCAATCTTTTTATGCTCTGGTCTTCAATAGGTTTATAGTAATTAAAATTACAAAACTTGAGTCTCATATTAACTTGTCATTCATTAGCCCAGTTATTTTAGTAAAATATTCTAAAAGGAATATTTCTTACAACATGAAATACACTCTTACCTCTGGATCAAACTTGGCAGTGTATGGATGTTTGATAACTGGAGGGAACTCAGTGAGGTATTCATCAAGTTTGGAGTTTATCTTGTTTCTGATAGTCCTTGCTGAGTATTCTTGTTTGTCTGAGGCCACCCAGCAGGGTACAATGTTGTGGGCATCTACCTGGAAAATTAAATTACAAGTTATTGTTAGAACCAAATAAACAAAGGCTGGGGGTTTTGAGAATTTCTACAACATAGTTCCAAACATTAGGAAATGGTGAAGGGTGTGGTCCCAAAATGTTGTTACTTTTGGTATACAAAGAGCTGATTCTTGGCATTAGAGCAGAGCTTTCAATGTTCAATAACCAAATCTTAGAACTTCATCTTGCAGTAATCTAGTAAACGAGTAACCATGGCTTTGATCAAGTTCATTGTGTTACCTGTATTAGTGGCACATCTTTCTTCAGTTTCTTCTTACAACCTTCTAGCCATCCCAGAGGCACCCTCAAAGGATTGAAGTCACAGACCACAGCCCCAATGTTATGCTTCACAACCCACTGGGGCAACACCTCTGCCCCGCTCCCTTCTAGCAGGTGAAATGATATGTTGAGCTTCTTGCAGTCAGCAGCCACTTTCTCTAGACCTAAAAATATCGTGAAACAGTGTTTAAAACCTGTAAGAACAAGTATGGAACTTCATTTTTATTTATTTGAATTTATAATAAGTGACAGTGTTTATTTACCTTTTACAAGAAAATCAAACTGTCGTACTGAGGCATCTAAATACTTGGCTATCAAACAAAAGCACACGTGGAGCGGTACTTCGTTTTTGAGCGCGAGTTTCTGAGCGAACAAAAATGCCCAGTTATCCTGGACCCGGCTGTCTCGGGACATCCAGTACACAATCCCCTCGCACTTATCAGGCACCATCTGCTCCTGAGACACGATTCTAACACGTTTTTTATTGAACTTATACTCTAAAATTGACTTAGCCGTGTCTTCACGTTTAGCCTGTAACTTCTTGGCAAACTCGTCAACATTAGAATTTGGACTGATTTTGTTGTCCACTGAAGCTGACGTTGAAAGCTTAAGTTTTTTCGCTGCGGATGCCATTATTTGTATTGCAATTCGGGATGTTATGAAGGGAAATCTCATATAGTTTCATCAAAATCTTTATTTTGAAGAAATCCACATACTCGCCATAACAAAGCAAGGCCCAAGAATACAGATAAAGTTGAATCAGTTTTTTAATGACAGCCACATGACAGAAATAAATGTTAACTTTGACACTCCATTTCGCGCAAAAATCTTGCAACATTTTGTGCCCGTTTTGCTTTCATGGAGAATACAGCAGTGTAAAAGATTTAAATGCTCATACATTCCCAAGTAGTTACCCACCTTCTATATTGATCCCTATTACACGAAACTCAAAAAAACTCAAAACTGATAATTTACTCATGTGTCATGAATTATTTCAGAATTTGCTTCAGTTACTTCAGGAGTTGGGAAGTATTTTTCTTTCAGATAGCTACTGCATGGATGACATAATCTATCAATGTTCCTTTGAATGCATTCAAACGAGCAAAATCCGATCATGTTACATGAGTCGCATGGGATCTTCACATCTCCGAGTGGTAAGGCACATTCGAAGCATACGTTGAACTTTTCCACCTGAAAATACAGAATTACAACATTATGAATATAATAGATCAGACAACATTTATTTGACACAAGCTTATCACAACAGTGACAGCCATGAAGAATAAGGAGAATGGTAAAGAACATGATAAATAAAATTGCGCTGGGCGTGCCCGCTGCCTAGTACCTATAACTACCTACTATAAAAGGGCAAATCCAGGCAAATCTCATCTCACATAAAAAGGACGAAAGTAACAACTTTTGTTGTAAGCAAAAAAGGGTATCTAAGTGGGAAGGAAATTACTTAGAATTGGTTCTAGGCAATTAAGTTCTCATACATAGTACAGACGCCAGCACATCATGCTACAACAATCCGTCAAATTTATTAGATTTTCAACTTTATTTCGAGAGAATGAGGTTCATGGTTGACTGGGAAATTTGACAGTTTAGGGTAGCCTTATGTGCTGGCGTCTGTATCTACCTACCTACCGAATTTAGGTATTTCTTCACACTACTAGTTACATATGTGATTATTTATTATCATGTCCAGGTAACTAATGCGTTTTTGACCACCTAATATGATAAAGCCCTCCGACTTAAAACGTCGACTGTAAGTAGGTATATCGTACCCTACCGTCATCTTCAAATCTGTAGCAGCTGTACTCACTATGATAAATAAACTTAACATGATAACATCCGCAAAAAAATTAAACGTACCTCTTTGACCGTAAGTTCTGGTGTGACGTACGGGCGTATAGCTGGCACCATGTCCGGAGTTGCAGCCATTGTTGGCATTGTAGCCTTTCGATGTTCACGGGTAAACCACGCTACTTCACGTTCGATGAACTCTTTCTCTTGAAATAAGATAGGGGGACGTAACCAAATTTTTGAGCTAGCGGGAAACCGTAGGATTTTTGTCCTCTTAAAATACAAGTGAATTATACATAGCACTTGTTTTAAAGTCTTTTCATCGTTGTATATTCGTTTCTTAGTTGTTTTTAAGACATCCCAAATCTCCAGGCCACGATGCGCAGTCAACCAGAGGCTGGTGCACTTCTTATTATTATGTTCTTTTAATATCATAGTCCAATGGCGATGTTTGTACCTGACCAAACAAAAGTAGTTTAGGACAGATGATTTTCAGGCGTAGTCTGTCTCGAAAACACTCGCAATTTACACACAACACTTGCAACCTCTTCTACAGCCTACAGCAGGCTTACAGACAAATTAGATCAGGGTATGTTTAGAGAAAGCACCGGTCAGAGTTTAATTAATATAAGATCGCCTTGCAGGTAAAGGCCCTAACATAAGATTTTAAAACAGAAACAAAAATGCTTCAGCAAAACTTACTTGTGTACAACTTCAATGAGCTCCTTCATCAGGTTGGCCTGCAGCCACCTGATGTACAGAAGTCTTGCGCACTCCACCACCAGATCCAAAGCTTGTTTGTAATCGCCGAGACTATCATCTCCTATTTTCCCCGATTTTATTGTTATTTGCGATTTTTTTGCACCTCGTCCTGGCTTTATGCTTGTTTTTGATCCTTTAAGCTTACTAGGCTGAGTTGATTTTATTTCGACTTTACTTTTTCTTGAACCCTCTGTAATTCAAAAAGGTCGGAAGTAGGTACGTCGGCGTTGGTATTAGTGCACTGTAGATACATTACATTGCTTTTGCGAGGGATGAAATGAATACTCATAGACTTTTAAGGAGTATAGCTAAAGTTTTATATCACAAGGACAGATAGGGTCAGGGATCACTTCTGAATCACATCTACGATAAGAAAAAAAATCAAGGAAACAGAATTAATTGTACTTAGGCATGAACTTATTGGTAGAAAAATTTTAATCGGAACTTTTTGGAAAAAAATGGCTCATGTTTGAAATGCTGTAGGTACCTCAATACCTATTAAACTACTAACTTAGAAGTGAAAGTGATAAGCTAACATCTGAAAAGTTAGCGAAAATTTTGAGTTACCACAACAACATCCCAAAAAATCAGGACTGTCCAATTTTATTGCGACTTAATGTTTTTAATGTCTAGCTATTTTAGGCTCACACCAGCTCAGCTACCTTGACGCGTCATTGTCATCTTGAATCCGTCGTCAAAAGGGGATAGCGTCGGTCTAGATATGAAACCTCGTAGGTATATGCAAACTGACGAACTTTTCAGGAGATACCAAAAACTGTTATACAAAGTACCTAGGTACCTATAATTCACATATTTTATTTATTTTATCTGGTGTAGCTTCGTAAGATCTAACTAGACTAGTACCTATATCTTACGAGGTAGGTACCTACGTCAAATCAAGGTTGAGAGAGGTCACTGCAATTCATTTTTAACTGACTTCAAAAAAAGGAGGAGGTTCTCTACTCGGTTTTTTACATATTTGTTACCTCATAGTCATAACTCCGTCATTTATAAACCGATTTGAAAAAAACTTATAGCTATAACTTTAATTTCGGAAGTCGATGTTAAAATACGAAGAAACAACCAAAAACACCGACTTCCAAAATTAAAGATTTTTTATACTTTGTAGAGTTTTTTTTTCTAGACCGTCGATAGTGCCATTCGTACTCTGTAGCTCCGGATTTCTCTCAAAACGTTATCATGATGACATTGGCACTTCGATGGGGGGCTGTTTTTTTATTATCATTTGGGGCTTGTGAGTGATGAACACGGAGAAAGGTTCCGTCAGGCCATTTTAAGATGGAAAAGCGTTAGGTAGGTACTAGGGCAAATGGATCCCAGGTCTGTTGGCATTGGTACTGCTGGACACACAAAAGGTACCAACCAGGAGCTGTGTGCTAGAAAATATATATCTACCTATAGATCGTAAGTAACGTCAGAACATAATAAACCATAAGTCATAAAAATAACGGTTCGTTGAAAAAATGTAGATAGGTCCCTACTTAAAAATATGTTTTAACATTTTTAGTTTATGAGGTCACTATTTTTCGGGTTCCTTACCCAAAGGATAGATATAATAAACTGTTTTATACATTTCTATGGGTCCAACGGAGCCGTATTCTTCCGTCCCTCTGTTTTAAGAATATTTGCTAAAAAACAAAGTCCGCGCGGCACAGATTTAAACTTTTGTTTACCATTATTTGAGCGCGTATCCTTCTCACTTAAAACGCTTTTTGCAAAGGCAAACAGGTTTCCATATTCTGTGCTACCATTTTGACATTTAATAAAAGGGTCAGCGCCAAACAGCAGTAGATTCGTTAGCTGAAAATATACTTAAAATTTTAATCGGTCTTAATCTTAAAAAATGGTACCTAATTAGGTTCCTCGAGACTATAGAGTTATAGGTATTTATACAATAGTGGGTACTGACACGTATGCGACCTCCTTGGTCACTGGCAGACAAGTTAGTCAATGGAACTATAGAAGGGTCCGGCAGAAATATAAATACGATTTGTAAATCCATAAATATCTATAAATATAAAATTAAACCCTATTTCCCTTGGGCACGGCATCACGCGTGAACGGCTCTGGACCAATGTCGCTAATTTTTGAGTTTGTTATTGTCAGGAGAAGGTTCTTATGAAAGAAAATATTGAAAAAAAATATACATCCGACCGAAGCCGGGGCGGGCCACTAGTTTGAAATATAAATGTGATTTGAAAGTGTTTGGTTTTTAAAGAATAGGGATTTTGCCCGGGGTATTTTTTTAAGTTAGGTAAAATTTATGATTCTATTTAGTCCGTCAGCTAGATTATCGAAAAATAATCGATACCTACGTATTTTTTATTTTATCAAATCAATAAAAAAATGCGAAGATAAAACGCATCAAAGATAAGGAGTGGGGGCTTGTAACGTCACTTTCCAGTAAAAAGTGTACTGGTAAGTGACGTCACACGAGTTCTCAATGCACTGTATCGACTTCATTTTTTGTTTAAGTGAGAAAAAATACGTGTCACAGTAAATATTGAGTAGTTAACGTACCACTTGTAACTTTTCCGGGAGAGGGATAGTTTTGGAAAACGGCATATGAAACATTTTCACCAATATAGTCTGATTAGAATCGTTGATAACCGCATTGAGGTCAGTCCGAGGGTGTTTCAAGAAGATGTCAAATAATTCTAGACTTTTAATTAAAGCCATATCCACGGCTGAATGACCTTTGTAAGGCGTGATGGGGTTGCAGCCATATTGTAGTAGCATCTCCAGGAGTTGGTCACGAAGCTGAAATTTAAAAAATATCTATAGGTAGGTATAGTGAACAATGTCTTACAAAATGCATAACTATCTATAACGGGTAGGTTGAAACTAAAACCAATTCAGTTTCATCATCATCAATTCGACTGAAGACCACTGGTGGATGTAGGCCTCCCCCAAGCGTCGCCACAATGTTTTTGTGGTCCCAAACTAGGTACTTACAACTTAAAAGATTCGTATTTTTCTCTGAGTTATTTAATAGGGTATTTTACTGAAAAAATCTAATTAGTCCGTCGAATAGCAGCAGCAGGGTAAATTTTAAAGTGCGTGGATGGCCAAATCCGAAACCATGAGGAATATCGAAAACCACTGAAACTAGTCTCGAGCCCGATTTTGATGAAAGTGAAAACTGCATCATAGGATTTTTGAAAAATCGGTATTCCGAGGTAGGAATCGAACCGCTTGATTTTGAAAAAAAAAAACACATCGTGTATTATTGCACCATCCAAAAGTGTCGCTCGTAAGGAACAAATTCGGGGCAGTAATAAATACATGGCAAACCAAAAGAAAGTGCTCATTTTTGACAATGTACCTACATGATAAATACCGATTTTCAAAAACCCAATGAAGCAGTTTTCGTTTTCATCAATTAATTCAATTCAAATTATTTATTTGTAAACCATAGGTACAATATAATAAGATCTTATTCTAATGTCAGGATCGCTATGTTTTACCTAATAGGCATACACATTTTGGATACATTTAATACTTATTTTAAATACTTATAATTTTTTTAATGTAAATTATTATTCCAGTTAAATTATATATTATCTGATTTGGCCACGTATTTTTTAATTTTTCACGTAAACAAAAATGACGACGATACAGTGCGTTGAAAACACGCGTGACGTCACTATGATGGTACCATTTTTAACTGCCAAATAACAAGCATCTAGGACCTCCGCGGTAACGTTTGAGTCCGCCAGGCCTAGAGGGTACGACAAACTTTTATTATTACTTACTTCAACAGAGCGAGGATCCCCCTCAGCGTCTACCTTTCTTGCAAGTATAGCATGCAACAAAGTAGGGCCCTCCTCCATGACAATATCTGGAGGGACGTCTGGAGGCGGACCAGTGGTTGGTAGTAGCGGTGGTGGTGGGACCTTCAGCCTGTGATCTGGGTTCGCTCCATTCTGCAGTAATGCCCGGATCACCTCCAAGTTGTCGGGTGTTAGCGGCCCGCTCACTGCCACATCTAAAGTTGAGTATCCAAACGCCTAAAATTAACAGTGAAGTACATAAGTTTATTGGTAAAATCGAATAGTTTTACACTTTGTATTATTCTTACGATTTATGGGTTGGGTTTGCAGTACGTGCTATATCAATAATAAATCATACATAGTTACTATAACAGCAAACTAGAACCTAAAAAGTAACTAGGAAAATTTAGCATTTTGTGATCCTAAACAATTCCTTGCCCCACCATTGATTACTATCGCATCTCCAATTGTCGATTCAGAAAAGTCTTAAATATAAAAACGGATATTCCTAGTCAAGGACAGGGTCTTAATCATCTTTAAATACCATATAACATTTTTTATTGCAACAAATATCAGTCGAAAGTTTTGGGTAAATAAATGTTTATTAACTTTACTGAAATATTTTATATAAGGAAGTGTAGATCCAATTTATATACCGACACTAGGCACGGCAATGGTTACCAAACATCTTAAGTTAAACAAACACATATCCCTGTCTCTGCTATCACGCAGCCTGTTAAAAACGGCTTCAAACGAAAAACTGAATTAAAAAAGGATGAATTACTTGTGAGTAAACTTCATTAAATTAAACTGAATTAAGAATGGATGAACTACTTGTGGGTAAATTAAATTAAATTAAACTGAATTAGGAATGGAAGAATTACTTGTGGGTAAACTTCATTAAATGAAACTGAATTAAGAATGGATGATTTATTTGTGGGCAAACTTCATTAAATTAAACTAAATTAGAATGGATGAATTACTTGTGGGTAAACTTCATTAAATTAATCTGAATAAGGAATGGATGAATTACGTGTGGGTAAACTTCATTCATATCAGCGCCATGTCTGACTAAGTGACGAATTAGTTCTGCGCAGCCAGACACGGCGGCAACGAAAAGTGGTGGTTGAGGACAGCAGACCTTCCGTGGGTCCGCGCCTTCGGACAACAGCTGGAGGACCGTCAACATTATCTGAGCCATCCTGAAATACGGATTAATTGAAAGGCCACATCTACAGTGAAAGGAGAATCGTGGCTGTAACAAGAAGGCTCAGCATGATGCTGTGCTGTGGGCTGACTTTCAGTGGTCACTTTTAATATAATGTAGGGAAATCAAATCTGGTGAGTTCGTAAAAATCGGTACAAACATATTAAACATGTACAGGAACTCCACGATCTCATCCCACCGGCCCCCTTCTACCATCGGACATCTAGACGCACTGCAAGTTACCATCCCTACCTTGTTGCTATTCCACCAATTCGCACTAAACGTTTCCAAACGTCTTTTATAATGCGCACAGCAAAGGAGTGGAACTCTCTGCCTGCGTCTGTGTTTCCGAACGCATACAACCCTAATCTCTTCAAAATTAGAGTGAACAGGCTTCTTCTGGGTAAGCTCGCTCCATCGTCGACTTTGTCTCTGTCATCTATGACCTAGACTAGAGTCAAGAGCAAACCCATATTAAATAAAATAAAAAAAAAAAAAAAAAACAAATTAAATAAAGAGTAGGGACTTTAAGTGTGGTGTAGCTATAAAAAGTTTCAGACGGGTTCAGTACAAGACCTTCAACTAACTACACAGCTTGTCAACTCAAACCCTATTTTTAACAAAGATTACCTTATACCTAAGTGCCCTAAAATGATATTTTTTGCAGGGCAGGTGCTAAGTTACGGAATTTGTTCGAAAGAGTTACCGCGGCCCTGGAACGCAAAGGGCATTTGGAGGATTTTTTGACACTCCCCACTCTGAGCTCCGCCCAGAGCGTAAGGAGTCATTTGATGATTTCCCATCCAAAAAAAGCAGGTGCTTAGCATGACAAGTCAATGTGACAATAATAATATATCATGAAATTCCACTTTGTGTTTAATACATATGAGCCTGAAACCTATATACCTTCCTATGTAAGAGTGTTGTCCCTGATTCACTGCACAACAAGATGCACTTCATACAAGATTTGTCACTGTCTAATTTATGGTAGCCTTGTTTAAGAAATATGTTTTCGAAAGGATGTCACCTACATAACTACAAAACTATAGCCAACAAATACATACAGTTCCTCTTGTTAGAGGTCCAAGGACATTTGCCATAGTCATGCAAAACATAGAATAATATTATAGCATTAAATTTAAGTCAAATTAATGAAAAACTATACTCACTTTTCTTGTTTCTTTTGTTCTATAGTATCCACTAGAGAATCCTCTTTTTCCTGAAACATAGCTTCTCTGCTAGGTTTTTTCGGCATTTCTTTCATAGCTGGTTTAGATGCAATTTTCTTTAGAAGCTTTTCAGTAACTTTTTTGGCTTCCTCTTCTTTCATTACTTCCACGTCTTTATACATGTCGTTTACTTCAAAAATGTATGGTATAGGATTAACATCACTGAGCACTGAGAACGCTTCGGCCACTTTTATCAAATACTCAGTATTAATTTTATCATATACGTGCTTATCTTTTGCAATGGCGTCAGTATTCGCAACCATTTCGATATCACTCAGTTTTTGTGTATGCACATCTACTTTTGAAATTAGCTCAGTTTTCTTTCTCAGAGGCAACTCTTTTATAGAAAGCTTTCTTGACTGAAAACTTGGTTTATCATTTGATTTGTGGGTAGCTATGTTTAAACTCTCCGCTGCAGTCATATCTGATTCTCGGTTGATTTTCCATTCAAGTATATTTATATCAGGCGGTGCTAGAATTTGAGAAGTATTTTTGTAAATCCTTATCTTAATAGCAATCTGTTAAGGTGGGTACTGACCGGTGTTACGGGGCGTAATGTTAATGCAAAGAGAGCATTCGGGCAGTCAGTACGTGGAAACGAGCACGAACATGATGTATATGTGTTTTGTTTTACACGGACACGGCGTAACATAACATGCTTGCTGTGAATGTTACATAAGGGCCCGCAACACCGGTCAGTACCCAGTTTTAGTTAAATCGTTTTATGCGGGCCATACACGTTCAAATAGGCTGGATCAAACAGTTTTATACAATTGGCATGAAAGTCTGTGGGAAAATTTGATCAAAAATGAGTTGTGAAATGGCATGAAGTCTATAGGAATAATAATTTTAATTCAAACTTTATTAACTTGTTTATTATCAGGAATATTAATTAAAACTTATTGATTTTCTTGTATCTTATTTTCTTATCGTATTTCTATTTGATCAAACAGTTTGGACCAGCCTGTTTGATCAAATTCCTCGAACGTGTATGGCTTGCATTAGGCGGTGTTACTCTCTCGTTCTCATTAAAAACAATATGAGGAAATATTTTACTTACTATCTATCTTTGAGAGTAAGAACTCTCACAGAGTTAGGCTTCTACTCATCAGAGATAGACACGTGTCATCACACGTGCCTAATCCTACAACTAAAAACTAAACTTACTGTTTTTCAATGCGTATAGCGTATATATTTTCTACTAACGTGGTCCAACAACAGAAGGGGGTGGTAGCAGAGCCTGGAACATGGCATTGTATGCCACGCCGCGCTTCTTCAGCACATATCTCAACAAGGTGATGCCCAGAGGAGTGCAGCAAGCGTCGTTGTAGGCGTCAACATCAGCGCCAGCTTCCACCAGGAAGTGTATTGTTTCAGGTTGATCCCCACACTGTAGATAACGCTTCAAGCTAGTATTAATTATGAAACTACAACTACGCTAGCTGCTGAATCAATTGAATATACGAATCTTATCTGCATAAGTATTCAGATTAATCTTGCTTTAATCCAGTTTTAGTGACCAAAATTCCCATGACCTAGCTGATTTATGATTGGTTAATGGTAATTTTATTAAAGCTGAAACTACAGGACACGTTAAGTATGCTGCTATGGTTAGGTCGTACTTATCGTCATCATTCTACCTTCGTTCCATTATGTTACTTAGAATCCGCTCTTCTTCCATTTTTCCCCGGCTACCGTTACGTCATCACGCACTAATTTTGCTTTCATATCATTCCTAATACTATCTACCCATCTATCTTTTCAAACCTCTATGTGATCTGGGTCGACGCAAAAGGTTTTTAACTCCAATTTGTTCTGTCAACCGTGACGCCATCACTGACTCCCTTTTGTTTCATATCACTGCACCTATCCTTTTCGTGCTATATTGTATAAATAATCATACTCACTGCAGCATACATTATAACTGAGTTCCCTTGTACATCAGTGACGTCAGGCACGACGTCGCATTCATTTATAAGCGTAGCAACATTGGAGATATTCCCCAAATAGCTTGCCAGTAATAAAGTCCTGGAAATACGAGGAATATACAACTTCGCTTCATGCGAACAGGTGAATGCGAAAATAGCCTGCTAATCTGAAAAGTTCTTAAAAGTTTTGTGACTTTGTGTCTTTAAGAAAACTAAATCGATAGAAAATTATTACAAATATAATAAATCTTTTATTTCACTCTTCACAAAGGTTCACATCGGTCACACACACAATGCGAAACATATATGATCTTTTGTGAGAGACTGGAGTCCATACTAGGATACCCTGTGTGACGGATCACCAGGCCCTCACCCCGAATTTGTGTCGAAAGCTTAGCAGTACAAACATAAAAATTTTGAGTATACAGAAGGAAAAAGGAAATAAACCTTATATATATATATCTAACTTATAGATACATAAAATAAACTTACAGAACAAATTAAACTTTAAACATAACGTATGTGAGTCGTACGATTTGAGAATAGGTGTGGAGAGCAAGATAAATGCATTACTAGTTCCATTTTTGAAGGGTTTAAAAGAAGTAAACAAACCTACAATCCAATTCATGCTTGCCAGGTCGTTTAAAAGAGCTCCTAGAGCCAGAGAGTATTTTCCCGAGGCTGAGATGATTCTCTTCCCGCTGCTCTTCGTGGGTAAAACAGTGCTTCATCATGTGGATTATTGTTTTGTTATTGTTCCATGCGTAATAAGTCGGTTTTTGTGTGTCATTATCAGCACTGCTTTGACTGCCACCCTGGGAAGTGTACAAGTGCTTCGTAACTGTCGATTGCACAATTCTTATACCTTGAAAATATTATTAATATTCTTTGGCGCAGTTTTAATGGTACCTACTGTATGTAGATGCCTCTTTCGTCACGATACCGCAAATGATTCAAGGGCCTGACTTATTCCTTACTCTAAAGCCATTCTTGAGGAAAAAAGAGATCCATTAAACCCGTAAGATAATTTCTTGACTTTAAAATTACATATAAAAAAGAGTGACGAACTAATCAGAATCTGTTAGAAGAATTGTTAAAAGTGTTCAACAAAAAATGAAACTACAAAAAACCAGTGATCGGATAATCGGGCGCTTATATACCTAAACTTCTTCCCGTGAAAGAATAATATGGACATTCCTTTCTGAATAAATAAGTAATCCCGGGTTCCCGGGATTGAACAATAAATGGAGCTACACATACAATTACAATTGTTTCAATTCCCTAAGTAGTCAAGGCCGGTTGGCCTGTTACTAAACCAGTTCTCATAAAAACTTTCGATGCAAATTAAAAGTTCCATTAGAATCGAATTTTAAATTTAAAAAAAATACATTTTCGTCGTTCACAACGAGTTCTAACTATATTTTGTATGCATTTTTAGCAATCTCAGGAATTTCGAACGATTCCGGGATCCGGGATTCTGAAAAGCATGTACGTATTATACTTTCGTGAGTGAGAATAAAAGTGAAGTTTAGGTACATTAGCGCCCGATTATCCGATCAATACTGATCACTGATTGTTTCTAATACAGGGAGTATTAAAGAAATACCTTATCTTGTTGAATTGCTGTAACCTCATTGAGCGTTTTAATGCCGTTGTCATAGTAGGCCCGGTCGAACGCCTCGACGTGGCACATCGGACTCGATAGGTCTGTACAGTTCTTCGAGTATAGCTTCGACCACTTTTCTGCTGCTGTTTGTGGCTCACAACCAGATTGTTTAAGCAGTTCCAATGCTGAGTTTACTTCGCCGATCTATTAAGTAATGTAAATTCTAAATGTAAGTATTATGGGCTTGTTCTATAACATTAATTTTAAATGAATCTGGGTTCCCCTCGAATTTGGCTTCATCATGACTCTTCTTTGATAGCCTAACAGGGAGGTGATAGCCTTGCATCGATTGATTACGACACAGGAAGTCTGTAGTGGAGAAGTAACTAAATTTACTTTTCGTTAATGCCTGATATTTATAATTCAAAGTAGGATTTATAATAATTGGGTTTCTACTAACAATTTTTACATTCGTCGTCAACAGTACTCGATGTGGCGCTACGGTGTTAGCCCCAATGGGGGTCGACACCAGGTCGATGGCGACACTGGGCACTGATGGTCGCCACGCCAGTCGGATGATCTGGTACCCATGCCAGAGTCCCACGTCCTCTCGAAGACACGCGTGAGTCTCGACGCCCGGGCCCCATCTATAATTCTTATGGAATAGACCCTGAGGCAAACAAGGAAAGAATGTGCTTAGAAGAATTCACGAAGTGTTACAGTCCACTTTGCTTTCGGACTAACAAATGCAAAACGAACATAGTTATTCGTTTCTGATTGGATCATTGGATTTCTGGTACCGCTTGGAATCAAAGCCTACCGGATATGCTGTCTTTGAAACACTTGTAATTTCTAAAAAAAATTAACCCCGTTAGAATTAAGGTTGTACGAGACAACTATAAATGATAAGATGTGATAGAGTTTATAATGATCAATTTATTGATATAATGGTGTAGCTGACTGAAAAAGCGATCACCTATGATAGAATGGTTCTATTATATCGAACTGCTACAATGTTATGATTAATGACCTACACGGGGCGAAGAGCGAACGCGAACTAAAGTAAATTACGCACGCGGTATAATAAGAGTCATCTAAGTTTGCCACTCTAAAGTTCGTCACAATTCGCAGCGCTGTAGTGCATTTTACAACCGATCATAACACCGCGCATGCGCGGTCTCGCGGAAGCTGGCGCGTGTAGTGGCGTCTCAGTCGCTCGTATACGTTCGATGCCTACTTGTGTCTAGCTTGCTCAATGCAATAAGACTGTCGATGCCATAAGTGTTACACATTGTTATTATTTTTTAATTAGTTTTTTTTGTTATTGTTTTGTTATCTTCTTATTAATGCCTTTAAGGGCCCCACAAATTTATTTATGGAAGGAGTTTCGGAAATTTTGAGCGATAGTGAGTAAATATTAAAAGATTATTATATTGACTAATAAACTTTATATTGAACTAGTTTGGGTAATGCGTTGTGCCCCCGCTTGAGTCTGTGTTTGTGATCCACCTTCGACCTGCGACAACGAGTTAGCTGGCTATACTTCAAGTGAGTGCATGTACCTTTAAATTTAGCTTTCATTTATTTGGTGCGAACACAATCCCTCACTTTCAATTACCTATACTTATTACCTTCTTATGCATTTCTACCTACTTATCTTACAATCGCAAACTGCTTCTACAACTTTATTCAAGTGAGTAAAAAAACATAATACGTACTTATAAAACAAAAATATTTTTACGCGCTAACACTTTTTTACGCGCTTGCACCTGCGCGGTCGTGACAAACAGCTAACTTCAGAGAGGCAAAGACGGTTTGCTAGCAGTATACAAAACTGCTTATTTCACGTAAAAAGATATGAATTGTACGGGTGGACCGTACAAAGGTTTATGTAGATATTGTAATTTACTATTTTTCTTGTGAAAACAGTGATTGACTGTATGCTCTGTAGTTTCAATGAGGATAATACTAACATAACATACGGCCATCGGGTTAGGATGTGACGCCGTAGCCATGCATGCTGTTATTGTAGAACAGGCCCTCGTAGGTGGTGGCCAGATGGTCAGTTCCGAGGTAGTCACCCTCACTGTGCATGGTATCAAGGACAATACTAACATTAAACACTCGTCCATCAGAGTAGGACATGACGCCGGAGCCATGCATGCTGTTGTTGTAGAACCGGCCCTCGTAGGTGCTGGCGACATGGTCAGGTCCGAGGTAGTCACCCTCACTGTGCATAGTATCAAGGACAATACTAACATTAAACACTCGCCCATCAGAGTAGGACATGACGCCGTAGCCATGCATGCTGTTGTTGTAGAACCGGCCCTCGTAGGTGCTGGCGACATGGTCAGGTCCGAGGTAGCGCCAGCGGTAGTCACCAGCTCCGTGCATCGTGTTGTACAGCATACGGCCCGTGTACCACTCTAGAGACTGTAGGAATGGATATGGATCGATTAGAAGGTATTTTTCCACTATTTTACCAAGTCAACTTTCGGTGGAGATGAACTATTCTCCCAGTTTTACCTGCTGGAGACCATATAACTAAGGTATAATTCGTTGATTACCATTATTTTTTAAGGTTCCGTAGTAAACAAGTATAGTAGTAGTTATAGTTTCGCAATGTCCGCCAATCCGTCCGGTTTCACTTAGAGACTGTATATGCTACGAAGCTGTTATTAGGCATTGAAAATCTTTTTTTAATAATAGGTGCTTTATTTTCCACATTTATTGTTAAATAGCCTAGCGGATATCTTTATCTCGATAATGTGACACATTTAAAACGAACAAAAAACAAAATGGCGGCCGGGACGAGGCCAATAGGTTTATAACCCTTTGCAATTTCATGGTTCTCTTTTTCAGGTCCGGAATAACGATGCACGCAGTGATGTACAATTCTTTACATGGTGTCATTTTAAAAGTTATGGGGGCAACTACGGAACCCTATACTATGTGTGGGACGTGCGACACTCACTTGGCCAGTTTTTTTTAGATTATGTCTGCAAGTACTACAGCCTGATTTTGAACAAAGTTATCATAACTTAGTTTGTTGTTTGTGTCATAACTTCTGGCTCCTTTCATACTAATCGGAACGAAACTGCGAACTTACTAAACTAATAACTTGGAGATTAATATCAGAAAGGCTGTATGTGCCCTGCCTAGATTAATCTCGCTGCTTCGTATACACGAGTTAGATTATTCAAAGGAAGTAGTTGAATGTGAAATTGGTTCCGTACGCGTGCACGGAGCGCTTTATAGCGCCGTTTTGCCGCAGATCAGGATTTCTTGAGTAAAAAAGCTTTTAGAGCTATTCCTATACTCTTATATTATGCTTATTTATAAACCTTTCTTGTTTTTTCTTTTCTTTACTGACCTGTTAGTATAGTGATCGGAAACGCGACTGCAGAGCTAGTAGAGTTCGAATCCCAGGACGGGCAAAAAATTTAATTTCGTTTTTTGCATTACGAATTTCTTAGCAACAAGCAGTCCGGAGTTTGGAAGATGTTTGTGTGACACCTATGCCTCTGAAGCCACCGAAAACTTGGAAATCGTCCCATGGGAACATTTTCCCGGGATGCAAAGTATTCTATCTGTTAATCCAGGTTACAAACAATTTTTTTTTGGATTTTTGTGCCAAATTTAATCCAAATCTGTTCAATCGTTTTTGCATGAAAGAGAAAAAAGAACAAACATCCATCTTTCCCTAACAAACTTCCACATTAAAAATATCATAGTAGGATTAGGTTGGTAGAATGTTCCGTATGGTGTCGGACGTACAAGAATAGCACCATCCCATCACTTCCCGTACTTCCTGTCGTAAGAGGCGACTAAGGGACTCACCAGAGAATTGGCAGCAGCATTCTCTGTGTTTCTGTGCATTGCAACAGCTACACTGCGATCAGCAACCCGCCTGCCAAGCGAGGTGATTATGGTAACCCCTCCCCTTGGGGGAGGCCTATGTCCAGCAGTGGACGTCTTTCGGCTGGTATGATGACGATGTACTTATCAGATAAGCTTGGATTAGCAGGCTAATAGTAACCTCAGCGCCACTCCAATGATGTGTCCCCTTCCCATGCTTTCTGTTCTCCTCATCTCTCTCGCCGAGGTAGTACTCCGCGTAGGGCCACTTCTTCTGGGCTCCTGTCTTCGACGGATCGCAGGGCATGGTGGATACCAAGTCAAATGGCATAAATACCAGTTTGGTATAAATTATTCCAAATCTTGCGATAGTTTTGACAGCTGTTTTTGATAGCTGTTGAATAATTGTTTTGGGAAAAGAGGTTGTACCTGTTTTCATTAGGACCTCATTTTTATTAGATATTGATGTAAGTTTTTTGGTACGAGCGCATTTTGCATAATTAAACCCTTATAAACATGAAAACCATTTATTTTATAAAACTTATATACTAAATAGTCATAATCTTATTTAATTTAACAGGTATAAAATCTATGGGTATAATTTACTGTACTAGTAATATTTGTAACATTGTACCTTGCAAGTAAATCTTCCGATTTACTTTCTTTGTCAGTACTAAGAATGAAGAAAGAAAAGAAATTATAATTAGGTACTATTATATAGGGTTTCCCCCTATGACATACAGATACTATACAGTTCTTATACACCTATCGGTCCGATTTGGGAATACAGGCGCGATGATAATTTATCTTACGCTATCTCCTCTTAACAACATCCGCAACAACTCGATTTCGCCTTTTCAAAGTAAGTGTATTCCTGAAACAAGAGAATAGTGGAATTACTTAAAGAAAAGGCTCACTTTTGTCTTGAATACCACCTCAGACATTAACCTTCATGGTTCTCATATGATTTGCTGTATAGACTTTAAAAAGAGACTTTGACCTCTGAGTTTGTTCCGGTGTTTCTTCACACATGGACATCTGGACATACACTCAGTATAAAGTTTAAAGAGTTTGTCTGGCTAATCCTATTACCACGTAGCTAAATCTTCAGTACCTGTACTCATGAAAGGGCAGCACATCCAAGCTCTCAACCACCATGAGAAGCCATAGAACGCAATTGCCGTGGCCAATATCACCTAGATGGCATCATCATGACATCATCAGTGATATCTACAAACGTAAGTTACGGCTCCATTCGGGCCTTCGGGCTTACACCCAAATAATAAATGAATCCCCTAGAGAGAGAGAGAGAGAGAATTCTTCAATTTGAGTAAGTGCCATGAATATATTACAATAGGGAGCGAGCCTATCTAGTCTTCAGGAAAAACTCAATGACGCTTTGCTCGACCCTATGATCGTACACAGGATATAATGATCAGCATAGCGCTTGTGGATCACTAGACCAATGGAGCAGTCTAGTGTAGTGTAGAGATCTTACCAATAGGAAGGCAGCTGCCAGTATCAGAGCTTTATGTTTGGGCTGCACGGCGGGAGCAGGCACCTGCACCGTCGTGGTGAAGCTGTTCAGCTCTCTGTCCCAGCCGTGGGCTATCTTGCCTACCACGCGGAGTGAGTCGCCTGTCATTATCTGGAGAACAAGAATGATAAAAAGTTCGAATTAAAAAAGTAAGCGTAATACTTATTTGAATGCAGCAGTGTTCTAGGGTCCTAAAGGATCTTTGTATAAGCTGCGAATATTCTGAGGCATACGTACAGATATCAATAGAAAGAGGTTTAATATTGTAACAGTGTCTACATTAAAAATACGCTCAGTCAAAGTTTTTTTTACTAATCCATGCAAGTCGCACAAACGCCTATAAATGATCTTCAATGTACATTTTTTAGAGCACACTATTTCTATCTTATGCTAAGATCTGTCGGTATTTAACAAGGTCTCAACAATCCTCCCAATAAAACCTCTTGTCCTATTTATTTCTTCCATATATGTAGCTGGCAGTTTTGTAGTCAAGCACAGCACCAACCCTCTTGTCAATGTATTTAGTTGTAGGGGGCATAAACATTTTTTTGCTTTAAAAATTTTAGCCGATAGCTGTTTCGTCACCAAACTTTGCCACGTGTCACTAAACATAAACATCATCTTTTGCAGTTATACCTTAAACTCGGAGATCAGCAGCGCACTCCTCTGCAGCACTGCTGGTCCCTCCACCACGAACAGCACCTGCTCGTTGGCGTCCCGCACCAGGAAGAACGGCACCATCCATGTGCACTGCTGCTGGACGCGACCCACGTAGTCTCCAGGAGGAGTCACCACTTTTATCTCCTGGAAATAGGCACAGATCATTTTTAGAATACTTCTTATCTTCAAGATTCTGTAAAGATTTATAGTGCTTTATGAATAGGGATGTTGCCTGGATTAAAAAAAATATGATTCCATTTAGTCATTCAGTTAGATTATAATCGAAAAATATTGGATACGTAATTTTTATTGGGCTAAATTAATAAAAAAAAAATTGGTTGTCTGTGAAGTCGGTTTACGGACGATAGTTTAACGTGACAACGTCATAACAAAACATTGATGAAATGATCGTAACGTTACAATGAGCGTAACGTTACAATGAGTCATCCTTTTTCGTGCGTGCAGCCGGCGTTCATCGATTTATTAGACGTTGTCACGTCAAAAATACCAAGATAACTCGCATCAAAGATAAAGAGTGTAACTTTTCGGTAAAAAGTTTGCTGGTAAGTGACGTGACACGAGTTTTCAACGCACTGTATCTTCTTAATTTTTTGTTAACGTGGCAAAAAAAAAATTACGTGTCCAATATTTTTTGGAAGTCTATCTGACGGACTAATTCGATTTTTTTTGTCAAATACCCTATTCATAAAAGGCTGGATACGGCCATAAAATTAGTGCTGGGAGTATCGAAGCTTAGTAGCGTGTGAAAACTTAAAAAAAAAACCCGTTTGGTCAACAAAAAGTCCATAATCGATATATACTTTTTTCATGGACCGGACTTCGGTTTTGTTATTGACTTTAAGAAACAAGGAATGCTGAAAATCAGGTTCAGAAACGCCGTGGACCGAAGAATAAAACGAAGTTCCACGGCGTTTGTTTCGCAGAGGAATGATAATAACGTGAGAGCGCAGCTGAAATGATATTCTTTGAATCAATATGGCTTGTGTGACCTAATTACATTGTAAAGCTAATTCTAAGCTCTCATATTAACTAACCTGCAATCTGCAAGGGAAGCAGCAAGAGGCGGCCGCAAGTCTCCTGGTGAAGACCATGGCCTCTTGCCTGGTGCTATCGTGGAGGTGCATGGTGAAGGCTCGGCCGGTCCCGCATAGGCAGCGCTGGGTGGAGCTGGACGTCTCGCTCGCAATGTATAGCGCTTCCCCATTCGGTATTCTCACTATGTATCGATTTTCCGACTCGATTTTGGATGTCACTGGAATTTATGGAAGGAGGTTTTTCATTAATGGTTTCTTGAACTTAAGGGTTACTGTTCTCGAATAAATGTCGAGCAGAGTAGGTACAAAGGTGTGGGTTAATTGCAGCTATCTAGAGTAGAAAAGTTGAAACGTTTTCATATGAATATTATCGACATCGTAGGATGCAGTAAATCGTTTCTTTCTTTTTATTTCGATCGAAAGATCAGATTATCGCGTAAAAGCGATCGCTTGACTCGAATTGAACCTCGTTTTCATGAAACTTTCTACTTTAGAGTAATGGTAATACATACATGTATTTGTTTATACTGAACATGGTTTGGAATTAATGAGTAGGCACTTTTATAAAAACTGTAATCTCAGGATGAATATCATTTCATGGGTCTGTGTTTATTTTCTGCCTCACATAATTTTAGCATTGCGAAATTATTCACAATATGTAGATTAGATTTATCAAGGCTTATCTACTCGATCCTTTTGTTTACAAGTGTTCGATTATCCCATTTGCAAGCTGCAAGTGCAGAAATGTTGCTACGACAAATTATACTTTCAGTTATTTTTTTACAATTCAATATATGTACATTGAAGGGTAATTTTTTATTGCGTATGTTGCAAATAAAATATACGACATCTGCAATGAGCAATAGTTTGATGACGTTGATTTTCGTGACTCATTTGTTTAAGTTAAATTCTTCAAGATAAACGAAATACCTCAAAAGTCAAAGTCGAATAAATGTCGATCCCTACGTAAGCAAATATCAATCGATTTGATAAATTCACAGAAATGCTACCAAATAAAATAACAATACATACATTCCATTATTTGTATTGTCTGATTACGAACATTCTTTAACTGATAGTAAACTACAGTATTGCTGAGTGCCAAAGGCCGGTTATATCCAGGAAGATTGATATTCAATTATTGATTGATATTAATTGGTATGAAACCCATTTAAGGTGATTGCGTAGTGGTAGTCCGCGAAATTAAAATTTTCTTTATACAACGTGTAACAGAATAAACGCAATACCTCTTAAAAGGTCATTGTACTCATGATTAATTGATTATGAACAACTTTCACTATAGGACCAAAACTGAAATCGCGAAAAAAAATCGCCTGCCCCATACATTTTTGTTCGCATAACTGGACAAAATGTACTGAACAGTTGATTTTTTTTCGCGATTTCGAGGTTGATCCAATAGTGAAAGTTGTTCATAATGATGGGTACAATAACCCCTTTTCAGGTATTGCGTTTACACATTGTATATGTCACCGGAAAATGCACACTCCGTAAGATTGGAATAAATCATTATAAGATATATATATATCATTATATTATATCTCGATATAATATGAAAAAAATATTTTGTATACTTACAATAAATCCCATCCAAATTAGAAATTGTCCAATATATCTTAATGAGACAAAATTGTATACAAATTCAAGCGATATTTTACAATCTTACGGCGTTTGCAATTTTCCGGTGACATATATTTCTTTAAGATAGGGTATTGAGTGTAAAGTCATTACAGATAGTCAGAAGCCAGAAAATCTGACACCAGTCTTACCAAGGAGTACCGTGTTACCCAGTTAATGGGTTGTGGAGGTCTGGTAGGCAGCCGCTCCACGTAAAATACTGGTATTCAGCTGAATCCGGTTTGCCTGGAAGCCGACCCCAATATAATTGGGAAAAAGCTAGGCAGATGAATGAGTGCAAAATCGTAAAAAGTCTCCGATTTGTTCAGGTTCGCGTTTATTTACTGACTAACAGACAACGCACAGCCGAAACTACTGGTCGTAGAAAGCTGAAATTTGGCATGTAGCTTCCCTACACTCCGTAGGCAAGAGGTAAGAGAGCATTTCCCGAAATTCCAACGGGAACGGGAAAATACGGTATAGGTAAGCGCGTACGAAGTCGCGTCAAAAGCTAGTTATAAACATAAGAATAATCAATACAGGGCTCCACTAACTTAGATTTGATGCATATTAGTTTGATTTCCAAAATCCAGTTAATATGTAACAAATCTAAGATGATGTTGATCTAATCAAATATCATAAAGAGGAAAGATTTGTTTGTTTGTTACGATTTGGCTCAAAAACTACTGAACCGATTTCAAAAATTCACCGTTAGGCTATATTTGATTTCAGAAAGAATTAGGGATCCCTACTAAAACTTGAATTATGTAACCCAATGTGTATTTTTTTTACTTAAATGTCATTCTTATGGTTATAATTATATAAATACATACTTGTTATTGTCGCGGGTCATATTTTGATCAAGTTACAACCTGACACTAACCTGCATGATAGTATACTTACGATCAGTCAGTTCCACAGTTTGCTGGATCAGAAGGTTGGATACTCCAATAAGGAAGTCCAGTCCATGTACAGGAATGAACTGGCCTCGGGTGTTTGAGCGCCAGTCCAACGTGGAAACGGGCAGTTGGGCACGGTTGCCTACTAAAGAATATTTAACATAATAATAGTTATGCTTGAAGTTTTCAATGAAGTAGAAGTAGAAGCTGCTACAAGACACGAGTTGTAATTATAAACGTTGAGTTCAGAAGACATCAATGTTAATGACTTGGACAGAAACAGTGTCTGCAGATCATCGAGAGATTTGTTGTTACGTAGACATAAAATAATTATTTCATGACATCAAATGGTAGAGCTGTAGTAGCCTCGTGTTCATGGTAAACATTTGTTGAGCCAGAAACAGCGTCTGAGTTGCTGGGAACTGTGTTTCAATCAATATTTCTTGAACAAACGCCATTGTGAGCTAAAATGTTGCCCGAAGAAGTAGCTGTATTAACTGCATTATTTTATCATTGCTCCACACTATTGCCATTTTTATAAAGTTGCTGCAAACACGTCCACACACATCAACAGTTGTTGCTAAATTGATGTCTCGCTCGAGATGCAGTGATCAATCCTGCAACACACAGTGTTGCCAGCGACATGTTGACAGTAACTCAGCAACTCGTCGATTCAACTAATGTTTTCCATAAACATGGAGATTTAGTCTGCTGTGTGTTAATTTTAAAACACACACAGACTTTCTGTTCCATTTCGTCATGAATAGTTTGATTGTTACAAACTGTATTTGTTACTTACCATTTTTAGGTTGTACGCTTATTACTAAATCTGGTCGCACAGGAGTGCCATCATCTGTGGAAAGATTTTTTTCATCAAATCAATCAGTGTCTCTGTTCAAGTTTGAGGATCAGATTAAAGTAAGCTTTGTAAAGTTTCTGGCTTGTGTGTATCTATCTGGTATTAAAATATCGGCTATAAGTCTTATCCTTATTTACGGACATTTAAAATATAGTATATAAGTGTAATCTACGCAGGATAACTCTATGCTTTTTGGTAGGACCCCTCGTTTACATTTTTATGCGGGCTAAAGTAATATAATAAACGTTTTATTGTCGGTTGTAACATACAAGGAAAGTTTCAAGAACTTTCCTTGATCGATGACGTAGCAAATTATCTTAATTAACGTCATGTCTCTCTTTGTTTCGACAAGCATTCTGTGTACGAACTAATCATTTTTAGAGCCCTTATCTTCTAAATCATTTACACTTTAATTAAGACTTGTAAGACTTACCTCCAGTGGCGCCAGGATTATCAACTCCTGCAACTTTTGTTTTTAATTCTGTTACCCCGCTGTCTCCCATTTTGGAAATAACGTCGTTTTCGCACAATTTTTCACACTTCAATTCACTTTTCACAGGTAGATGTTATTTGTTGTCAATGCGTGGTCAAACTGCGTTATCGGCAATTCCGACTCGTCGTTATCGAGTTATCAATAAAAGATATCTCGGCGTTATTATCGAGTAGACATCGATATATGTTGTACTGCGATTGGTACATTAATTACATCAACACTAATAAGTGTGTTGCGTGCGTTTGTGTATTTCCTTAGAAACAGCGTTATTTTTGTGTTATGTAATCGAATAATTGCTTTTTATTCGAATAAGTTATTTTACAATAACTTGTCTTTCAACCTTTACTACTTTTTATCTTCATGTAGGTTATTCCATTAAATGAATACAGGAGGATAATTAATACAGGAGTCAGAAAAAATAAGATGTGATTGAAACAATTTTTATTGAAAACCATTTATATTCGGGTGTTAGTAATAATTACTTGAATAAAGTGACAACATTCAAGTCGTTAAAATGACCGGTACATACCGTACAGTACTTTTTAATAAATTACATTCATATATTCTATCTAATTCTCATCACTCCGACTAACATTTATTGTAAATGTCGAGATAAAATATTGTAAATTTCGCATAGGGAGTTGGTAAACGACGCGGTCAGATTCGGTACAAGGGACTCATTTGAAGCCAAATTTTGATCGGAAGACTTAGAGGGCGAGTGCAATATCCACTCTCTTAAAGACACTTGGTGACGTCAGACCGGAGTCGACGCCACGCTAGTGAACGAAACGATTTATTGTCCTAGTATAGTCTAAAGTGCCGCGCTACGAATGCAATGTGCGCTCTCAATCTCAGGCCAGATGGTGTGTCTGTGGGGGCGATCTGACAAAGCAATACTGTTTATGACTCACTTTTCCAATTCTTTATTCCTAAATATAATTTTAATTAAATGAATAGAAAATATAGATATTAATAAAGGTACACATCTATGTAAAATGTACCTATATGATATTTCTCAATACATTGGAATATACTTCCATTTATAATAGTCTCATATTTTGGAATTACATTTATTATACATTTAGTATTTTGATTAGTTTCAATACTTACGTGGACACACTTAAATACAAATATACGTAAGTAAATACTTAACAACAGTAAAGTTACCATCTCAATACATTCATAAACACATCAATATCCGAGAGCTCACATCTAATCCTGCCCCGAGTTCCACAATACATATTAGATGAGTTTACACTTGAAATACAATCGCAAAAACATATCTAGCAAAAGTCCATACAACGTTCAATATAATATAATAATAATAATTTGAAATTACATTTAACAATGAAAGCGTAGAATTATCGCATAAATAACAGCTAGCTGACGTAACTATTGAGATCAACTTTGTGTGAACCTTAACGCTATATCCCTACGGGTCTATGGCTGGTTAGACTCGTACGAATACAATAACAAAGTTTTAACTAGATAATACTAATGGTGAAATGATATACCTTTAGGTGACGATTTAAAAGAAAGTAGATTAATACCATCGGATCACGAGTACAGCTCGCCGAGAGACATGTAGAGGAAGCCTTGGTCCATTAAATGAGACGTGGCTGAAGTGATTCTCGCCTGGAGTAATGTCGTGTGCTAGTCTATCGCTGGAACGCTCGCTGCCAGCCCAGGTTGAGCTTGAGGGTGGCAGGCAGGCAGGGGCTAGCCTCGCATTCTCCGTCGAGCTCGTCAGCCAGGTTGTCGTGAAGCTCCCGAAGCGCCATGAGTGCTGAACGAGCAGCTCGTTGACAACTCATATCTCCTTCGCACGTTGTATCAGCTTCAGAAAGGAATACCAGGTCGCAGGTCGTCGGTGGGGCCTCTCCCTATAAAGGAACGAAAATATGAGATCCCAAGAAAATATCTTATGAATATTACACGATGAATGAAAAGGACTCCTTACGCAAAGATAGCAGATCTGATGCAAGCTACAAAGCGGTAGGAACAGCTGTCCGCGGTCGCCAGCCAGCAAGTCTACTCCTCGGCAGCGCTGCACAATCTTCGCGAGAACCGGGCACGCGCCAGACGCACCTACTACAAAACGCAATTTGGTAAATGTTGTCTTATTTGTTAACGATGATCGAAGATGTGCTTTATTTTATAATTACCTGAAGCCGAAGCCGGAACGCGGTGTCTGCCACTGCCACCCATATAACCTTCAGAGAATTGCTCCTCAATTTTTCCATTCGAGTAGTGACCAGCTCCCTGCTCATCTTCAAAGTCATGTTCATTGTTCCTTTCTTCTTCCTTTTCAAATCCAGGAATATCATTGCTCAAAATTTCTACTTTCTCCTTCTTGACGGCTACGCGTTTGGCTTTAGACTCATCAGTGGGGATTGGACCGGGTTGCGCATTTGGTTTCGTCTTTTGGATTTGCAAACTTTGTTTGAACTCTTTCAATGCCTTCCTCATCTTTTCCAAGCTGTAAGCGGCCGCTAGGCGTGACAATAGCTTTTCTTTCATTTCCTGCTCTTCTTTGGAATCAAGCTCTTCTACGTTTGAATAATGCAGTGCCTCATCTACAATCAGTCCCTCCATGCTCCTTAGTTTTTTATCAATATTGTCCAGTTTGGAATCGTTGTCAGTAGCTTTACTCCTCTTATCTTCATTCTGAACTGCAAGATGAGCCCTGTCTATTTGAATTTCAGTTTCTTCGTTGGGCTGCTTCGTTTCAACGTAGTTCCTTTTGACATTGCTGTGTTTGCGGAATGAATTTAAAGGATAGATCACTTCCTTGTTAAAAGTGTCAAAGTATTGTTTCCTCAGTCTATCTTGAGTTAAGCCGTTTACGAATGAAACCGGTTTGTTAGTGCGTTTGTCTATTCCGAAGTAATCAGTCCAATCAATTGATTTCTTCCTTACGATAATTGGCTTATCTTTATCACTTTGGGTGTGATCCTTCGCATGGTCATGATTGTGGGTATGATCGTGATCGTGTGAATGGCTGTCATGGGCATGCTCATGTGCGTGTTCCGTTTCTTTTCCGGAAATCCCTGGATGATGGATGTTATGACCGTGATGTTCGTGACTATCATCGTCGTGAACAGCTGAAGTGTTGTGTTCATGGGTGAGATTGTGTGCTGGTGTCAGCATTGGTGGTTTTACTTCATGCTCATGCTCTTCATGATCAGTATTTCGTTTCACTGGATTTTTAATAATTTCAATCTCAGAATCTCCAAATATTTTTGAAAGATCTTTTATCAGCTTAGGATCAGTCCCGGCACTGCTTCGGAACGATTTCGCTGTATCACGTTTGTTTTGATTTGGGGCAAACCTTTTCTTTTGGCTATTGAGACTATAAGATCCGCTACTTCTTTTGGTAACCGGGAAGCGCTTTTCAACTGCATCGTAGGTGTATTGATCTTCATCCGCCATATCAGACAAGCTATCATCATCTAGTGGCTGGAAAGCGATGGCATATTCTTCACGAAGATCATCTTTATCGTCATCAGAAACATCATACGTGTTGTAATTATTGGGATCCACTGGGCCTGGGATCTGGTCCTTCCTGTTTTCATAGTCGAACAAGATTGGTCGATCAGAATCAGAGTCAGAACTTCGTTTCCTTTTGAAAGCAATAGGGCCCCAATTGTCTGGGTAACGTTTCTTAACGATCTTCTCTTTGTAAAGTTTTACAACACCTTGAGGGGCCGTCTCAATATTGTTTGCGTGTTCCTTGTTATATTTGTACTTTGACCAGAGTTGTCCGAGAAGCAGAGCATACTCAGCGTCATTGTCAGGTCCATCTTGAAGCTCCTTCTTCTCCTCAGCTTCGTTTTTGTCCATGAACAATTCTCGTAGCCTATCGTTGTCCGAGTGGTGACTCCTTTCGCGGAAAGCTGATTCTTTCTTAGAAGCTGAAGTAGCAGTATTCTTTTTCTTGATAAGTTTATACTCGTAAGCTTCGGGTGGCCTTTCATCGTTATCTAGTAACTTCACGATGTATTTCTGGTTAGGTTCGTCTTCAATGTCTTCAACATCAACAGCGTAATCGGGTTCTGAAATAAGACAAGATAAAAATAATTTGTATACATAGATTCGTAGTAATAGTTTCATAAATGTTTGTACTTTATTTGCTTAACGAAATGATTTTCATATAAATAAAATACAAGAGCCCCGTTGTATAATGAACACAGCTGTTTGTGTTACTAGACTTAACCCAACCTTCGATAAATACTTGTGAATAATGTATGAGGTGACGAAGAAATTTTCCTAACAGTAGTTGTGGGTGCTGAAATTAGGAATAGTTCTTGTGGCTGGGGACACAAATATTTTCTTTATATGGCTCAAAATACCAACCGTACTCTCTCAGCGATAACGATTACCAAACGTTCATAATGTTCAGCAGTGCGATTCAGCAAACATGTTGAAGTGAAAACTTAGGCGAAGTGAACGACAAGTGAGCTGTCAAACCATACAAACAAGATGGAATGACAGAATGAGATGTCGACAGAATAGACCGGCTGGATTGTTCACGTGACATTTCAGTAGTGTATGTCTGTCCTATACATTTTAGCATTTTTGACTGTCATTTTATCGCTGACAGAATGCCACTTTGCCTATGGAATGTTGATAAAAAATGATCTGAGTTGGATACATACCAGGGTATCCTTGCGGTGGCACGAATTCGTACAGCGATTCGTAGTCGGGTTGTGGCAGGATAGGTCCGTGCATCCGACCTCGCTGCCGACGCTGCAGCGCTTCAAGCGCTCCTCGCAGCGATGATCCTCCGCGGTCGGCGCTTGCGCATGTCAGCGCGCACGCCAACAGTAGTAGCCATGTTAGGCCCATTGTTGATAATGGGACTTCTAGAAAGAGGGAAGAGAAAATAGGTTATTATTTGGTAAGCCACAGTAGCTTGTTCATTAATCTTTTATTTTGTATATTGTGTTATAGTAATATAATGAGTTTCACCGTATTATTGCAAACAGTGTGAGTTTATATTCAATTTTGCGAGAAAATGAACTTCATAATGTATAAAAACGAATAAAAAAAGTCTTTTGGATCCAAACCTTGTTATGATACAAACAACGGTCAACGAACATAGGCTTAAGTTTCTCTATACTAACACAAACTATATTGTAATATATATGTTATTTTGTAAGGTATAATGTCTATGGGCCAAAGTAGTCTGAAAATAATGAAAGATTTTAACACATTTTAAACCAAACACCTGTACCTTCCAGGACCTGCGTGACTAAGCAAGTCTAAGTAGTCAATCGAAACGAAAACAAGAAGAATAAGAACGTCCTTCTATGTTAATTATTCTTGACAAGTATTAATAATGCCTCTTACTTACTTAAAAACAATTAAAATTATTGGAAAGAGATATTTCTAAATTAAACCTCAGCAATGGATTCTACTTTGAAGTGCAAAAGAAGCACTTTATTCTTTAAGCAATTATTTAATATGACGAGGGTTCTCCGTATTCCATTGTTTGGCTTTGTCTCCATTTTAACGTTTGTTGTTTCATTTCGTTTACGGTGGAAACGGTCCAATATTTACCGGGCCGAAGAGTTTTTAATCTGGTGCTTCCAGCTTTTGGGATTTTTGTTTTGTAAATGTTTGTTTTGATGACAGTATTTACCTTCGCAAAGAATCAGACATAGACAATGAGATTTTACCAATAGAGACGTCGACGACCATACTCATTATAAAGAAATAAAAACATGTCGAAATTCAACATCCTTTAGCGTCGTTCGAATTTCGAACGGACAACACCGCGCGCCATTATCTCGTTCCCTCCTTACTTGTCTTTTTCGTGTTCTGTTTACAAATGAAAATACACATCCTTTTTGCTTTGTAGAACCGTCCGAACTTGGCATTTTTGTTTTTTTTAATCCATTATCCTGCTTAGACGTACGTTCGAATCGTGGCCAGACGCCAGGACGGACTGAGTTGCCTCAAGGGATTTACCTTGTGTTTGTATTGCCGCGCAGACCCCGATAAAACGTATCTACGTATATAATATAATTGGACATGGTTATGTCTTTACCTGTATAGTTCAGCAAGTTTATCTGGCTCAGTGGCTTTCATTGAAACTACAAAAGTCATTGTGTAAATTGATAGTTATCTATAATATTTGTCCACCGATAGCGCCGCCATGACTAGGGCGATCCCGTGACATCTTGATTATATGGATAGACAGCTCACCTCGTGATCACTTCACCCTAGCCTTCACTTCGAAATGTTTATAGAATCGACCGGCTGAATGGCACAGCAGATAAGCGTTCTGCACTAAGTCTAGTTTTAACTATGTTCCCGATTTTCTTAACTTCGTTTCACAGCAAGTGTAGATATGTACTATAAAGAAAACTTATGGATTAGGGGCTAAGGTCAAACGAAAAGAGCACAATAACCAACAATTTCGTGATCACTTCACCCAAGCCTTCACTTCGACATGTTTACAGAATCGACCGGCAGAATATAGAGAAAAGAAATACTATTCAGTGAAATAATAAAAATTCAATAGAAGAACGTCAAGTGTTCGCCGTATTAATTATTTTAAGTGGGTAATAGCTAGCAAAAATACCATTTTATAATAAACAAAATATAACGTGACCTCAGATCCGATTCTAATCTAAATTCCCCTTTATACACCGGTCCGGAATGGCACGCGGTTCAATAAATGCGTAATGTCCGCAATATCCTGGCCTGGACACGTACCTACCTACCTGTGGCTATGGGCACAGTAGATAAATATACAGTAGGTTATCTAAGGCCGCCCGCCGAGTTATTAGCCTACTCTTGCGTTGATACCCAGGGTTGTCACTTTTACTTTTAGTTAATATTTTCGAACAAGCAGCACTTGATCTAAATTTATAAAATAAAAAGCATATTATGATTGAATATTTTACCAATTTATAAATTTAGTAAAAATAAAAAGCTTTTATTCACATAACATTTATTATACTAAGTTACAAATTTGATACCGAGAAAATTTTTCTCCTGTTTCTGCACGTCCGGAACGCTTTATTATTATTTATTAATTATTGTGAAATTGTCCTTATTACAACTATACCTACGCGAAAAATATGTTTACCAAAACGATGTTTCGTACTCAATCCTCTATTTTATAGTAAAACTAGACTTCTTAAAATAAACTTTAGCTCTAAACATAGTATTCAGAAAAATGCGACTCGGCTACGCTCTTAATAAAGCAAATAAACTGTGAAATAAACAATACAATACCATATTTTCTAATAATATTTAAGTATAAGTAGGTACTTACATTTCTGGTTGAGTAGGAAGTATGAAGAATGATAAGTCCGGGTTTGCGAAATCATTATTGAGGCACCCGAAAACACTACAATATTTTTTTCCTCTTTTTGAAGTCATGATACTCGTAATTTACGACAAGTGTCCGCCGCCCGCGCCGGCGAGAGTTGACGAACGCAAGCGGTCATGTAGCGTACGCGCGTGCTCACAGTCGCGCTGCACAGCCCGCACTGCCGCCACCTTATTGCCCCATATATTATGCTAGCGTGTGCGTGAAATCGCGTGCCGACATGGCGCGCGGCGCGCACGCACACATTCAAACCGAGAGCGGCACGTTTGTATGAAGATGTTTTACTGTATATTTATCTACTGTGCTATGGGCGACTGACGATATTATCCACAGATGACAGAGCACCTGAACCCCTCAACACAATGCTAGATACGGTATTGTCAAAACTTTCCATACCTACCTACCGTAAAACGGGGTGGATAGAAATGCAGGGGTGAATAAAAACTAAACTTTTATTGAGATTTTCACAGAAATACCATATTTATTGTTTCTCACAAAGCGTCCATTTACATATAAAATAATTATTTAAAATATCTTCATTGCTGCAAACAATATTTAAATAACGTGAAAATTCCAATCAAAGTTTCGTTTTTACTTGCCCCATCATTTCTATCCACCCCGTTTTACCCGGTACAAATAGTACCTACACGACGGACTGCCTACATATCTTTTCTCCTTCTCTTTCATATCCATGCTTGGGTTGAAAACACCGCGAATTGTTACACCCCACTATGTTTAAGCTCCGTATGCAATTTGTTATCTTGTTAAAATAATAAGAACTTCAATTCTATTCTATAAACCAGGCGTGTCAGTGAGTGACACCGGTTTTAAAAATTGACGACGACAATTTGACTACGCCTATTACCCAGTTTATTGATTAAGAATTTGAAATTAAGTATTTGACAAACTTTACCTTAGCCTGATTTTTTTTGTTATAAAATTGGGTTTGGTATGTTCATAACTGCAAATGCTCAACTCTGAGCCGGTCCTATGACAGCTGAAATTTGTGCTCAGCGCACATTGCTCGGGCACTAATAGCAATGCCATTTCTAGTCGTGCGGGCCCAAGATCTGTGTAAAAGTAGGTACCGTACCTACCTATAGGCGAATGGCGGTATTATTTAAATATGATTGCAATCATAGATATTATAGGTATGTCTTTGGTTCCAATATTGAACGTTCATTGAGGTCTAGGATGTTAGGCGTAATACATCAAGTTTCTAGGAAAAGTCTTTGTGGTCCACTACCATTATATTGATTTATCGTTCCAGCAGCTATTACCAGTAATAAACATTTTTAGTGATGATGACTCAGTGGTTGTTCTACTGTTCAGCATGAGGCCCAATGGTTTTCCATCCTTAGTAGCAGCCAGTCAGGGAGGATTTGTTTTATTTGAATTCGGAATTGGATATAATTTTCAATTTATCGAACAACAAACTCTATGTCATACAGGGCAAAGTTCTAATTTTATTGAAAGTCATACTTTTAGGCACTTGTTCATTTTTAATTGATTTCAAAATCAATATAAAGTCGGTACCTATGTCACCGGAAGATGGCAAACGCCGTAAATTGTAAAATATCGTGTGAAATTGTAAACTACTTTTTCGAAATAGTTTATAACGGATATGTTGGAAACTATTGAATTTGGATGGGATTTATTGTACTTAGGTATACAATACAAAACGGTTTATTAACAATATATCGAGAAATTATAATTTAGATTATAATTTTTATTACACTCTTACGGAGTCTGCAATTTTCCGGTGACAGATACATGAGTTGGTTGGCTATGGATAGGAATTATGAATCCAAGTACAGGCATTAGGCATAATAGGCTCCCCAAGACATGTCACATAACATAAACAATAAATGTGAGTGCACTACAGGCAGGTATATATCTGCCTAACCCTTCTGAGAATATGCGTGGAGTTAAGTTGTTCAATACAGCTCAAAATCAATTAAGGCAAACTGTGTTATTATTTTAATGAGTCCCGCTGATTATTACGTAAATTACCCCTCCATAAAATAAAGCTCTAGAAAGGCCGAATATTATCGGTTTCTAAGGCCCGTATAATATTAGTATAATAAATCATAGACATCATATTTTATTACGAACCCGCCCCGCGCCCGCCGCTGTCAATCCTTTCATGGAAATAACTCTATCCTATTCCCACGAGACTGTAAATATTTTTATGGAAAGTTCTTTAAACATATACCTCAAAAATATACTCCCCGTACAGTCAATAATATAGTTTTCCTCTGTCTCATGAGTTTCTACAGATAATATCTTTTTCCATTACTAATATTAGTATTTGAAATACTTTTCCAATAGTAGTAACATCAATGTTTATGTTATAACATGGACGGGAAATAATGCTATTGACATAATTAGGTACAAACTGGTTTATTGTTCTACTAAAGTTTTCAGGTAAGGACCTGAAAATTCAGAAAATACAAAACAACGTTCAGGCTTTCGAAGTCGGGTATACTATGACAACGCGAAAACGCGTTTTCAAACATATTTTTCTATCCGAAATATGTTACCATCATTTCTGTGAAAACGCGTGGTTTCAATTTCGAATTGCGTCTGCCTGTGGTCTCTTCGCTTTTCAAGTTATTTCTCCACCACATAAAAAAGCAAATGAAATAATTTATAAATTTGGAACAACTAACATTTACACTTTAAATTAAATAAATTCTTTTCCTATTCCTTTCGTGCTTAGCACAAGAAAGCTTTATTTTCATTAAAACATATTGTTCAAAGACACATCTATTATGAAAATTTAATTCATCAGACGTCCTAGCCGAGCCATTCGGCTCCACGGAACGTGAAGAATGTCCTTATATTAAGGCAGCGTACCTAAGTCCTCGGCTCGTAGATAGGAGGCGAAGCTTCTTGAATATTTCATGGGAACGTGATGCATTGCGCCTAGCTGTCAAATTTCTACAGTTATATTAATTACGTCATCGATTTAGGTCATGTGGTAGGAGGATCTAGTAATAAAGATGTTTTGGTATTTTAGTCAATGTCTGGGAACAAGTTCTTGCGTAAACTAAACTAATATAAATACATGTTTTTTCAGAAGTGCCTGGACATATTCAAGAGTTATACAATAAGGGAAAAATAAGGGAAAGACATTTTTATTTTTCTGTTGACTCACACACTGTTGTTTAATTAATGGTTCCAATGTTTGTAAATATGTGAGTACAATTTACCTAAATTTCTTTAGGAAATTAATAAGTTTACCTCTGCTGGTGATACTTTGTTCTTTAAGTAGCATACTCTGGGTGCATCGTCCTCACATAATATTAAATTAATTTTTGTATACCAAATTTTGTAAAATCATTATTTGAAAAGAGTAACTATGGAGTTTCTTGTCCGTTCTTCTCCATAAGAATCTACCTTTCCGAATGGACAGTAGAGTCACTTTATTAATGTAACATTATTATTTTACAGAACTTTAAACGATGACGTTCAAAAGTGCCGTTTAATGGCCTAATTGAAATAAACGTTTTGACTTTGACGTTGGCACAAATTTAAAAACGTACATACAAGATTAGCGCGTTTAACATCTCCCTCTTGGCAAAAATAGAAAAATAAAAAATATTGACCGTTTCAAAAAACCCGATGCATAATGCGACTAAAAGTAAGAACAGTATTTTTTTGTGTTTTTTTGCGGTCGAGTTTTTTGAAAAAACCAACATCACCCTTAAATATGACCACGCACTTGTGAAAACCCCTGATTTTCTTATTGATAAAGCCTGATTTTTTATCACAACCATTTTTACTTTTTTTTTTAAGTAATACCATTGAAAAAAGAATAGGCCAAGTGCGAATCGGACTCTCTCAGGAAGGGTTCCATACCATAAACCGAAAAAAAAACACGTTTCTTGTATGGGAGCCCTCTTTAATTTTTATTATTAGTTGTTATACTGGCAATAGAAATGCACAAATGAAAATTTAAAATGTCTAGCTACAACGGTTCTTGAGATACAGCCCGCTGACAGACAGACGGACGGACGGACGAACAGCGGAGCCTTAGTTATAGAGTTCCGTTGGTTATCCTTTGGGTAAGGAACCCTAAAAAAAATAAAGGTGGTTTAGTAGGTACCCCTTTCATATTGTTGTGGTATCACCTTATGATTGTCTCGTTTGGCAGACATAATGGTAATTAACAACTGCAGTATACGTTAGGTAAGGTTGTTAATAGGCAGATCCTTAAGTGCCTCATTTTACATACATTGTTGACTGATTGTGACTGAGATGCTAATGCAAAACGTTGCTTAAACAAATTGTATAATAATTGGTCCTCTGTTATCATTATGCTTCGTTTACAAAACAACCCATATGTTAATATCATAATATAAAAGTAAGTAGGTTTACTTTGTTTGTCTTTCTTTATCCATCGAGAAGTAAAAACATTTTAATTAGGTACGTTGGCAAAAGATTGTGGTTATATTGAATCATGTAAATTTTTCTATGAAGGAGAAGAATGAGGGAATGAGAGGAATGAGGTAACACAAAAGATTTCCTAGAACTTATTGAAGATGTTAGGATATTGTAGCTTTTTTAGGATAGGAAAAATGATATATCTTTCTTTTGATCCATTTTGACAATCATACATGAAGGCTCCAAAGCTAACATAAATGTTTGATGATTATTGGACTTTTTTTTTTTAAGGATAAGAAATCATCAAATGACTTCTTCCGTTCTGGGTGGAGCGGAAGGGCGTGTCAGACTCTTACTGACTAAAACCCATCCGTGTTCCTACTAAAGCCCTTTGCGTTCCAGGGCCGCGATGACTCTTTCGAAGAAATTCCGCAACCCAGCCAGGCTCTAGCCCTAGCGGGCCCCGTCTTCATGCTGATATTTCTTTGAGGCGTGCGTGGAACACAACGCGCCATCGACCCGGTCCTGGTGGTGATCGGACAGCGAGCCACCCAACGCTCGCTGTCCGCAGGCCTGCGCCTTTGGTGGCCTCGGATCGCCCTCCGAGTCCCGACCCCCGGGGCGTCTTCTTCTGTAGCGGCGGTTGGGGCGAAGGTCTTGTCTTTCCCTCGCGTGGCCCGCCTCCTCTTTCGCTAGCATTACTGCTTCGCAGAAGGAAGTGACCGCTTCCCAAGCTTCCTCGCTCCGGGCCATGGATTTAACCAGGGCCGGATGAGAGAGGTCGCCGCCGCCGATCGCCTCGACGAGGACACGGCGGTGCTCCGCCCAAGCAGGGCAGACCTCCACCGTATGCTCCACCGTGTCCTCTGGGCAATCCTCACAGTGCTGACACCCGGGCGTGTCCTTCCATAATTATTGCACTTACCTACATCTACAACTTGGCAACAAAACTAACTTTACATTGGATACCTACTCTGAAACAAAAGAGAGATGAAAACGATCAAGACATAAGTTCGTATTTATGTGACAATCGTGAGCCTGGTCCATGATAATATTTCAGTTTCAGAATCTCAAACAAAATACAGTGAAAACCAAGTTAAGGAAACTCTTATAAAGTTGAAAATACTGGCCTTTACTAATGAGGTCACCACTTCTAACCCTTCTGAAACCGAAAACATTTCAACTTACCGTTACCGAATTTTGAGACCAGACACTTGACGAAGTAATGTGCTAGAAACTCGAGCTTTCATTATAAATAATATCATATATGTGTAACACGTCTCTCAGTATCATCAATCAAGCTGTTATCTATCATGCTATGAGTTACAATGATTAACTACGTCGTACATTACAATGTTGTTAGTTCTGTGTATTTCAGCAGTGCGTGGTTATATTTATTATGATGATATACATAATTATCTGAATCTGAATTAAGAAACAATAACAAAAATCAAACAAAATACTTTTTTCAAAATACTCGATCGCCAAAAACTACAACAAAGTTCAAAGTCCCTTTTCAAGCAGACTGATGCAGTTGGTGGCATATATTTTAGTTCAGTCGCAGATTTGATGCCACGATGGATTAACCTACATGGTTCTCATATGATTAGAGCAGTACAGATTATATGGACTTTAAATGAGACTTCGGCCTCTGAGTTTGTTTCGGTGTTTCTCAGGATAGTCAGCTAGGAGATCAAACACCCTGCCCCAGCGGATGACCTTTCTTTTCCCGACTTATTCCGGACATTCACACCCTCACCGTTACAAGTCGTGAGGTGATCACAGCTGTAAGCTCCTTCCGGAGTGGCTCTGCTGGTGGCCTCGACGGCCTAAGCCCTCAGCATCTTAAAGACCTTGTTTGTTCAGGCGCCGGGGAAGCAGGTGAGTTGCTTTTGAAGGAGTTTATGGCTCTGGTCAACCTTATGCTCTCCGGCAAGGTAAACGAAGCCGTCATCGACGTCTTGTACGGGGCCAATTTATGTGCCCTGCGCAAGAGGGATGGCGGCATTCGTCCAATTGCCGTGGAAACTACTTACCGTCGTATAGCAGCCAAGATTTGTTGTAAATTTTATGGTGAGGTTCTTTCGAAAAAATTCCAGCGCCTGCAGCTTGGTTACGGCTCCAAAGGGGGCTGTGAGGCTGCCGTACACGCACTGTCGACCTATCTAAATTCTGGCAAAGGAGAGGTCATCCTGAAGGTTGACATCAAAAATGCATTTAATTCGGTAAACAGGGACACCTTGCTGGCAGAAACTAAAAAAGAAATACCTCAAATCTTCAGTTTCCTCTGGCAATGTTATAGACAACCATCTAAATTACTATATCGGGACAACCTTTTGAAATCTGCAGTTGGCTGTCAACAAGGTGATCCCCTCGGGCCAGTGATCTTTAGTTTAGCTATTCACCCAATTATTCGTCAGCTAAATTCTAAATTTAACGTTTGGTATCTTGATGATGGAACCCTTGGAGGCGATGTAGATACTGTCTTAAATGACCTACAATTTTTAAAAAATCAATTCCATTGCATAGGACTTGATCTGAACTTTTCCAAATGCGAATTTTTTTTATCGGACAACACTGACAGACTACTTACACTTCCAAAATTCAACACAATAGCCCCTGAAATCAAAATTATGGACAAAAGCTCTCTTCGTCTCCTTGGGTGCCCAATCTTTGAGAATTCTTTTCCAGATTTTGTTGAAGAAAAAATTCAAAATTTTAATGACGTTTCGGAAAGATTGCTCCAAATTAACATGCATTCGGCCATCACTCTTATTCGTTATTGCTGTTTCGGCCCAAAATTAATATATTTCCTTCGTGCTTCCCATTTATGGAAGCACCCCCACCTTTTGGACAAAATAGACCAAATTATCAAGCATACACTTACTTTAATTTTAAATGTGGCCATGGACGACAAAGCCTGGGCGCAAGCAACCCTTCCCATCCGTATGGGAGGCCTCGGCGTCCGCAAAATTACCAGTATTAGTTTACCGGCTTTTATATCCTCGGTGTACGGCACTGATAAATTAATCAGGAATATTCTAGTTTCTACACTGATTGATTTTGATGTGCCGTACTTCACCGAGGCTGTGGAGGCCTGGAGACTCGCTTGCCCGAATTCAAATCCGCCCGACTACCCTTCATCCCAGAGACGGTGGGACGAGCCGCTCTGCAGGCAAGTTCAGGAAAAACTTATTGCCACATCAACTACTACTGCAGAGCGTGCGCGCCTGCTGGCTGTGGGTGAGTGGGAGTCGGGTCTCTGGCTTCACGCACTACCGTCGTCGAACATTGGCACCATGTTCGACGATACTACTTTCCGCCTCGCTGCCTGCCTGCGTCTTGGCGCTCCTTGTTGTTCTCCTCATCGCTGCCACTGTGGCGAAGTTGTCAACAGCCTCGGACACCACGGCCTGTCATGCAGCCGTAGCGCGGGTCGCATTGCGCGGCACGCGAATCTTAACGACATCATCCGACGAGCTCTTGTCACCGTCGGCGTTCCGGCTGTGTTAGAACCCAATGGCCTGGCACGCGACGATGGCAAGAGACCGGACGGCATGTCGTTATTTCCATGGAAGATGGGTAGGCCATTAGTGTGGGACGCTACTTGTGTCGATACTCTTGCGCCATCCCATCTTCCTAGCTCTTCGTGCTGTGCTGGCGCTGCCGCTGCGGCTGCAGAGAACCTCAAGCGGCGGAAATATAATAAATTTGTTGGTAGTTATATTTTCGAGCCGTTTGGGGTTGAAACTCTCGGGTCTTGGGGTCCGAGTGCACATAACTTGTTTAAAGATCATTCAAGGCGCTTAGTTGACACTTCACGTGACCCAAGGGCTGGCTTTTACCTTGGTCAAAGAATAAGCATTGCCATACAACGTGGCAATGCCGCCAGTCTTTTGGGTACACTTCCAGTCGACAGCGATGCGGATGAATTTTTTGACGCCATATTTTAGGGTTAATTTAGTTAGGAGTTTTTATTTTTAGTGTAGGTATATAGTTAGTTAAGTATTTAACGAATAAATTTTATAATAACGGAACGTGTATTCGTAATCGGATTAGTACTTGCAAAATAAATATCATTTTTCATTTGATGACAGTAATTGCGGTCGATTTTATTTTTCTTCATCATCACCTTAACCTTTTGAACGCCAGAGCATAAACGCTTTGGCTTGCCCCCGATGCCAAGCCACAAATTCGCCGTACTTTTTGTCACATATTTGTGACGTTTGGCGTACAGGGCACGCGCTGGCTTGGCATGTATACGTGACAATGGCGTTCAAAAGGTTAAATATGACCACGCAATTCTGAAACATCCTATGTATCTCGCTCGTGTTCTCAACAAAAAGAATATTACACAATTTTTCAGCCCTTTTCTTAGGAACATCATTTATCTTTCAGAATTTAATCATCTTGTTACATTAATTCTGTGATGTTTTATAAATAAAGTCTTTTAAAACAGTATCAAACGAAATAAATCTCTTTGAGCTTTGTTTGAAGGAAAAATATCTAGATTTAATTTTGTCTGACTAAATATTATTAAGGTACCTAATATCTTTGGACTTAAGAGATAAGATTTACCAAATGTAAAACGGCTTTAACAATTTTAATTTTTAAACATGATTTACTTAGTTATTCGAAAAATAACTCCCTGTCAGGTTGAGAATTCAAAGTTTAGAACTTAGAAAACGCTACTTTGCATGAAAGACATGCAAAGCAAAACATTACAACCTCAAATTCTCAATTCCGAAACCGGGATTTACGTTTATCTCTCTGGATATGAATCAAAAACATGTTTGCTTTACAAAGTGGAAATGTTTTTGAATAATAAAGGGGAACGGGAGTTTCTTGACGGCTTTTATATGAAGCTGTCATATTCAGTTTTCACGGCACTGTGTTATTTCATGTGTATTGTGTGAGCCGTATGCCGGCGGGATAGACACGTTGTTGGGAAAGAAATGGTTTTTACCTTTACCTAGCTGTAGTGGATATTGAAAATGGATGAAATTGCTGAAAGTAATGAAAGTTTTGAGTGATTGCTTTTAGTCGGATAAGTAGATAAGATACATACAAACTTTTGTGACACAAATACGGACGCGTTTTTTTTTTTTAAATATGTGTTCTCACTTTTTGAGGGTAAATTAGAAAAAAAAACGTTTTCCAAATGTACCATGTGACATATCAAATGAAAGGGCTCATAGTAGGTCACAAAAGTATTTTTTTGTATAATTTTGAAATATTCCATTCCGAAGTTATTTAAGAAAATAATTTGAAATCGAGCAGGGACCTATATCTCTGAAAATACTAAGCCTTAAATTTGCCCGCAATTTCGTACGCGCATACTCCGTTCCCGTATAGCCTATAGCCTTCCTCATGAATGTACTTAGCTATCATTTACAAAGATAATTTTCCAAATCAGACTGGTAATTCCTGTGATTAGCGCTTTCAAACAAACACTCCTGCTTTATTATATTACTATACATATATAGTATAGATTACGGGAAAACCTATTAGAAATCTATGGTTTTAAAGTAACATATTATAAATACATTATTCGTTCGGAACCCTTTTCACGCGAGTCCGACTCGCACTTGGCCGGTTTTTTTTTGCACAGTAAGTTCTGCTGTAAAGGCAGCCTTAAGAGCGTTTAGTTATCCCGGTTTTTCATAGAAACTCGCAAGTAGATGCTGTTACTTGGATTTGAATAAACCGATTTCAATGAAACTTAATACACATGCAAAATACCCAAGTCTAAGAATTTAGCCGAGAACTTTTTGGAAGAAGAGGTCGCTCTTAACCCCAAAAACAAAACAAACAAATAAGGGGAGATTATCTTTTATTACTATTACTTAAAAAAACAGCAACTACGACGGCACAGCACTAGCTTTTCATTAAAAAAAATAAAAGCTAATTGGAGTACATTTTTAGACGTAAAAAGAATTATAAATAAACCAGCGTGTATAAAAGGAATATTAAAGAAAGATTTTATGAAGTCAGAAGTTGAAAGCCCGTAATTAAATATGAAAAAAGCCTTACAAATGGAATAACAGATTTCTTGTGTCCTTATTAAGGAAAGCAACTTTATTCCAAAAGCTGGCCAAGTGCATGTCGGACCACGCAACTGGTAGGGTTCTCTACTTACCCGTCTCCTAAACCTTGCCAGAAAAATAGTAAAATGAAACATAACTATTGTTACATTACAAAGTTCCAAATGCACTTGGTTTTATATGGAATTGTTAGGAATTTTTTACTTACTCAATAACTAACTATTATTACATTACAAAGTTCCCAATGCACTTGGTTTTAATTCATTTTGTATGGAATTGTTAGGATTTTTTTACTTACCCATTTCCATTTTATAAGTTGGTCGACTATTACTCAATAACTCGTTAAGCCTCGGTAGCGATGATAATTTTCCTTCGAAATTCGTTATATATACGAATCATGTTTTTTTTCAAGTCTCCAAAAACAACCGTTTAGCGGGTAGGGAGGGGGACACTTGACTCTAACAAAAATTAGCACTGTGAAACTTAATATTTCGCAAACGGATCCTTGGATGACTAAATGGTTTTAGCACACCCTCAATATTTTTGAATTAACTATTCAACGACACTCACACCATGGGTTAGACGATAAAAAAAATCATTCCCACTTTACATGTTACCTAAAAAATTTTTTCTCCAAGATTTCATTTTAACACTTTGTAGGCGTGAATCAAATGTATATCTGTCACCGAAAAATTGCAGACTTCGTGAAATTGTAATAAATATTGATTAGATTATAATTTCTCGAAATATTATGAAAAAATCGTTTTGTAAACAATCTATCCCAACCAAATTCAATCGATCAAATCAATAGTTTACAATTTCACGCGATATTTTACAATCTTACGGCGTTTGCTATTTTCCGGTGACATATCCATACCAAATTTCAACTTTCTAGTGGACATAGCGAAACTATAAGGATTTCTTGTTGACAACGGAACCCTAAAAACTCTGAAAGTAACGAAATAAAATACGAAAAAGAAATGTTTATTATATCCTTCTTTCTTAATTTCCTTATTGTGTTAGGCTCTGTCAGTATTTAAATATCAAACGATTTTCATGAACATGAACTGTTTTTTCTGTTGTTTTATTTTGAGTCACGTCTTTTTGTGTAGTCTGTCTTTTATTTTGCCGCCATATTATTTATGAAAGGGCTTTTTTGAACGTGGACGAACATATTTTACATTTTCAACGGAGGTGGTCTATTACAGGGTTATTCTAATACACGAAAGCTTTTTGAATTTTACTTTGAGTGTAAATCGGGTATCACTATTTCCTAAACTTATAGGTACTTTAGGTATACCAATTCAGAATGTGTCAGGCCCCTTCATCATGTCTGATGTTCTCGTATGTATAAAATATGAAATCTATCTCCTTTCTTATACCATCAATAAATAAAAAGCTTCGGAGTAACGTTATAGATCGACAAGACAAAAATATCGTCACGAATTATGTCTAAGAGCCTCAAAGACCGCCCTTATGCACAAAAGCATCCTCTGGATGGCTCCGAAGATATTTAATAAAATACCAAATGACATTATAGATCAAAATTTGACACAATTTAAACGGAGACTAAATATTTTTTTGATTGAAAAATGCTACTATACCATTGACGAATTCCTTCTTAACAAAATGTAATAAACTAAATGATAATGTATTTATGCTTGAAAATTCAAAACTTGACTTATTAATTGTGTTCTGAACATTTATTATAATAATTAATTGTATTCTAAATGACTATTATAAAAAAATATTGTATTCTATATTGCAATTGTTGTTAACTTGTATGTAATATCGATTTTAAATTCTGTTTCACCAAAAAATCACACTAATAAATACCTTTGGCTTTAAAAAAATGTAACGAGGTTCGACAATTATCGTGCAAAGTTTCCCCAAAAACTCCAATTCCTATATTTATGTTTATCTTGACTTTTCTCTATACATATGAAAGTAAATCAGACGAATAAATGCTAATAAATCCGGATTCAAAACATTTTCACGTAATGTACTTAAATGCTATCTCCAGACTGTGCGTTAAGTTTACGGCCGTAACATAAAACCGCCTCTCTCATGTTTATTCCCGAAGGACCAAATTTATGAACGCAAAACGAAAATACTGGCACGAAAGAACATTTTTTTTACTAAAAATTAATAACCTTTTTTAACAGACTTCAAAAAAGGAGAATGGAGGTTCTCAATTCGGTTGTGTGTTTGTTACCTCATAACTCCGTTATTTATGAACCGATTTCATATTTTTTTATGTGAAAGGGCTTTCCTATTGATCCCATAGAAATTTTCTCAAAATCGGTTGAGTAGTTTGGTTTTTAAATCGTATACTAAACGAAATTGCGTATTTTGCTTGCTTTACTGGGACTTTCCATTGGCGTTGTTAGGTGTGGGGTACCTACAACTAAATAGTGAAAAATAATTAACTTTTTTACAAAAAAAATCAACCGACTTCCAAATAAAAAAACAGCACAAAGTATAAAATAACTTTAATTTCGGCAGTCGATGTTAAAATACGAAGAAACAACCAAAAACACCGACTTCTGAAATTAAAGTTATTTTATAGTTTGTAGTGTTTTTTTTATTAACTTTAACTTTCATTTTATTTGGATTTATTAACGTCTCTTACTTTAGGTACAATACATCCCTCCTCTACTCACGGCTGCTTGCCAAAAATTTTTAAAATCATAAAGAAATGTAATCTTTAAACTGAACGTCATTTGGATTTTCAGGGGCTAACATGAATTCGGGATATTTTTAAGTTAAATTAAGTTTGTCAAAGTCAAAGTCAAAGTCAAAACGTTTATTTCAATTAGGCCATTAAACGGCACTTTTGAACGTCAGCATTTACTGTTCAGTAAAATAATAATATTACATTAATAAAGTGACTCTACTGTCCATTCGGAAAGGTACCTATTTTTGTACCTATTTCATGATGCCCCCCTCCCTAGTCGTTACTCTCTCTCTCTCGCGTTATTTTATTTTTACTTTATATACAGGATAAAATATCCATTACAGTAGGAACAGCAAAAAGCAAATACCAGGAATTTTTTACTCGTTTTTCAACTTTTTTCAATTATGATTTCCCATTCGAATTTTTCGCGAGATTTTTAGAGAGCTTTCCGGAATTTTCAGCTCCCACTTCTCTTCAACTAGTTTTCTTGTGTTTCGTGAAATTGATTGACGTTGACGAGTTTTTGTTTTCATGCAACAACGGAGCTTTGTCCTCAACAATAGTTGAGCAATTAGTTGAACCTGAATCAGTTCTGAAACCACTACAAAGCTTTGTCGGCCGACATATTTTATCAAAAACTACAAGCTGGAAAAGGTAACCTTAATATAAACTGAAATCCGAGCTAAAGATACCCTTAAACCCTTTTCTAATCTGACAGGTATCCCAAGTACCTACCTACGCAATCACATTTCTAGGTATTTAGGTCTCACGAAAACCTGATCCCAAACTCATGTTCGAAATGAGTTTTATTTCTCGTTTCTATTTAAACTTTGTGATACGAATTTTCCAGCCAATTGGCCCGGATAATTCGGGATTAGGAATCCTTTAACCCTTTTTAATGGTTTGTTTTGCTCGCAAAAAGGTTTCATTTTTTGTTCTTTTTCCTACCACATTTTCATGACACTGGCTCAGTTGAGATATTAAAATTTCAACTTATTAATTGTGAAAAAATAACAAGTGTTTTTAGTTAATTGCGCGTAATTTTACTTTTGCAAACATCAATCATATTATTAATTATTTCCTACTTTTAGCCTATCTTGTGGCTATGGTAGATATCTTTTCTTCGAGAACAATTTGAAATTTTAGAGGGCCGGTTTCTGAATTGAGTATTTGGAGTTAAGAACGTGTCATACCCTACTTTTATGTCAAATTTTATCAGGTTTTTAGACTAAAATAAATGTTCACTAACGCTTAACTGCAAATTCAAATTCAGAAATCGTGGGCTAATGTGATGATAACAGGAAATAGCAATAAACTAGCTCTGTTTAAAAAAAAATTGTTATGTCTACGTATGATATCGTTTTCATTAGAAGATTATCTAATACATACTAAGAAGTGTTATGATACCTACTCTACTGAGAACAATTCGCTGAAATGCACACAATTTGGACTGTGTGTGTTACGCTGACAGTCCCATATAGCACGTCGCATGATCATTATTGTTCTAATTGTATTAGTGTAGGTACTAGGTGTTATCTGATATATCTTTATCATGAAAATACATTGGCTAAGTAACTAAATAAAGAAATAAACACACTAAGTGGGATAAAAAATAAGGAGATTTAATTTTTTAAATAAATAACTCCAGTTCAGGGAAATGTCAGACAACTATTATAGTAATTATAGCTGCTTGTTATTTCCAGCATTGGACGTATTCCGACTGAAATTGTGATGAAATCATCCTTTGTATTGACTTCAAAAAAGAAGGAGGTTCTCAATTCGAGTGATTTTTTGTTCAAGCGCATTGCCACGCCGCTTTATTATTTGAGTAAAAACTTGGTGTTTAAGTTTTAGTAAAAAAATAGTAAAGTTTAGTGGCAGATAGCAGATGTTATAATTATAACTTACGCTACTTTTATTTTAGAAAAAAAAAATTGGGTTCCATGCAAAAAAATTAAAACCCAATAAATCGTGAACAATGGCGGCCTCGCGAGCAACAGCACTAGCTATTGTTCTTTATGCTTTATTTTTCTTTACTAAGTAGTAAAGTAAAGTAAGAAAGATAAACCTCAAACGTTGCTGAAAAAAAAGTCGACTTTCGAACAGGAAAATCGAAAGATCAGTCCTAAATAAATAGTGACCTCTTTTCGACATAATTGCTAACCCAATTAATTTAATTAGGTATGTCTTACAGACTGTACAGGCAGATCTCTCTCCCCTTAGTCTGGAACATCAGACGGAGTAGGTAAAATGTAGTCTATTACTTTAATTAAAAGGAAGGACGCACTTTGTCTTTGTAATTTGTGTTACGTTTACTTAATTAGTAAAGACCGACCGAAGGTTCCGTTTCGGTATCGGTTTCGGCCCAAAAATCTAGTTTCAGCAAGTATCGGTTTCGGCCAAAAACTATCCGAACCTTCGGCCCCGCCGAAACTCAGTATTCGTCACTGACATGCGTCGTTCAGCTAAACAATAATTATTTTTGTTAGCAATTTTATTTGTTTTTATTTTATTTAAGACAAATTAACTGCTTGATTATATGTATAAAAATAACCAACAAAACTAACATTTATAAGCATGTTAAATAAAAACAAAAAATAATATAATTAATAATTTATTATATATGGTAGGTAGGTACATAAGTTTGGGTTTCGGCCGAACGAAGATTTGGTTTCGGTTTCGGCTAAAAATCCTGTTTTAGTCGGACACTATTAATTAGGTCCAGGGCCAGGCCATTCCGTCTGTGGCTTTGTGACTTGGCTAAAAGACTACGTATTTTTTTATTAAAAAAGCTCATTTTAGCAAAAGGAATTTAATTACTGGCTCGTTGATCTAGTGGTCCAGTGCTCGTTATTATCTGTTGAGCATGAGATTCGATTCTCGAGAAAAGTGTTTTTTTTTTGTGGTTTTTCCATATAGATTTTTTCCGTACCAGGGCAATAATGATATATATCTAATACATGAGACTAAAACATAATTTGAGAAATGTGAGTGCACCATAGGATTACACCTTTGCCTAAACCTTCCTTATATTATGTTTTTTTTTTTTTTTTTTTTTAAGGATGGGAAATCATCAAATGACTTCTTCCGCTGTGGGTGGAGCGGAAGGGCGTGTCAGACTCTTACTGACTAAAACCCATCCGTGTTCCTTCTAAAGCCCTTTGCGTTCCAGGGCCGCGGTGACTCTTTCGAACAAATTCCGCAACCCTGGCAGGCTCTGGCCCTAGCGGGCCCCGTCCTCTATGCTGACATCTCTTTGAGGCGCGCGTGAAACACAACGCGCCATCGACCCGGGCCTGGTGGTGATCGGACAGCGAGCCACCCAACGCTCGCCGTCCGCAGGCCCGCGCCTACGGTGGCCGGGGATCGCCCTGCGACTCCCGACGCCCGGGGCGTCTTCTCCTGTTGCGGCGGTTGGGGCGAAGGCCTTGCCTTTCCCTCGCGCGGCCCGCCTCCTCCTTCGCTAGCATTACTGCTTCGCAGAAGGAGGTGACCGCTTCCCAAGCCTCCTCGCTCCGGACCATGGATTCAACCAGGGCCGGACGCGAGAGGTTGCCGCCGCCGATCGCCTCGACGAGGACACGGCGGTGCTCCGCCCAAGCAGGGCAGACCTCCACCGTATGCTCCACCGTGTCCTCCGGGCGATCCTCACAGTGCTCCTTATATTATGTTGAAATATAAAATTAGCTTTTTATGCAACAGGTGGTTTTGAGTAAATCAAGGAATTTCTATTTCTGTTTGGATATTATTGTATCATGCACGCGCTTTTGATGCCCAACTGAGCAATTATGAGGCAAATTATAATCTGTACTATCTATAGGTACCTACTAATCTATATTAATATTAAAAATGCGAAAATTTGGATGGATGGATATTTGTTACTCAATCACGTCAGAACGACTGAACGGATCTTGATGAAATTCGGCCCAGAGGTAGATTATAGTCCGGAATACCAGACATAGAATACTTTTTATCCCGGGAGTATGTTTCCTTGGTATAATTTTCGATATTCACGGCAGCTAGTTTAAAATAATCTACTAAGTAGGGAGACAATTTGTGGCTACTGTTTTAGCCGCTGCTCCAAAAATGTAAAGTTCCTCAGAAAGCACGTTGAGCCGTTGGTCTAAAAGCCGACCCCGAGTATGGAAAAGGTTACACACAATGTGATGATGAGCCAAAGATTAAGAGAAGGCCGTACACAAAGCTGCGGGGACCGTCCTAATCCTTCAAAGCCACCCTATTTGATTTGGTAGACGGCTTAACTGCGTGGTCTCAGATAGGAGTAGACTATAAATGACTTTGTTATTCTTCAAGGTTAAAAGCGTACTAAAATACTACTAGGGCGGTTTCTTCAGATCCGCGGAACAAAAGACCAAGTCATCATCTTCCTCTCATGTTACTTGGGGCCGGCGCAAAACCTTTTTTTTTTTCCATTTTGTCCCGTTAGCGCAATACATCCATCTTTTCTTTGGCCTCCCTCTCCCTCTTCATCCATCCACATTTATGAAACTAAAGACTAAAACAGAAAAGTTTGAGTCACTGCGATTCGTTATTAAAGAATTAAAACAAAAACTATTTTTTATGTCCCTGTATTACGACTGTAGGAAGGCTCCAATGCAAATTAAATAAATAAATAATGAACGTAAATATGTCAAATAAGTAGTCGAACAACTTGCAGCTCGTTTAAAATGCAAATACCAACTATAAACAATATAGTTGTGTTTTTCATTTTACTTTTTAAAGTGCGGCTGGTTTGTAAAGAATATTCTTATCCTGTAAACTTTATAGTTATAGGAATCTAGTTGCCTCGGTATTGAATATAAATGTGCAAAGAAGCATAAAACGCTTCCAACGTGTGTTTAAATACCTATTCATATTTTATCGCATCTGCTTCATAGTTCAAAAGCTAATGAATCCCAAACATGTAAAGCTTGAACCTAAAGATAATGCTAGGTCCCTTTACCAGACGCCCTAAACATCGTCACATCTTACCAGCGACAACTATTGTCAAATAGTCACAAGTGTATTGGATAGACATGCCCCACCGAAATGTCACATGGTCAATCCCAGACAATTAAAACTTTCGACAAACATTGCTGATAGGACGACACCTTGTTCGGGGCCCGACGATTATTTTCGAAGCGTTCAAGAAGAAAATAATCCTTTTAAACACGTGCTTGATCTATATATCTATCTATTTCCCGGTTTATCAATAAAAAACAAATTGTGTTATCATGTTTGGATTTCAGGAAGAACCCCACGTTCAATATTTAACGTAGAACAAATAAACGTTGGCGAAATATCTGATAATTGGCATCTTTCTAAATATTTGGATAATCGACGACGGGCGCTGAAAAACGTTAGACACTCGGAAGGGTAAATGACGTGACGTGACGGAAAACTGCTGCCCAAATACTATTAATTGATATAAATGGACAATGACGCTTTCAGGAATGAACCAACACTAATTCCTTAATTTGAAAAATCAACCCTGTCCGACCGGAGGACAATAATGACTGTTGACTACATTAATTACGATGTCAAATTATAACTGTCCATTTCCATGATACATAACAATTGGAGCTAAATCAATTAACAGCTGATTTAACAAACAATTACCCGGGCGCCACGTTCTGACCTGACCCGATTAATTACTCTTTTACGACTCCATAAAACGAGCAACAGAACCACCCATCACGGGACGCAGCAGTAAAAATAGCGTACACAAAGAAAATGGCTGAAAAACAAACTGAAATTTTCCAGGCACTTACCTTAGAACATTTATCGCGATTGTCCACAACAAAACACTGCTGAAAGTTGTGCAAAGCGTTCGTACACTGTGGGGCTTAGAAAACAACTGAGTGTTGGGCAACTTGCGCGGTTCAGGGTGCGCAGGGTTGGGAGGCTTCGGGAAGGAGCGAACGCGAACCGCCGGCTGCGGAACCTGACTTATGAATGATATAGCCTGCGAAAGGTATCTTGTGTTAGTCGGGGCGCGGCGGGCGCGCGGGGGAGGGTTATATAACGCGGCGATCGATACGGGGGCGGCGCGGGCGTAGGGCGCGAACACAACCGTTTTTCCTTTTTATCGGCGAGCTATACATCGGCGGGTCATTCTCTTTGTTTTACTGCGGCGTTTGTTACAGCCGTCAGTTTTAAATGACACACTGTTGTTGCACTTGCAACGTGAAGTGGGTTGTTTCATTCATTGGAAAGAAAATTCACGTAAAACCTTACCTAATTTAGAAAGCTCTCTTATGAGTATTTGTCTTAAGTAAAAAAAAATTGTTTTCGTTTATTTTTTGTATTGGTAAAGCTCATTTAAGTTGTAACCAGTTTATGATAAGCGTATTCCGTGACATACCTATTTACATGGTGTTCAAAATACGAACGCAAAAAATGACACCCCAAAAATACTAAGCCATGGTAAACTGCTATCATAAAGTAACTTCCGTTCCATTAGCCTTTGATAAACAAAAAATACCCTCTGTACTTCCTCTGCCAAAACCAAAGTGGTCCCTGCTTTATGGACGGGGTCTAACACTAGTAGATAAAATTTCCATTCTCTTGGCGAACCATAAAAATGGAGGTGCACGACACAGACACAGTTTCGTGCAATTACAGTTAATTTAAACTCGTCCTTTGAAGACTAAATATAGCATTATGCTAACATACATACAAAGATAAACAAGCAAGATGAAATAAGAGGGGATGACCTCATCGAAATTCCCAGACTATTGCCCCGCATTCCACATAGGGCATTCTAAGATGATGAAGATTTAAACCATCGAATCCTCTGGGCCACCCTGAGAATACTATAGAAGATATAACTTAGAATATTACTAACCCATCAGAATAACTAATCCTGTGGATTGTGAATTAGCCAACCTAAGACCATCGTGCTGCAAACGACAAATACACCCCCTCGGTCCTTGGCCTCCATTCAGCCCTCCAACAGCTGCCTTTGATAATCGTCTTTCTCCAAAATATCTATTACAGGTTTCAACTGCAAGTGATTTTGTTCGGTTGAATCTGAACATAATTTTACTGATAATAGGAAGTTTTTCCGGTATAAAAGGTGGACTATTGTCGTAATCCGGTAATCCTATAAATTAAGTAAGTAGGTATTAATCAAATCACTCATCGTATTATGTTTCGTCGTATTTATCTTATAAACAAACATATAATTTTACCTCTTGATAACATTAGTTTAGATAATTAAATAAGATGGATACAGACCAATTTTCACAATCCGCCTCGAAGGACCAAAATCAATCAATGTTTTGATTTTTCACAATCCGGCTCGAAGTCCCAAATTCACCAAAAATATAAATCAATACTTTCAGGCATCGTTATACATGTTGGTATTTCGAGAGGGTTTTAATCAAATTAATACCGCGAAAGCAATATTCTTTTCAATTAATAAAACCAGGAATGTCTGACATGATGACAGAGCTTTTAATATTTTTCATGGATTGTGTTATTGCGCGTAATGGGAGCGCGTTAATGAAACAATTAAATATGCTTGATTTATTACGCGTTTGTTGGAGTAATGTTGACTGGAATAAAAGAACAAATATGAAGGTGCCGCGAGCTATGTAGGTCAAAAGCTCTTTTGAAAACATGTGCGTAGTAGGTACACACTTAAAAACAAGTACCTAACCTTATAGTGCGAGTATTTTAGATTCTGTATACGAGAAATTATAAATCTTTTCTGTTAATTTTAAAATATTTAAGAGGCGTAGCTGAACAGTCCATCTATACTTCTATATCTATACTAATATTAAACTTTTGAATGAAAGGATGTTTTTAGGGGTCCGTACCCAAAGGGTAAAATGTCCGTCTGTCCGTCTGTCACCAGGCTGTATCTCATGAACCGTGATAGTTAGACAGTTTAAATTTACACAGATGATGTATTTCTGTTGCCGCTATAACAACAAATAACAGAATAAAATAAATATTTAAGGGATACAACAAACGTGATTTTTTGCCGTTTTTGTAGAAAATGGTACGGAACCCTTCGTGATTAAGTAAAACCCGGTGGCCGGTTTTTACTTAATAAAATAATGGAATAAAATAAAATAATGGAATAACACAAAAGATACTTTTATCCCGGGAGTATGTTCCTTTGGGATAATTTTCGACATTAACGCGGGCGGAGCCGCGGGCGGCAGGTAGCTTTAATAAAATCATTATTAAATTATTGTAAGTTTTCTTTATAGCCACCCCACTCCGGCAACCTTTCCTGTTCTAATGTTATTTAAATCATTAACTATCACTCACTTCCGTATCTACTGTTATGTATGACGTAGTATAATTATATTACGTCAAAACGTGGTAATATTTCGACCCATTTCAGCAACAATATTTGTTTTACCAAATTGAGTTTCACTAAATACGGGTAAATTAGTTAATTCCGCTCAAGTAAATTTGACACAACCATTAATAAAGTCGCTGGTATTCGCAAGCTTAATTAGTATTTTAGGTAATTTTGGTTCAAGGAATATTACCGTAATCATGTCTGTGAAACTAGGGTACATTTTTTAATTCCCTTAGGAGCGGAGATCATTTGTAATTGGGTACCGTTTGTGTAGAGTCAGTGAGTCTACCCAAACGGTTCCCAACCTGTGGTCCGTGGTCCGTGCACGAGCTTAAATATGGTTCGCGAAAGGTTTCTAAATTCAAAAATAACATTGATTCAAACTGATTTTCTTGTTACATTTCATGTTAAAGAATAAGTTTGTTATAAGTTTTTAATTGATGGTTTATTATAGTGACTATATTTTTTTTCTGGATTTCTGGTCTCTACAAACAAGAAAGAAATCAGAATGATCCCAAGTCAAAAAAAGGTTGGGAGCCACTGGGTTAGACCGTAATATCAGTTACTTTGGGCAATGTGGCGTAAGGAAAGGTAATTGAGGCTTCTTAGGTAATTGTGGACGGGAATTTATTCCTAGCTTCTGTCTACCTATCCGAAACCCGGTCTAAAGAACAGGAATAAAGTAAGAGACTAGATAAGTCTGGAGCGGTTAGTTTTAGTTAATGCGAACGATGTGGTCCTTATTGTATCAGAAAGATGACAACAGAAACGGTTGCAGTCTATCTATACTGTGCCACCGGATCGTACAAAGACTTATGGCTGGTCTCAATAACGTATCTACCCACAGTAGCTGAAACGTCATGTTATAAAGGCAAACATGACGTTTCAGCTACTGTTGGTAGCTAATTTCACAGTTGGTTAAAGATAGATTCGTTATTGAGACCGGCCGTTAGTGCAACTAAGTGATACTAACGTAGTTTTAAGTTTATTTACTAACATAATTGTTATTATAAGTATACTTAGGTTAAGGTTATCTATGGGTCTTTGTAACCTGAAAATAAATTATTTATTATTATGATTATACTTATATATTAAAACTGGCGAGTTTGTTTATTTGTACGTTTGTTTGTTTGAACGCGCTAATCTCTAGAACTACTAGTCGGATTTCGAAAATTCTTTACATATATGATAGCTACATTCATGATTAAGGTAACAGGAAAAACGGGATATGCGCATACGAAGTCGCGGGCAACAGCTAGTACATAACATATCGAAATCTATTCCCGTCTTGCAAACACTTGAAAAAAGCCCGTTCCTTTTTATCATCGGTACTGGGTCATCTAGTATCAAATACAGTCTAGTATAAACCCATCTCTTTTTAATTTCGATTTCTGGCGTAATAGTGTCATTTTCTAGACCATGCTTGAGGTTTCAAAGCCATTTTAATCGAAAACCTGCGAAGGAATGGGTACTTTAAAAGTGCAGTAAAATTTCCAATATCGTTTCTAACAGCTCTCTTCAACACAGTAATGTTCTAATTAAATGTTTTATGGGGACCTAAGCACCGAAGTATGTCAGGAGAAAATGTACACTATTTTGTCACGACTCGATTGTGTAGGTTGATTAAACAGACTGGATTTCTACGACAGTGTTTGGGCATGTTATAGAGGGATGCGGTACACAGAGTAAAGTGCCGCATACCTCCACTGAAAATGGGAGGATCCTCCGACCATACGGTTGTTGTGTCTGGTGGGCAACTGCCCGATAGTTAATATTCGGACTGTTGTATATGTTCAAATCGCACCGAGAACTTGCTTGCGCGATGCAGGGTTTCGTTGTTAGTTCGCCGTAGATGGCGCTGCGGTTCTTTTTGTTGCCGTACAAATTTCGTTTCTTAGTTTTTCTTGTGACGGCATTGATGCCGCTACAATTTCATGTTGTCCAGACTAATTCGGACAATTCGAACATGTTTAACTAACAAAAAAAAAACCTGAAAATAAAATAAATAAAATCTAAAATCAAAAGGTCTATGTTCAAGGTTATACAAAAACCGCTGATGGGTGAAAATTCCCCCGTGCCTCGGAAAGCACGTAAAACGTAGATCCACAGAGATCCACAGATATGAGGGCCTTGACCGGGACGCGTAATGTCAAACTGTATATTACCAAATTACCACAGACACGCCTTGCTCTGTTCTCGTAGGTAGTTTGCTTTAATGAATGAAGAGCAAACAAAGTACATATTAGCACTGACAATATCTGTGCTGAAATACATTTTGCTTTAAAATGAGGAGAGTGCTGCCAAACAAGAGATAACGAGCTAGCGAGCGAGCGAGAATACCTTCACCTCTGAAGTTAGTCGTAGTATCTATAGTTCAGTGCAGCCTCTTTAACCTTCCTAAGCGTCCTATGCTAGGTACGGAGCAGTCTCTGTGCAGTGCAGTTTACTGCTGGTCTTTCAATTAACTCCTAACCCACCATCCACCGGCTACAGAATACAAAAGAGGTGTCGACGTGATGACAGGGTTCTTCATACTTATACAACGGTTAACAGAATAAACTTAATACCTCTTAAGAGGTCATTGTACTCATCATTATGAACAACTTTTACAATGGAACCAACAAAGAAATCGCAAAAAAAAATCGACTGCCCCATACATTTCTGTGCGCATAACTCGACAAAATGTACGGAACAGCTGATTTTTTTTCGCGATTTGAAGGTTGTTGCCATACCAAATATTGTTCATAATGATGAGTGCAATAACCCCTTATGATGTATTGCGTTTATTCTGTTACACGTTGTATAATTGAACTCAGTTGAAAACACAATCAAAACAAAAGTTTAGAAACCAACTGAATCGAATGAAAACAGAAATCTTCATCCGTTCACAGAAACCTTAACCTTCCATTATCGTCTCGTATAGTCGGAAGGTATGAAACTTGTCAGGGCTCAAGTGCTCCCCTAGCTCAACCCTAACGTTGTGACACGATGACAAGTAAATACCATACCTTACATGATTCATACCGGAAAAACCCTTTAAGCTGAATTTACGTAACGGAAATCATTCACCCCTTATCACTAGGGTCTAATACGATCGTTGGTCCATTTCTGGTGCTTTGTGCTGATGCTATTCTCAATCCGAAATATTTTTTGGTTGGTTATCTATAACCGGAGAAATAGAGGAAAAACGAGAGATTTACAAAAAAAACATGCGTGATAACTGTGATAAGCTAGTTATTATTTCCTACAACACATTTTCCTTGTAACTGAAATGATCAATTTAACTGCTCACTCCATTATAAAGTACCTGGATGACCGACTTTTGCTCGGTTTTTTTGTTTTTGGTAAACGTTTTCTATATATAAACCTAGTTAGATCGAACTATCGCCCCCAAAATCCCCTGCATACAAAATTTCATAAAAATCGTTGGAGTTCTTTCCGAGATTCAGATTATAATATACATATATACAAGAATAATAAGTAAGAATAAACGTTTTAAACGTTTTTCTTTTATTCTTACTTACCTTTAAGGTATTAGATTAGCAGTTGTATTGAATTATTATTTTGAACAGCAAAGACAATATAAATTGAACATGTAACATGTGACAATGTATGCAGTGGATTTTTACGGCGTAGGAACTTTATGGAGTAGCTGAAATGCATGATCAAACCATACTAGTAAGCGAAACTCCTACAATAGGTATAAATATTACCTGTCATGTTATCTCTTTACCATCCTTGTTTGACTGGTAAACAATGCCTTAGGTATTAAGTCTGTTGCGGAATTTGTTCGAAAGATTCAATTCGGCCCTGGAACGCAAAGGGCATTTGGAGGAACACGTACGGGGTTTAGTCAGTAAGTGTCTGTCAAACATTTCCGCTCCGCTCTAAAAAAAAATTAAGTCTGCCGTTGTACCTTAATGTTGCTTGAAGTTTTAATACATTTCAGATAATCAGCATGAAGTAGGCTTATTCTCATTAGTCAGCATCTGCGTCATCCGCCCGCAGCGACGGTTACGTACGAACCGTTTCATAATAACTCTCCCTAAGCCCGTGGGTGAGGCTGGCATGTATCCTGCCACTGTGATATATCAAAGCCCCAGCTGCATGCGTCATGAAATATCTAGCTGAGAGAATATTTTGTGGTGTCTAGCTATTATAATAATCTAACTGAATAGTTGAAACCTACTAGCGTTTTCTAAGTGTCATGGAAGGCATGGGCGTGCAGTAGGCTACAGTAAGGGTAAGCCAGCCCATACATAATGCCTATTAAAAAAAACTCACCACATAATTCAGGATTGAAATCACGATACTGACGATGCGGATTTTCGTCCACTTTGAAAGTGGGGCCGTTCAATTATTACGTAAGCACTATGGGGGGGCGGGGGGGTCTTTGCTTTGCTTATTTTGGATGACATGGGGGGTAGGGGAGTCTAGATGATGATTACGTCATCGGTAGTTATTTTCTTTTTTACACGAATGGCAACCCACACATTGTCTTTGCTTGAAAACGAAAAGCATTTTCGGGGATTCCCGCAAGTAATACATACATTTAGTGAACAGTGCGCGGTAATTCCCCTACTCGCTTTAGAACCGAGTAAGGGAATTACCGCGCGCTGTTCACTTGTCTAAATTTCCTCTATCAGTGTATTGTTTCGTTTGGCTGCTATAGCGAGTAGACGTATTGTAAGCATAGTAAAGCAAGTTAACATTTGTGTTACCATTCATTCCATTATCCAAAGTTTAATGTTTAAATAAGATGTCATTTCAAATAGACAAATCCAAGTTATACCAAAAATTGTTTGAAAGTTTTAAAAAATCTCATACAAGTACGAAAGTACAAAATGTACAAAAGTTAGTTAACGAAGTGTGGCGAAATTATAAATTACAAGCAAAATCCGACAAGGAACTAGATATTATTGTATCTAAGAGAATCGAAGAAGAATTGCAAGCAGCGACTAAGAATAAATCCAATTTACTACATTTTTTTTCTAAGGTGAGTGACGAAATCATTTTAGGTACCTACTAGAAATATTAGAAATCGCCAAAAAGTTTCTCTTTGCTAATTAGAAAATATTATGGCCTATCTTAAAGTATAGAGGTAATATTCATTATATAGATTTATTTCTTATAATTGATTCCGTCAATTGGTCACAAAATACAGGATGTCAGTTTTATACATATATATTATATACCTACAGAAAACTATACTCTATTCAAATAGGTATTTAACAGAATGTAAACAATCTTTATATGTCTTTTTATTGAAATATGTGGTTTAAAATTGTAAACTGTGTAAAATCTGTTGTGATTCATTTAAAAACTCAACCAATATTAAAAAATTGCTTTTCTGTAAATACATAAAGGTGCGTACAAACATCGTGAGGCGTGCGCCGCGAATGGTTCGCACGTATACATGTGCCGTAGCATGCCTCAGGTTGATGTATGCGAGACGAACCATTCGCGGCGCAAGCCTCGCGATGTCTGTACGCACCTTTACAGATATCTGATTTTATAATTGCATATTTCAATAAAAAGACATATCAAGATTGTTTATATTCTTTTAAATACCTACTTGAATAGACTATAACACCCTGTATTTTGTGACCGGAACGATTTGCTCGTTTAAAGATATTAGATTTAAAGCCATAGGGTTTTGTATTTACCATATTTATTGCCATACTTTGTATTTATGTAGCTTAATAAGAGAATCTTTAGCAGAACCCATAGAAAGTTTTTATTTTTAGGCAACCTGTAAACCTGCAGAAAAAACACAAATTACACAGCCAGCTTCAAATATTAAAAAACAGGAAGAAGATAAAATAAAAACCGGTAATGAATCACAACAGCAATGCGAAATTAATAAAAATACAGATAAACAGAGACCAAAACCTTCTCAGGAAGCTATGAAAAATAAGATTGCTCTACTCGAAAAAAATTTGAATGCTTTGTATTCTGCCAGAGATACTATGTCAATCCGTGCTGAAGTTGATAAACAGATCATTAAGTTGCGCGAGGAAATAAAAACAGCAAAACAGTCTTTAAACAGGAAGGTTCAAAACGCAGTTGCCCAGAAGAAACACAGGGATGGTATGAAAAGAAAGTTAGAAGATATTTGTCATGAAAATCCAGAAATGAAAAAAAGACTATCTCTGAGGGATTCAGTGGGACGTCCTAATCTTGAAAGCAATCAACCTTTACTATTGAAAACAATCGCGGATATAGCTTTATTTGGGAGTGCAGCAGATGATAGAAGACGAACGGAATCAATTCGCAGCGTAAAAACTCTTGATGAACTCACACAAGAATTACGTAAAATGGGATTTGACATTAGTCGCAGTGGGACATATCTTCGTTTGATTCCCAGAAAATCTAATTCTGCAGAGGGACGAAGACATGTATCGACAGTCCCTGTTAAGCTCATTCGGGCTCAAACTGATCACCACAAGAGCCACTTAGATAGCAAGTTCGCTGAAACATCAATCCATTATTTAGAGAACATAGCATCCATACTAGGACCAGATCAAGTATTTTTCATATCTCAAGATGATAAAGCTCGAGTCCCTATTGGCGTAACTGCGGCAAATAAGCAAGCACCTCTTCTAATGCACATGGAATATAGAATCAAATTGCCTGATCACGATTGGGTAATCGCTGAGCGTCATAAATTAATACCATCTGTTTATGCTGGTATCAAAATCACTTCCAATATGCTAGGACAACCGCAAGCCGTTGGATATTCTGGACCAACATACATCGCTATTCGAAGTGGAAAGCATAGTTCATCTACTGCTAATACTCATGCTCAGGATTTCGAGACGCTTCTCGAACTTGAAGAGTTTCGACCATTAGCTAAAACTGACCATGGACTAGTAAAACCAGTGGTAATCATGACGGTTGATGGAGGGCCAGATGAAAATCCGCGTTATCAAAAAGTCATAGGGTTTGCTATACAACACTTTAAGCGACATGATCTCGATGCATTGTTTTTAGCTACCAATGCTCCCGGAAGAAGTGCGTATAACAGAGTAGAGCGCAGAATGGCTCCTCTTAGTCGGGAACTGGCTGGTTTAATATTGCCTCATGACCATTTTGGGTCTCATTTGGATGAACGTGGCGTTACAATTGATGAACATTTAGAAAGATCTAATTTCGAATTTGCAGGAAAAGTATTAGCTGAAGTATGGAGTTCAATGGAAATTGATGGCTATAATGTTAATGCAAAATATGTTGGGGCAGGTGAACAAGATCTTCCTGATTTTCCAGACATTAAATGGTATTCAGAACATGTGCGTGAAAGCCAATACTTGCTCCAAATTGTAAAATGTAGAAATACAGAATGCTGTCGTCCAAGAAGTGGACTATTTAGATTACTAGACAACAGGTTTCTTCCACCACCTGTAAAAGTAAAACAAACAGTTGATGACTTGGTTTTAGATGAAGGAGGGCAATTTCTTAATCTTCCAGTCAATTTAGCTCTACGCTTAAGTGCTTCACTCAAAGATTTCCTGCAAATGCCATACGATTATTTTTGTCCGACGGTACAATTGAGGCTATCAAGTCGAACATGCAAAACGTGTGGTCTTTATCATGCTTCCGTCAAGTCACTAAATCGTCACATCGAAAAGATCCATAAGAAAGTAAACACGCACACTGATAGGAAAGTTAGACCTGTAAGAGTCGCTGCTCGTCGTGCTAATGAACTGATGTGCATTATTCAAAATTTAGAGCACCATGATGTTGAATGGCTCGATGAGAATGACGTAGACATTCCAAAATCGGATGAAAGCGAGCAGACTCACAACACTGAGCAGCAATCGAAGCAATCCAATGTCATCGAAAACTTAGAATCATGGATTCGGGTTTCATGGACTGAAGACTGTTAATTTGAATTTAATATATGTACCAAAAATTTAAAATAAGTTTGTTATGTTAGTAAGATATAATATTTTTGTCCTTTACTCTATGTTGAATACCGTTTCAGTAAAATATAATCTCTATCCTAAATCTATTTTCTTATTTTTCAAATTATAATTATAACATTATAAAATTAAAAAAACAATACATTAATTGACAAATGTTTACGTAAGCATGGGGGGAGGGGGTAAGAGCTTTGCTTACTTTTGCTGACAAGGGGGATGGGGGGGTAAATAATTGCAATAAATCTGCTTACGTAATACTTGAACGGCCCCAGTGGATGAAAAATTTTTTTTTGGGCATTATGTATGGGCTGGCCTACCCTTACTGTAGCCTACTGCACGCACATGATGGAAAGGGTACTAGAAATAGCAATTATGATTCCTTTCTTTCGTCGATAATTAAGTATGCATATACCTCCCTGTAAAGTTCACCTCGAATCTTACTCAATACAATAAAATCCAAAACGTACTTTCGATTTACAACACAGCAGTCCAGCCTGTCAGAAATCATGCCCAAGATGCTGTTGGAACTGGCTCGCACCCTGCGCACCAAGGACGCACATCTTTTACGCATAAAACCGGTCGATGTGTGATACTTGGAGGAGCCATATGGTCAGCAGTGAACACCTTCCGGCTGAAATGATGATGATGATCCTCCACATGCATAACTACTCTAAAATTTTCCTAACGAGATGTTTCTCATTCTACCGCATCACATGCCCACACTGCAACCATTCATGCACAAGGTATTAAAGATCCTAACCCACTGCCAGAATCACAGGTGATAGCTGTGGTTTGCCTCGAATATGAAGTACAAACTAAACCCGCAGTACGTAGGTAAGTCCGTAACCGCGTAGTCAGTACGACGGGTCGTAAATTGATGACCGCAGAGCTTTATCGCAACGTTGCATGCACCGCCAGTGCCAGTGTGAGCTTGACAGTTTGAAACGGGAAATGTGATCCATTTTATAAATCCTTTTTGTTTTATTCCTGAAATATTAACAAACAAAGCGGAACGTACAAAGTCCACGTTGAGCCTGTGCCTGAAATGTCGAAAAACAGACTGGTTAATACACTTTTCAAGTTATTCTTCTATCCTTGTCACACAAAATGTCATTTGTACTGGATGTTTTAATTCAATATTGTGAGTTTTTATAACAGATTTGAAAATGCTGACAACACTATTTATTAACTGCGTCTTGTCTGCGCTGGTTAAGTAAGTTCAAATACCCTATTCTACCAATTTTTAAGCAACGTTCGAATTCGTTGCATTCATGCGAACGTTGCTTGTATGTAGAATTGACCTTATGATTTATAATTCGAAATAAGAATCGGCTAACTATATGATTAAAAAGTTTTTTGTTAATAAGGCTCGATATCTAAATAAAGATGAATTACCTACGCGTATCTTTTTATAGATATATCATCTAATCAGTTACTGAGAAAAGATGTTCAAAGGCTTTCAGTATTATTAATAGACTATAAAGAAGCCTGATTCCTTCCTACGTCCCAGCCCACGGCTCTAATACATGTATTGCATTAGGAAAGAAAGGGAGCCCTTAGCTACAAAACACTGATGTAATCACATCAGCCAAGCTGGAGTCGGCCGTCTGATTAGCATCGGCGTTCGTGTGGGAGGTCTCTTGTCACGAGTGGACTGAAAACGATGGATACTAGAGATGTATTGAATAGTTGGGAAAGTCAACTAGTCGACCTTTTTCATATTTCTTTGCTTCAAAATGACTTTTATAAAAACCGGCCAAGTGTGACTCGGACACCATAAACACGTTTCTAAGTTAACTAAATGTTTTTATAGCGGCAACACAAATACATCATCTGTGCAAATTTCAACTGTCTAGCTATCACGGTTCATGAGATACAGCCTGGTGTCAGACGGACATTGTCTTAGTAATAGAGTCCCGTTTTTACCCTATTGGGTACAGAACCCTAAAACTCATCAAATTAAAGGTGACTGGGAGAGGCCTATGATCATTGTTCATAACCAGTAGTGGATGGCGGTGGACTGAGTTGATTAATTGATTTTAACAGAATTTGAACGTACAGTACAATAGTACCTGCGTATAATAGAAGAAGTTTTCTTTCGGCAATCAATATTAAGAAGAACATTAAAAGTATGGCTTCTACTCTAAAAAACCAGAACTCCACCGGAAGCAATAATGATCGGCTTTGACGACTAGTCGGCCTTATGACAACTGACCACGCGGTCAGTCAACTAGTCACAGTCGGCCCCTCTCTAGTAGATATATTCAGGAGATGCATGAAGAAAGTTGAAATATTTATTTTCTGAAAGGAAAACCAGGCCCTGTGGGCGCAGGTCATTGGTCTGAATATAGAGAAGTTCATTATTGTAATATAATCATTGACTTATATAGTAAGCACGGGGTGGTACGAGCGTTTCCCTGAATCCAAAAATTGGTACGACATAAGCCCGAGTAGACTGAATCAAACTAGCCAGGCGTACGGCAATCTCATGACGACACGGTTGGTGCAGTGGTTGAGCGATTGACTGCTGCGCTCCGCACGGAACAAATATTTGTATGGCCTACAGATAGTTGTTCCGGGTCTGGCTGATTGTGTATGTGAGTTTATATGTTTGTAAATGCACCCACGATACAGGAGAAATGACTAGTGTGGGGCAAAGTTCTAAAAAAAAAACTTCGAGAGCGGTTGTGTGAGTGAGACATTACAAATTGGGACGTTTCTTGTATGGTGTACGCGAACCTATAAGATAACGTCCTACTTTTACCATTTAAATGTATAAATGTTATGCTATACAGGACAAAACATTTTACCCCCACTGTAGCTTTGTCAACTATGAAGCCTTGCAGGAACAACTTTTGGTTTATTTTTATACGACAAAGACCAATTCTTAATTTGTTTGGTAAACAAGAACCAGCAAATGACATAATTACTACATGCAGTACGCCACACTCAAGTTAAAATAATTTAAAAGCTTATAATTTGTACGGAGTCTGCATAATCCTTTCGCTGGGCAAAGGATGTATCTGGGCACTGACCTCCAACTCTCCCTCTAAACTCAAAATCTGAAACTCATTTTATTTTGAACCTTTAATTCTTTGGAAATATTCTGCAAATATTTTCGATTTTCGAAACCTATTTAAAACTTCATATCCACGTTCAAAAAGCTACTCATAAATAAAAAGCGCTTTTCATGACTGACAGACAGACGTCCCTTATCGGCAGCTATATTGAGCCAGGCATCGGGCATCGGGGAATAAATCCGGCTCCACTGTCGACAGGGAGGATTCATCGGTCTGTCCCGCTATTGTTGCGAATTTTCTGCTCGCTTTTATCAAGAAGCAGAATGTGTCGGCGTCATTGTTGAAGACATGTAGTGTGACGCGTCTGCGCTTGCTTTGTGCTTTCCACATTGTTGTCTATGAATCTATTTCCTGTTTCAAAGAAGATGATTTTGCTGTTAATTCTTTTGAGTTGTATTTTTCCAGGGTTTTCGTTTTCAAGGGCCGGTTACTGAAATTAAACTTGGAGTTTAGAAAGTGTCAAAACAAATTATTAGAAATCGGATGTTAGAATGTTTGAGGACTTGTTACCTTATCTTTCTGTTTAATTTAATATCATTTGAACTTGTTTGTTTTTATTTTCAAGGATTTCAGGGTTCAAATATAAGACCAAAAGTCTCTCGATAATTCTGTCTATGAAACGTCTCAAATTGTACGTAATACCTACTTCATTACTCATTAGAATATGTACTGTGGAATACCTGTTAATCCTAGATTTGCCTCAAATTCCTAGGACCTAGAATATACAGCTTACCAACACGCCGACTAATACCTGCCTTTGTAGTACTAGCTACGATGAAATACATGCAGACTTGAATAGGTAGGTATGGCCAGGACAAAATGACAAATGTGCCCCTAAAATATTCTACATCCTCCTTTCAATTTCTCCAACAAACTTGGTGCTCTAATAATGACCTACACAGTCTGGGAAATCAATACAATCGTCTCTAAATATTCCACAATATTGTACAGACGACAACAAAACTCAAGAACGCAATTATAACTGAGAAACATGAAAACTAAGGATACTGTTTCCAAGTTTTGGTGAAACGAGAAATTATTGTTTCATTTAAAGTTATTTGAAGCCTGAACTTTAGATGAAAACAATAGGTATTTATGAAAGGAAATAACGGTATACAAGTTTGTGAAACCCAAACATTTGTTAACTGAAAATAATACCTTAAGGTACCTATGTAGATGTATAGATATTATAATAAATAACGAATGATGTTAGAATTTTGCCTGAAGGTTGAAGCGAAGTCTGTAAATGTGATTAAATATAATTATGAAAACGTGACCCATATTAAAATACAAGAGAAATAGAATATTATTTTAGACTTTTTTTGATGTTTGTATGAGCCTAGAATTTTTTATATTCGATGATTTTTAAAGATAAAGTATCAGTAGCCAGTGTGTGTTAAAATTTCGTATAAAAGGTACTACTTTGATAACTAGTATCACATCACGAATATCATGTTAGGCTTTCATTATGAATGTAATTGTAAAATAATCAATTTAAAAAGCTCTTTGATAACAGCGCTCTGCGCGATTGTACATAAGATTCCAGTCTCAGGAATGGCGTCGCGTCTCAATCTAATGAAATTGTCGGCGAGGGCCGAGGGCGACCCACTACCCTTCAGCGGCTGAAGCGGTTGACATTACAAGAACACCGCACCGATCGTATAGCGATCGAAGCTTAGGCTCCATTGATCAGGGTTGGAGGAGTAATTAAATCTTATAGTCGAATCACTGCGGAAGGAATGTCAGGAAAACATTTCCTTATTTAGATGTGCAATGCACGAGTGAATTTAGATATGGGGTGAGTGCGCTGAAATATATGAATTGGTGCTAAGAATCTACCCCGGCTTCGCACGATTGACTTTATCGTACACAGGCAGATAGATGCGTCAGGGGTTTTTTTTTATAATATGTAGTGATTGTGAAGATAATAGTTGTCTATGATTTCGTACGGTTATTGGATTTTTTCATATCGGCTTTGGACTGACGCGATTTCAGTAATTACAATGTGTCGATGAACGCTCCTGTTGATCTCAAGTGAGTCATATTTGCCGTACATTAAAACAGCCAATAAAATTTCCGCTGCTGGGCCACAGACCCCCCTATCCGAGGAGGACCTAGCCGGAATCCGCAAGCGGGCCCAGTACATCTTGATAGATTTTTTTTTTCATAGAATATGTATCACAATTTATCCTTCATCGTTTTGAGAAAAAAATGTTAAAATAAACCAACAAAAGAAACCTGTGACATATGTCGGATTACTGGGCCACCACTGCTTGTACCTTATACATACACGCTGAAATTTTAATGGTTGTTTTCCCGCGGCAGAACGATTAGCCATCAGTAGTACTATCGAAACATAAAGTTAAACTTATATGTTAAAGTTAAATGAAAATGTTCTTTTTTTCAACTAATTAAAAAAATATTCATAAACTCGAAAGCGTGAGAAACAATAGCAACTCACTAGACGTGACGTAGGTACTACTGGCAGAGCGGTGGCGCGCCGTCAAAGTGAAAAGCGATTTATAAAATGTTCAGAGCAAAATAAGCTCTCGCACGTAGTCATTTTTTTTTTTTAATTTATCATTTTTCATAAATCGATTATAATACCAAGACAAACTCATTTCGCTGTAGGAAAACAACCATTAAAACTTCGGATTGTATAGTACCTATGACATAGGTACTATACAAGTCAGCAATAACATAGGTGTCCTCTGTTATTATTTCAAAACCAGTCAACTTAGCCTTTTCTCAACTATGTTCGGGTCGCTTTCCAGTTTATCCGGACGCAGCTGAGTTTACTGAAAGAAAGAAAGAAAGAAAGAGAAAGAAAAATGTTTATTTGGGACTCGCACAAGACAAACAAACCAGTAAAATAAAATTAATAACAAAACAGCATAATCAGGCCAAAATCTTATTACGTAGCTACGAGCTCCTCACTACTAGCTAAATAAACTTATATTATGCCACAGAACTTTCCACTCTAATACCATAATAAATAAACTGTCAGCTGCAAGAATTCCCATGACGGCTATTAAACGTATACAAGTTAATCGAGGGCAATAGATTCAATCATCGAACAATATTATGTATGAGACTAAGCGTTTTAGTATTGATCGGCGTATTAATTTGATGTGTTGTGACTAGGTTCTGGATTAAAACCAAGGGCTTATCATTCATTGTACAGAATACAGGTGACTTTGGCGTTTATTAATTGGCAGTGTTTCTGGGGTGATTACAGTACTCGTGAACACAAAATACAAGCCGCAAAAGAGATTAAGGGTGTTACCACACTAATCGATCGATGGTAAAATGGATTAGTCTACGTCGATCAATAGTTTCTACTATACTAATCGATCGAGCGTCGATCGATGGAAGAATGAATTAGTCGACGTCGATCGATAGTTTCGATAACACCAATCGATCGCCCGTCGATCGATGCCATGGATTGATGGTAGAATGAATTAGTCGACGTCGATCGATAGTTTCTACTTCATTCTTCGATCAGCCAAAGCTTCCACACCAATCGATCAACGTCGATCGAAGGCATCGATCGGGAGTCGATCAATATTTATCACCCGGTATCCGTCGATCAGCCAAAGTACACCACCAATCGATCAACGTTGATCGATTTCGAACGATGGGATCAATCTATTGATTTAGTAACACCTTAAGCAACCCTCGCCGAGCTCGGTCAGTGGATGGGTGACCATCTTTACATGCCAAGATTCTCCACACCTCGGAAACCACGTTTAGCTGTTGGTCCCGGATATCATTTGCAGATTTTTGACAGAGGATACGGTTAGTCAAGCCAGGTAACCTGACGTCAGTCTTGCAAAAGGGGTGTCGTACAGTGTTCCTGAGATGTGAAGGCCAACATAGTTGAAATAAGGCTAGATTAGCAACTTTCATTACTTCATGGGGTCACTGAAATAAGAAAAAATGCGATGTCACCTTTGGTCTTATGGTAGGCGCCAGATAAATGTGCAATAACTGTCATTGATCCACATTCATGTATTGTCTTTCTTAATATAAAAACAGAAATAAAGACATAAAGCTGACCTGAATCGACTTCTATCGTGATCATTTACGTTCTCTAGTAGTGAATGACGAAGGGATATTAGGGAAAGATCACAATGTACTTTATTGCAAGTTTATATGGCGCCCACCATAGTAAAGGTTTTTCACACTCACGAGGAATTTTACCCCCTGAAGTATTGCAAATAGATAAAAAGTTACCCTGAAGTGTAGGCGAGTAAGAGATAAAGCATATTTATTCTAGCATATAGAGCAGTTGTGGCTTAGGACATAAGTACTTAACTAAGCGATAGATCCGAACCCAAACACAAGGCATCTATAATTATTGTGAGCTTCATTGTCTCGGCGCTTTTTTTGTGGTCGCCATTCATCTCTGTTGCTTCTGATTTTCAGAAGTTGCAGTTAGGATTAATTTGGCCAACTTGTCCTACAGCTATGGCGTAGGTATACTTGGCTTAGAGCAATATTTTTCTATTCTAAAACTTATTCTAAAAATTATTCTTAAATTTATTTTCTAAAACTGGTGAAAGAAAACATAGTGGAGAATTTCTCAGAAGAACCTTAAATTCAAAGACATTGCGACATCTGCTAACCCGAAGAACATATGTTACATGTAGTGGTAAACAGCAATAGTTAAAAAAAAAAATGCGATCGAATTGAGAACCTCCTCCTGAAGTCGGTTAAAAAGCTGTGTTTTTAAGACGCTTGTAAACATTCTTGCAAAGTTATTTTCTGCTCAGAAAAACCTAGTAAACGGAAAGATGCAGAGGGAAGCCTGTAAGTGCCTCCAGGTTTATTCCATACCTGGGTTCCTTGAAACACAAACTAAGTACCTAAACGTCGTTAAGACAAAGAGCACATCGCCGACAATGTTTCCCGGAGATAATAAAACATAGCAACAGTATAAATTACGTTACGTTAGTACACGTAGCCTGCGGTATGTTGACGTTATTTGGAGAATAGAATAGAACTACGGTCCATAAAAACATTACCTATGTTTTAAAGCCAGACTTAACACAATACTCTTTGAAAAAGTTATTATTGCATACAAGAATTTTATGATGATACTACCTTAAAATAGAGCATATTACCTATATATTTTTAGTGTTTTGTAAATTATATTATTTATAACAGTTTGTACCTACAGAGCAACAGTTTGCTCAAATATTTATATAATAACTACTTTAGTATTTTTTAAGTAAAAACTAACCAAACGTATATCCAAAAATTGACAGCTATAGTTCTTAATAATAATGTTAGTGTTGTGTATTCCTTTTATTGTTATTATATAAAGATTACTGCACGCAAAATACGCGCTTAGTCGTGGAGTTGCGGAAACCAGCCCGAGTTACATATATAAAGATTATTATTTTGTTAAAGATAATTTATTATTCTATCGTTAGCTATAAGTTGATTGCTGCGCCCTAACAGGGTAATGTACTCACAAAGTTTAGTTGAGTCTGTAACTGTGTGTACATTGTGTGCAATTAATAAATAGAATATTCATTTATTTGCTCAGAATGTAGGTATTTACAATAAGATGGTTACAATAATATTCCAGAATCCTTGTACATTCTACCATTTTGGCATGCAAATATTGATGAAATTCATCATCAATCATACAAACATTGATTCACAACTACTTTATTTGTGTACCGTTCCTAGGCAGACACTGTGTGTGGGTTTACGTATGGGACGTTTGTGTCACAACACAACTCACAGGTTGTGTGTTTAGGGTGCCTACTCTGTCGCGGACTTGGCCCCAAAGGTTGTTGACCTTCTCTGTGATAATATGAACTGTTAGTCTATTTTTCTTAATATCTTACAGTTTAGAAGAGAATTGATGTTTAGTTACATACACTGATTATCACTGATACATTCTATTCAGGGATTAGGTACTAGCTTTTGCCCGCGATTTCGTAAGCGCATATCCCGGTTTTTCCCGTTCCCGTAAGAATTTTCCGTTCGCGTGGATTTGAAAATATATTTTTATATATGATAGCCATATCGTACATTAAAATATTTTTTCAAATCCGACTGTTAGTTCCAGAGATTAGCGCGTTCAAACAAACAAGCAGACTGTTCAGCTTTGTTTTATTAGAATAGATTTGTCATAACTTTCAGTAAATAAACACAGATTGAATATGGCTGCTTAAGTATAAAGTCTGAATCTTTCCGTGGGTTTATTTTGGTCTATTTTTAATGGAAATTTGTTAAATTGTGAAGTTTAGATTTCAGAAGAGCCGTTTGAGAGGAGCTCGAGAAAGACAAGTTCATGCCATGGTGATGAAAGGATTAGTTACCTAGATTCTGCGTTACCGAGTGCTAGGTGTTCAGGGTCCACACAAAAACAGTACATATGGCTAGCCCAAACATACTTACGTATAATATCGAATGGCGAGGTTTTGGGCCAGATATACTGTCGTAGGTACTAGCAAAACGAAGAAGTTGGAAATCAGTCCTGCCTTTAGATAGGTGGTTCTATTAATGTGTATAGGAGGTTAAATCAACAGACTATGTACCTATGGGTAGAAAAGTCCATTCTATCCACCTCTGAAGACACCACAAATTAGATTATTACCTACCTTCCTCGATCCCTGGAGGATCACGTACGATCCTCGGATCTACCTGAGTGAGCTATATTTCCCAAAACAACGTGTTATTTCCTGTCAAACGTCCTCTGAAACACATAAGACGACTAGCTCCTGTCAGTGACCCACGTGAATGTCATAAAATTGTCCCAAGGGAACACTACCGGGATTATTATTATTTATTTATTTATCAAATACAAAGTATTAAAAATCTTACATAGGACTATAGGTACTCCACAAAACCGTTGAAACGGTTTGTCTGTGGGAACGGAACAAACAGTAATAATTAAAGGTTTTAGTAGTTCGGTTATCTTATAAGACTATTTAAATTGTCTCCCTCAGAAACCTGTAAACCACTTTCCTAAGAGCATAGTCTACAAATGCCTGAGAAAGAACAGCTTAACTAATTTGGGATAAAAAGCCCATATGCTATTCCAGTCTATAATTATAGACTGGAATGGGCTTTTTGACACAGAGATAGATTATAATCTATCTCTGTGCCAAAAAGCCAAATTTCATCCAGATCCGATCAGCCCTTCTGGCATGTTTGAGTAACAAACATCCATACATCTAATCTTTCACATATACAAGTAATAAGATAACCTGTGTTGCCATTGACATTATTTTGTCTAATAAATTCCTTTTGACAACGGAAACCCTTTTATTCTGGCCATGTCGGTAAAATATCTTGTTTCATAAAAGTTATAAATTGATGGAGGATCGCGGGGATACTGACTTTGATCCTGTTTCTGCATACCTTGCGTTGGTATATATGTTTTCTACGTTTGGCTGGTCAAAGTGAAATGTTTTAAATCTAGGGAGTTTGTCTTTTTAACCGACTTCAAAAAAAGGAGGAGGTTCTTGATTCGGTTGTATTTTGACGTGACAACGTCTAATAAATCGATCATTATAACGTTACGCTCATTGTAACGTTACGATCATTTCATCAATGTTTTGTTATGACGTTGTCACGTAAAACTATCGTCCGTAAACCGACTTTACAGATAACCAATTTTGTTTTTTTAATGTTTGTTACCTCATAGCTCCATTATTTATGAATGAATTTGAAAAATTATTAAACCGATTACAAATTTTATCAAAATCGGTTCAGTAGTTTGCTTGTTAAATCAAAATAGCTGGAGGAAATAGAAAATATATTATCCAAGTAAAAGGAATTGCGTGTCTTGCTTTCCTGTGACTTTCCAGTGGTGTTGTTATGTGTCAATAAAAAGTGTAAAATAAATTTAATTTCGGAAGTCTGTGTACGAAGAAACAACCAAAACATTGACTTCCGAAATTAAAGTTATTTTATACTTTGTAGTGTTTTTTTTTATTTGGAAGTCGGTTGTATATTTTTGTAAAAAGTTTTTGATTGTGTATTGCCGTGTGTCGGCTCGCAGCACTTAAACCCGCTCACAGTCCCCTATGGGCCTTCGCGATTGGTTAACTATTGTGTACTCACGCTGACTGCGTATAAAATCCAAATAAAACACTGTTTGCTGTGAAAGAACCTATTGGCCGTTTTAAAAAATACTAAGTGACACTTCTAGTGAGAAGTGTCGCGACTCTGCCAGTTCCCACGTCTGTCATGTTAGGGAAGGTTAGGCTGGACTGCAATTTAAAACGGGAATAAATATTATGACCACCAGAAAATACTTCGATACCCTAAGCTCTTTTACCCAAAATATAAATTAAGCCTAAAAAAATAATAGTTCTAGCTGTTTTATTGACGACTGTAGTTCAAATTGTATTTGGGGACCAAATATAGTAAATGATCACCAAATTTTCTTTAAACAAAATGTGTAGGTTAGGTTAGGTTAAAACTGTGACCTCCTACGCACGAGCCGAGCGAGCGAAGCGAGCGGTGCCGCGGCAGCGGCCGGCGAGTGCCAGAAACGACTTGCATTAATAGAAAAAAGAGATTGTTTTTAGTAGGTTACCCGGATACTAAATATTTGGCTTATTTGATAGGGTAGCAAGATGTATAAACTTTGGTTATAATTTCATATTAAACTGCGGTTTTAATTTTGGTGATCATTTACTATTTTTGGGTCAACTATGATTTGTTTGGAGTCATTTGCTTTAATAGGATAGCAAGATGTACAAACTTTGGTTATAGTTTTAAATTAAAATGCGGTTTTATATTCTGGTGATCATTTACTATTTTTGCCTGTGATATTTTACTAAATCAGGTGATCAGTTAAACATAAGCC
>NDFZ01005493.1:1038496-1186807 GCA_002192655.3 Mamestra configurata
GGGAATAAATATTATGACCACCAGAAAATACTTCGATACCCTAAGCTCTTTTACCAAAAATATATACTTAACACCAAAAAAATTAAGCCTAAAAAAATAATAGTTCTAGCTGTTTTATTGACGACTGTAGTTCAAATTGTATTTGGGGACCAAATATAGTAAATGATCACCAAATTTTCTTTAAACAAAATGTGTAGGTTAGGTTAGGTTAAAACTGTGACCTCCTACGCACGAGCCGAGCGAGCGAAGCGAGCGGTGCCCCGGCAGCGGCCGGCGAGTGCCAGAAACGACTTGCATTAATAGAAAAAAGAGATTGTTTTTAGTAGGTTACCCGGATACTAAATATTTGGCTTATTTGATAGGGTAGCAAGATGTATAAACTTTGGTTATAATTTCATATTAAACTGTGGTTTTAATTATGGTGATCATTTACTATTTTTGGGTCAACTATGATTTGTTTGGAGTCATTTGCTTTAATAGGATAGCAAGATGTACAAACTTTGGTTATAGTTTTAAATTAAAATGCGGTTTTATATTCTGGTGATCATTTTTGCCTGTGATATTTTACTAAATCAGGTGATCAGTTAAACATAAGCCTTTTAAAACTTTGTTTTAGACTGTATTTTTTTTTAAATAGGTAACTGCGCAGGATCAAAGTTTTAAACTGAAATTCAGTCTTAAAATGGAAAAAGAAGTCATTATATTTGCGGTCAAAATAAAATTGATCTGACTGTTCTAGGAAAGTGCTTAATTAGTAGATAAGTCCTTCAAAATTCGTGATATCTACAGTATTACCAAGCAACAGATTTTGTATTGACCATACTTTCTAATCTTTGGTGCTTTGACTGATAGTATTTTACGCCCAATCACTGGGTCTAATGAAACAACTGATAAAATACCGTTATCGGCTTTTGACACTAAGGCATAAAAATATCTATGTAAATTTGACGTTTTATCATTTTTTTTTTATTTACAGGTACCTAACGAAACATGTAATGAAAACTAAATTAAATTATTATTCTTCATACAATTTATTTTTTTCACTTACAAAACATGAAAATCGAAAATGCATCCTTGCATTTAAAGTTGAACTATGTTAAATAAGAATACCTATGTACGCACAATAAATTATTTTAAGGTTTAACGTTAGTAGGTACTTATAATATCAATGGTATAACAGATCTTTCGATTGATTCCTCGATATATTACTAAAATACACGTAAACATATATTTCAAAACAAAAAGAAAAAACACGAAATATTAATTTTAAACTTTACAATACTTATAAAAATGTACCAAAAAGTTTGCATAATTGCCGCTCTTTTGCCTTAATAAAATGGCAACACATGCACAATGTTGCTAGGACAAAAATACAGTAAATGTAAATTCGGCGAGGTCGTTTCCATGTAGTCTGTTATCAGCGATTGCGCCAACAACATGCCAATACTAAAATAGACTAATTAATTTATTCCTATAATTACCGCTTCGTAAACCCATAACAATGGCACTTTCTTGACTATTATAACAATATTATCACTTTCCAATACATTTGTAAAGTTCTACAAATATATTCAGACAAAAATCTATAGCTAACTTCAAGTTAGGAGAAAATGTTCAAGTTTTATTGTAACTTATCGGAATAAGATTTTTGAACGAACTAAATCTTTATCCAATAATTTGAGTAAAGCTTATGAATATGACAATTTTCTTGAGATTAGTCCATATTTTCCTGTAATGTACTTGATATCAACCACTCCTGTACTAAAAAATGTTCTGTAACACAAATAACTAAACCACAATTCCATTACTTAGAAGAACTTTAAGAAAAAGCTACTAAAGTCTAACGGAACATGGAGGTAGAGTGTCTACAACTCCTGGACTGGATCCTCTGCATCGGCGAGCTTGACAAGGCCGATGAAGCTCTTCTCTGGCTGCATCAAGGAGTGCCTGTCTCCTCCTGTATTCCTGACGGCTAGTCTGTCACCAGCCTTGAGGAACAGGGCGGCTGCGGAGAAGCAGGAGTTGGGCTTGTCGACCTGTTCTGTGGAGTGGGTGGACTGGGCGCACTGGAGCAGAGTCTCCCGACCCTCGATTTCGGAGTTCGTTCGATGAAGCACCCAAGAGATGATGTCGTGGCTGTCCAAGTAGTAGATCTATGGAAAAATAAAAGAGATAATTTGATTACCTATCTATCTCATTTGGCGCAACTTTTTCTAACATCAGTTCGTTATCCGTAGGATAAGTTTTACAGTTTTTGTACGGAAAAATTCGTCATTATTCGGATTAAAGACCGCAGCGTTGGAATAAGCAGTCCAAAAACTCCAAAAAGGCAAGTGCAAACAAATTTTCAGTAACAAAAAGTCAAGGATGAAGAGGACGAAGCTTTTACTTAAGAAAATAGGGCCAATTTCTAAATGGTTTTATCGCTAACCTTGCCTACATTAAAGAGCTACTAATTGTTTCAGGGCAGAAAATGAGTCCAAAGTAAAGCAAGTCAAAACACAACTATTATAAATCTGCAAACTCTGGATTTTTTCATTATCTAAACTGCTTTATTTAAATAAGATAAGAAGTTCAAAGGAATTTATAACCCCATTAAAATGGGAGAATATTATTGTGTAATAATTTCAGAATGTCTAGACTCCCAAGAGAATAATAATTATGCATACCTAGTTCGCTATTAAATGTCTACAAAGCTAAGACTTGTCTTGTCTTAATTTTGTGCACGATAAATGATTATGTATCGCCAAGTGAGGAAGTCATGGTAGACGTATTCTAGAAGAGCAAATGAGTTCGAAGATAGGCTAGGCAGGATGACTATCTCTTGTAGCACAATCTCTTATAGATGGATAGGAGAGGCCAAGATTCGAACTATATGGCTTACCATCGAAGAAATTTTTAGCAGATCCAGCAGACAAAAGTGCCTACGATCTCCATTTCCTGGTAAACAGAAATTGTGGCAACCAAACCCACCACTTTGAAATCACAAATACATTATTTACCTATTGTTTTTAAGTGCAGTGTGATAGTTTACCTGTACATAGACGAGGTACACCCCAGTGTGATGCACATGCACATGTCCATTCCTAGTGAGAGTGGGTCGAGGGTGTGGTGACACCACGGTCCAGGGCGCCGGGTACCACACGTCGTGAGCTGCTCCGTGAGACACGCGGACTAGGCCGTTACCTGGATAAGAGATATTTAGAATTATTGGCAGGCATTAGGTATAACGGCGAAATTTGAGTGTTTAATTTCGTTATTTATGTTGTAAATCAGGTTTCCGGACTCTCGCCGAGAACTCCCGAGGTACGTGAATAGTTTTTCACTCTCATTTATTTCGTCTTCTCTGCGATTCCAAAGAGGTGAAAATATTCACAGGGTATAAATTCTGACTCCGATTTGTTACTGGCTGGTTTTCGATGCAAAACCAAAAAAAAATATTGCTCGATTTGAGTATCAAACCTTAATAAAACCTGGCAGGGTTGCGGATTTTTTACGAAAGAGTCACCGCGGCCCTGGAACGCAAAGGGCATTAGGAGGAACACGCATGGGTTTTAGTCAGTAAGAATCTGACACTCCCTTCTGCTCCGTCCAGAGCGGAAGGAGTCATTTGATGATTTCCCATCCTTAAAAAAAACAACTTACAATAATCACTCGTTTTTGTCAAGTGGCCATCGAGATAGAGGAGTAAACCTGTTGTCAAAGCACTTCCGTTGCCAAAAATAAACAAGTCACATTACTTGATATGAGAATCGACAATCAAATAGGTAAGAAAACGGGAGCACATCCTTGCGACGCGGCGACGCGACGATTCAATTTCAAACTCAATTTATCGAGAGCACAAAGTTTGTAGAAACATATTCAAAACATGTTGAACGTTGAATTACATCCTAACAATTGATAAATTGAATCAGCTTGAAACGCGATTGAATTGAATCTAACTGCGAACTTGATCTGTATTAACTATTGGCTAGTTTATACTCCCTGTATATTGAGAGTTTCTGGCTCTTATGATACAGGGTCTGCTAGTACAAGAACCAGGACTGTCAAACTTTGAAGATCGTACTGAAGGTAAACTTGAGTTAATATAATAATAATTGAAGTAAAGTGGTTGGTTTATATCGCCTTGTATCTTCTGCATAACAAGAGCTAATCGGTGGGATAGCATGGCGAATAGTACAAGGTTGCCCTTTCAAAGAGATACGATTCAGCAGGATTTTTTTCTGGAAAACTAGGCTCCAAAGAACTCGTGACGGGGAAATTTACGTGCTATCTTATATTTGAAGTATGAGGATTTTGTGTTGGACTAAAAAAATCGTGTCCTGAAAAACTCTGGATGGAAAGACTACACGATGTATACCCGGTTTTTTTCATCAAGAACAAAAGACAGAAAAACTAAAAAATTGGGAGGCTCTTTGCAAAAAAAGGTAAAATTGCTTGATGAATACGAGTATGTGCATAGGGAAAATATGTTTTGCAAATTAATTAGTTTTATTCTTTTAGCAAAAGAGCTTAAAGAAGCCATTGAAGTTAGCTGAACTGAGTTTTTCAATACCGCTATCAGCTTGGTTTGATAAGGTTTCAATTAAAGTTCGGTACTGGCTTATTATATTAATATCAGGAAGCAATTATGTAAGAAGAACATTATAGATGAAAAATAAATTAAATTATATCATTTATGGAATATGAAATGAAGCCCCTAGAGAGTGAGGAGGTTATATCTTTCAGAGGAAAGTTACCAAATAGTAGGTCAATATTTATATAAGTATTTACCGTATGAGAGAGGAAGGACCCGATTTTGGTATTGATTAGTTTCATAAATAATTAATGTATCCCTGTTTCGTTGTTTGATCCTTGAGATACTATTTGGCTAATGGCTGCCTGCACTTGATTATGTATTTTAGGTTGATAGTCTGTTAATTATACGTATTAGTTGAGCTACAGATTTTTAGCGTCTACATGTATTTTATAAATATCCTTATCTAAAAACTATTAAAAAAAATTATGTATTTGTTGTACAGTGTAATATCAGTGTGTATTTTTTAACCCAAAGGTTGTTTGTTAGGGAATGCCTTGTTTGCATTAAGTTCGCTTATGTACCAAGTTTAAATAAATAGAACTTTTTTTTTTATTGTATCCCACTGCTGGGCAAAGGCCTCCCCCATATCCTTCCAGACATTCTTTGTTTGCGCCACCTCGAACCAGCCTTCGAAGTGTGCGTCCAGATCATCTCGCCATCGCTTTCTGGATCGGCCTCGGCGACGCCGATACATAAATAGATCTTTAAGCTGGGATTTACCGACACCCAATCATCCTCTAAACAATAAAGTCATAGTTATACGTAGGTACATCCAATTGTCCTAGCCAAGCCCGAGTTCAAGAAAATCCAATAATTCTGTTTTCTCGTAGTCTTGAGTAAGTTTTTCTTATCAATATTGGAGTTGGTCGCAACATTCTCAAATATGATATTCATATCTACCATCTGTCTTTATTAAAAGCTGTGTCCTATCTTTTATCTCGTTTTTTATTTAAAAAACATGTTATGACGTCATCACTGTCTATGAGTGAAATAAATATCTTATGCGACTTTAATTTTACGTATCTAATGAATATTCTATCATACAGAGAAGTTTAAATAATGCAAAAAAATGCTCTTGCATATAAAAACGTTCTTGGTATTTGGGTTCATAAATATGAATGGCATTTATGCATTTATTTTTGGACCATGAATGGATTAAATCAATGAATAGACGATTATGTTTTTGCATATTAAAATCTCATTGAGGTTGTCGACTGTACCACCTTGTAGTGGGAAAATCTCCATTGAAAGAATTCCATTCAAGCGTTCCACGCAACGCCCGTAGTCTTTGCGTTTTCAGGTTTGAAGAAGAAGTGTCAGTTGCGTTAGTAGCGCTTATAGGCGTATCGCGTACGCAAACGCTGTGTGCACAGGCCTCAAAAGTCATGCAAGTTTATGTAAGTATTAAGTTTATACATATCTTATACGTTATACTCAGGTTAGAACTAATGTATGCCATCAGTGGATATCTTACCTTTGTAATGTTCGTGGATCTCTGGGCTCAGGTGTGACGTGTTGCCGTGGAAGTGAGCCGCTATGAACGGCCTCCTCACGCCGTCCTGAAATGGATTTCAGTTACATTAATATATTAGACACGTTTCCGGGGTAAGGAGGCTTACGCCTACTGATAATACCTGGATAATACTAAATCCACGATAATAAATACGAGAATAGCGTATGAACTAAGTTAGATGATATCGAATGTTCCCCGAAAAATCAGGTAATTAAAAACTTATCGGACGGATGGAGTCGCAGGCACAGCAAGTATCCAGGGTTGCGGAATTTGTTCCAGGGTTGCGGAATTTGTTCGAAAGAGTCACCGCGGCCCTGGAACGCAAAGGGCTTTAGAAGGAACACGGATGGGTTTTAGTCAGTAAGAGTCTGACACGCCCTTCCGCTCCGCCCAGAGCGGAAGAAGTCATTTGATGATTTCCCATCCTTAAAAAAAAAAAAAAAAAAAAAGGCACAGCAAGTATGGATAAAAGGCTATTTTAGACACTGAGATAAAAGAAGTGTACTTATCGAAATGGTTATCTAAATAAAAATCTCGAACTTCTTTAAGAAAATGTTGTAGAAGTTGCTGGAATTCCTATTCCCGAAATGGCACATTATGAAACGGCTATCCTATATTACGACGTTAACCTAACCACTAAGAATTAATGAAAAAACGATTTGACAAATACTGTCCAATCGTGTTGTCATTCATTCTTAGTTCGGGTTCGGAACTAATCGTAAGTCCGTAGGTGATAAGGACTAGAATACGCCCGCAACTAAGCCCGAAACTACGGCCTTCGGGTTTATAGAGTAGCCCCCTGGTTACACTTATTCTACGGCAAAATAATAAGATACTAATGTGTCTCACCTTTAACCTAAAAAATGTTGCTTCTTCCACCAGACATATTTTTAATGTTTTGGTTTCGGAACGTACTGCCTCCCTACTATTTGTTGCTACGTACTTACCTTACCGTCTATTCGCAGCTGAATTGTAGATTTTGTACACAAAAAATAGCATAGCGAACGTACCTCAAAGTCACTGTTCCTGACAGTTCTTGTGACAGTGTGCATCGCCATCTTAGCCGAGGGGGCGTAGTCCATGATCGGAGAGAACTTCTTCGTCTTGCGTCTGAAACAAAATACTAGTTGAAAAACTTTCTGAGATTTTATTGCGATATCTCCAATGAAGGCTAGAAGGTAAGAGGAATAACAGAGATAGCATAGCTGTAAGCTTTGTAAAACTCGTCGTTTTTGTTGGCACTTTTGCTGAAGCTTTTAACTTGTGTAGGCAATATCATGTGCCGTATCGGAAGCTGTATTAACTGTAAAAAGGTGGCAAAAAAGGTGGAGGTGCATGATTTATTTTAGAGAATAAAAAAGATATATGTTTATGTAACTTCCAGGCAAAGTAAAAGTATGGAAGGAATAAGTGACTTCTTATACTGACATTTAATAGATGGATAAGTTAATATTGGGTGATATTAGAATAGAAAACTTCAAGCGAATTTTCTAGCTATATGACTCCCAGAACCCTGCTAGGGTATGCTAGTAGAGTAGCTAGTTAATTTTGGTTCATCATAAGTCCGTCATTTGGAACTAATAAGACACTAACACAAAGTAAAAATAAAGTACTAAAACATTGTCATTTACCAGCATCTTGTTCAGTTTTGTTACCTCGTACAACCATGAATATTCATCGTTGTTCAACTATGTTTCATCTTGTTAGCGTCTACCGTCCCTACATTATTACAAAGCGAGGACTACCCCGCGCCTCGGCTCCACCTGTTACCTCCACAACTTGGCGCCCTCATTACCCGGCCAAGCTTGAGTCGCGCCAACTTTACCTCATCAACGTCCTTTAATTAAAATTGCGAAACTAAAAAACTTAGTTTTTAATTACTTTTGCTTTGTAGGTCTTTAGCTGGGTCTGCGAAGCTTGTGCAGAAAATATAAAATATACGAAGTTTTATATAATTATGTTCCTAGGGATATTATGCTTTTAGAAAACGTACCCATGTTTACGACTCTGTAGTATTTTTCTGTTGCTCCCGAAATATAATTAGGACTAATCTACAAAACACTGTTCGGTGTTCTAATTAGAAGTCATACTTAAAATTACAATTGTACTGCTCAAGAACAATACTTAAGAGGACAGTGACTTGAGAAACTTTGTCTTACTACAGATGTAGCCTGTCATTGACACGCGAACTCGAATCGAGCGGAGAAAATTGGGAAAATTACATTCATTCGTAGACTAGAGGGGACCCTTTCTATTGGATTTAATCCCGAGAAATAGAGGCCAACACTATGATCCCTCTCGATCAATGTTCTGTTGTATGAAAACGAGAGTTTGTTTGCGTCAGTTTTCGTAAATAAAATAAAGAACTTTTCTTTATTGGTGTTATTTTCATACGTGACATAAGTCACTTATTTTTTCGTGTTCAAGCTGCTACACTGCGCCAAACCACGCCAAATAATGCATTCAATTGTATTTGTTTGACTTGAGTAAAGTCAAACAAATATAAATGAATGCATTATTTTGTCAAATTACGTCAATAGTTGACCATCTAATAATGTGTTTTAATGAGTTTTAACAATATTAATTAAACGTGCGCCGTTTTAAATTATTAGTTCCTATTTTGGTCCCGTGTAGTGTTTTATAACCAACTCAGTAATTTTTCGACGGAATCATATTTGCAGACACTAATCTCCGCCATTCTCCCTTACGTAAAGGTTATATATTCTGGGTAGTATGTTTATTACCTATATTATTGTATTACAAGAGCTCATAATTACAAACTACTTATAAACTTGTTGTAAGATCCTACAAAAGGCAAGAGCGGTAAGGCTTCAAATGCATAATGCCCTTCCTTGGCAGAGACGAGTGCTGTACTTGACGAGGCGGCACGTGACGCTTATATAGCGCTCTTACAAGTTCACCTACATCGTTTGCAGTTATATAGCTTTGAGTGGGGCACCTTGTGTATGAGTTGCAAGTGGACTTGACCATTGGTTACCCAACTACATGTGTTACACGGGACAATTAACTGTTTTAAGCTTTTTTTTTCCTATTGTGTCCCACTGTTGGGCAAAAGCCTCCCCTATATCCTTCCATTCTTTTCTTACGCCACCGTGAACCAGCCTTCGCGGTGTGTATCCAGATCATCTTGCCACCGCTTTCTGGGCCAGCCTCGGCGACGCCGTCCATTAATTTATTTATTTGATTGAACGTATTTTGTTATTACTACGTTGGATAACCGCGCGTTCGCCAGTGATTAGTAATATCTATATGGGCTCTTAGTTAGTCATGCTTATCAAACAAACTATCTCGGTATTTTAAAGCTTGACTTGACAGTTTCACGGGATACAGGAGCTATGAAATCTCGCAGAATATTGACCATGTCCAGAAGTGGCTTGTGGTCTTCATGCTACCCAAACTAGGCATATCAGTCAAAATACTGGTAAATCAAAGCGATAAACACTTTTATTGCTAGGTCCTCCTATTTAAGTGTTTGCCAGTGCCGCATAGAAATCGCGAGAACACAGACAATATGTGTCACTGGCACCCAAAATCGAAATTTTAAAATACCACGTATGTGTCACTGTCACCAAATACCGAAATTTTAAAACACCACGTATGTGTCACTGGCGCCCAACACCGAACTTTTAAAACACCACATATGTGTCGCTGGCAACCGACAACGAAATTTCAACACACCACATATGTGTCACTGGCAGCCAACACCGAAATTTTGAAACAACACATATGTGTCACTGGCACCCAACAACGAAATTCCAAAACACCACATGTGTGGTCAGCTATGATAGTGTTAAATAGTACCTGTAATTGTAAGGAGACTATCTTTGTTTGAAGGTTTCTACCCGAAATACACGATTTTTAATGTTGGTCAGCAAGACAGCCTCAGGACGTTCAAATGTAAATTATTGTACTTTCTTTTATGCAAATGTTATTACTTGACTGAAGATTTTATGAATGAAATATTTACCTAAATATTTCATTAATACCCTCCTCGACTTTATTGAACTTTGACTTATATAATTTATCTGTTTTATAACTATTATTCAATTTGTTTAATTTTTTTTTGTATTTCTGGTTATAATGATTAATCATTTAATTTTAATGTAAAAATAATGACCCTTCATTTTACAAACCATATTTGTACACCGGTAACGGCAGAATATTATGATCGTAATACATAACGCACATATAAAGTTTGTACAATATTCCGACAAATAAATGAATTCTATTTTATTCTAATATGTATTTGAACCAAAATATTGATCTGCCACAGAATAAAGTGCTTATTCCCGAACTACTCGACTATCCACTAAATGTGTGATGGAGCTGATGGACGATGTATCGGTAATTCGGTACCAAACGTAGTTACGTTCTGGAGTGGCAAATATTTGTTATGTGTCGGGGGCAGAGTGCCCTCAACACTAGGGCTACCAACCGCGCTCTAATGTAGAGTAGGTAGGTACTCAATTTCGCTTAGGCGTACTTTTTAATCTACAAAAGCAATAGACTACACTAAATTAGTCTCTCTTTATTTGAATCTGATTTTAAATTAATTTGGATGATTTTTTTATTGAGTATATGATATCTGTCATTTTGCAAAGCGCAAAGGAATTGATTTCAAGCAAACGATTGTTTTTTTTAAATCTTATTATTTCTAAAAGTTTAAAAAAAACAGTGTCCGCGAGTTTCTTGCACGTTCTTCGCCATGAAGATCTACGCTTTGGAACGTGTAAATAGCTTCATCTCTTTGACTGATCGAGCTTGACAATTGAAAAGTGCCTGTAAATGGTTTAATTGAAATAAATACTTTGAGTATGAGTACAATAAAATGTATATGATCAACCTCTCTAAAATCAGAAATACTCTATTTCTTCTAAAAAGTTGGTAACCCTTCCCCTTAAACAGTAATTGTGTTACTAGTTCATCTGTCACCTCGTTTGCCAACGAAAATAAGTCTAGAGGCACATGAGTTATGAGATACTCGTAGTGATCCTACAAGGGTTCCGTTTTTCGAGGTTCAGAACCCTAAAAACTGTCATCGTGTTAGGTTAACAAACAAACGCCATTAAAGACCATCACTTGCGAGATCCACCTCAGATATAACCAGCCCGCTGCGAAGATGGCGCAATAAAAATAGCAATAAACATAATCTATGAATATTTCTCATGATGAAACCCGAGAACGCTGTGGTCGCATTCCTGATTGCTTCTCGTCGAGCCGAGGCGGCGACCGTCACAAACCTACATACATATACATATGTACTACTTGCGTCTGCTATCTATACTGGAATTTGCGGTCAGCATAGCGTTTAGGACTAGATCTTCAAGTTGTTTGACGGTTAAGAAGATAGGGTTAAATTTCGTAGATGTGTGAGATGAGTTCATTGAAAAAGTTAAGGAGTTTTTTTGCTTGAGAGCATACTATGGTTGAATTAAATGCATGTTTGTAGATTTGAGAAGAACGAACGAACACACTTATTTTGATTTTGCAGCTAAACTGAGAGCTCGCCCTATTGAACCATTGAAACTGATTTCTGTTTCCCTATTGGTTGGTTATACTTTTTAAATTCGACAATTTATTTTGTATTAAAACTTCAACATGAGGTATCATGTTGAAGTTTTTTGCCGGTTCTCCCCATAGGAAACGACCAATTCGAACCGTTTTTTTTTTTTTTTGATCTCGGGGGGAAATCCTCATGGAAATCCTCCACCCTGGGGCGGGTGGAGGGGTCTGTCAGACTCTTACTGATTAAAACCACCCCGGTGTTCCAACTTCCACCTACGCCGGGGATCGCGGGAACGTATGCGACTTCCGCAATCCCCGGCTGGTGCCGGCCCGCCTCTGCGGGCCACCTCGCGTCGGCGAGGGGAGTGAGGTGTTTGACTCCCCTCGCTACGTCAAAGAGGGGCGCACGGGAACACCACGCGCCGCCACCTCGGGTCCGGATGAATGGGGGGCGACGGACATCCCCAAGTCCGCCGCCCCTGGACCCAGTTAGGGGGGCCGGAAGAGGGCAGCGTATGCCCTCCTCCGACGCCCGATGCGCCTGCTGCGGGCAGGGAGAGCGGTTGTGATCTCCCTCTCCCTTTCCGCAGCCTCCTTCTGCGCGATAACTGTCTCGCAGAAGGAGACCACCGCGTCCCAGGACTCCTCACCGCCGACCATAGCATGGACTACGGCCGGCAGCGAGAGGTCACCGCCTACTACAGAGATGAGGGCACGGCGCGGCTCCTCCCAAGCTGCACACTCTGCAAGCGTATGCCGTGCCGTGTCCTCCCGACAGTCGACGCAGTGGTGGCATCGAGCGTCCGGCTCCCTGCCTATGCGACACAAGAACCTCCCGAAGCAGCCATGCCCCGAGAGGACCTGCGTCGCACGAAACGACAGGGAGCCGTGCCTTCTCCCGAGCCAAAGGTCGAGCACTGGCCGGATGGCCTCGATGGTGATGAGGCCGGCGGTAGGGCTCGAAAGCCTGTCCCGCCATTCCACCACCAGGACCTCGCGCAGCTGCAACCGACACAACTCCAGGTGTCGCTGCGTCAGTCGCTCGCCGCGCGCCCGCGCGCCCTCGCGCCACCTATGCAGTGACGCGAACCAATTCGAACCGTGCTCTAGCTTCTAGCGTTTTAGAAGTGCCCATGTTGGTCTATGTGAATTTATAATTTTATGAATTTACCTGTCATCAGTCTTAGCCATCATCCTGGGTGCTGCGTACTCGTCGACGGAGTCAGCTGATGAGTCAGGGAAGACGCTGCGCTTAGTCCTGGACCTTTCTTCGTCTGTTGGCTTGGTAGGATGAACTGGTTTTCGCACGGCTTGCAGTTCTGAAAGAGGTTAAAGACATGAAATGAGGTCAGGGAATAAAAACTAAGAACTGTGCGGATAAAAATACCAACAAACTTTTCAAGGCAGGATAGAATAAAATAAACCCCAAAACTTGTTTGCAATCCTGTACTCATAGGGTGGTGGAACAGGTGGCATGGATCCTATCAAATATGAAAGTGAATTTGTTTGTTTGTTACTTCTTTACGGCTGAACGCGTTTGAATGAACCATGGCAAGCAGGTAGACCATTTGCTGGCTTAGGTTATAGGATACTTTTATCCCAGAAGTATGTCGCCTATAATCTCCGATTTATAACGGCAGCTAGTTTTAAATAAATGGGAGAGAGGAAAGGCGCCTTCATATTTTCTTTAATAATTCTGTTTTTGTAGTCTCGAACAATATTTTGTCTGAGTGCCAGAAGTACGAATTCTTTTTAAATCTTACTGAATTTCATTGCAACGGTCATTTGTTTCCTTTAGACCAGACTGTAAACATTTATTACACCGTATTCCTAAGGGATCAACTTCCGTATCATCAATACGAGTGCTTTCAATCTAACACTAGCTCAGATGGTATGGTCGCCCGCTAGGGCTAGTGCCTGTCAGCGTTGCGGAATTTATTCGAAAGAGGCACCGCTGCCCTGGAACGCAAAGGGCACTAAGAGGAACAAAGACGGGTTATAGTCTTAAGAGTCTGACACTCCCTTTTTCTCCCCCAGAGCAAGAGGAGTAATTTAATGATTTCCTATCCTTAAAAAAAAGGATGCTATGGTCACGTGATGCGAAGAAACTGGCATCATTTAGTGAAAAAAACTTGTCCTATGTCTTCGCTCCTGTGGTGTCACATAAGGACTGAATTCTGGGATGATAAGAAGCCTACATAAATATTCACACATTTACCGATAGTGTAGTTTTAGTGAAGGAACTTTCGAATCCAATATTCGTCAACAAGCAAACAATTTTTTCAGATATCAAACAGGAACCGGCGGCGGTTTGTAAAATAAACATAAAATTCATTGCGAAACTATTTGGCAAAACTGCAACAGGAAGTCATAAAGGTTTGACTATCCAAATATTTTCTACAGCTGTGGTTGCAAAATGGCAAGGATTTACTATTGGCTTCCTTGTGACGCTGAACAGTTTGGGAGACGAAAACCACCTTGTTTATGTAACGTGTTACAGGAAAATAAAGTTGTTTTCATCATCCCTTCTTCCCTTATACCATTGTCCAGCATATATCCTTCTTCCATATATTCCTTTTTGTCATCATCTTAATGGTCACCGTCTTCCTAGCCTTGGGTATCATCTTTCACATAATCCATCCACAGTTTCTTTGGTAATTCTTTACTCTAATAATCACCACAATCATAAAGCGTTTCTGCACAAAATGTATCTTGTTAATTTTTCAATGAAGATTGTTTTCCCCATTTCATGTTTCATTTCAAATAGAGTAGCTCGATAAATTATTTTAAACCTCTTGAGCCTAAATTTCATGAAAATCTTCAAGTCTGTCAAATCTTGAAGTTTCTTGGAAACGGCGGCAAACTTTAGTATTGTTTAACGTCTTTCTATCTACGTCAAAGTGGTCGCTTCGAGGGTAACGATTTCAGTTAATAACCGAAAATTTTTACAATCTCTATTCAAGTGGAGTGGTATTCAATCTCTAGCCACTTTTCTGAGCTCATTCATTTCTCTAAAAATAAATATACAATGATTAAAAAAAAACCTAAGCGGAAAGATGTTCCACTTGTTAAGACGGCAGACTACTTATATAGGTAACATAATACGGTAATAAGAAGCTTAGCGTCCATAACAACTTCGCTAAAGAAATTCTATACAACTTCTGCTTTACAAGAAAGTACTGAACATTTTCTTGATACTTTGAAAGCTTATAACTGCTATGCTTTTTTTCTTTTATTCTCGTTAGCTTTTGCATCTGCAGCTTTTTCAACTACCTATTAGTTCTGTACAACCTGACACTGAACACTATCGGAAAATATTATTTGTCATTTATATTTTCTCGTGGAACAAGTTCATTTAGTCGGAAAGCTTAGGTACTTGTTTGTGGCTACTGCAATCGAATATGACATTGTCTTGAAACCCTCCGTTACCTCATCATAAGGCGAACTCTCCAAATAAATTATTAGGTTTGTGAGTTCGACTTGACTTTTCTAATTTTCATGACAATCACATGACGTTGGCATGACGTTTCAACGTCAGTTTTTTTCTACCAAAAGCACCTCAAGACACTAAAACCCTGCTTCAACATTTTTCTACCAAACGCAGTCACAATGTTGTGTCATGGGGTCTTTTTCCATAGTTACTAATTCCCATACATTTTGTAGAAACAAAAACGTACCTATTTAAACACCTTTTTTTGTAAGTAGTAGTTCAGATCCTGTTCAGATGATATTCTTACCAGGCAAGTCAGGGTCTTCTGGGTTCTCGTTGAGTCTTCGTTTGATCTCCGGTATATTGGAAAGGACGGACTTGTCTCCGAAGGTCACGTCACTGTCCATGAAGTCCTCAGGTCGAAGGTGCACCATGTTCGTTGTGCCGATCTGAAGAAAGAGAAGATTGAATGAGACTATTTAAAAGGAATAATGGGTTGTGGAGTTGTAAAATAAGTATTAATATTCAGCTGCACCCGGTTAGACTGGACATAGTTTGGGAAAGGCTTGGCAGACCGATTTATCGGTTGAGTAGTTACGGGTAGTCAGAATCCCGAAAATCTTATAACCAGTATTAGGTGTCCCAGTTACTGGGTAATGGAAACATGATTAATGCCTTATAAACATTAATCCAGACACGATCATTAAGCCGTCCAAAGTTCGCAGCAGCACTTGCGATGCGCGATGGTATCTCCGAAGCCAGGGTGTCATGGCGTATGTTGCTTCCAAGATATTTAAACTGTTTTACTTCTAGTTGTTTTCCAACTAGATTCAGTGTGGCTTTATCAGCTTCGCAACCTCGTGGTGGTTGTTTGAGGACTTGCGCCTTGAAAGCGCTTATAAATAGTCCAAAACGTTGACATGATTGATGTAGGGCGTCAACATAACTTTGAAGATGCGCAATGCTGTCGGACATGGGACACACATCGTCAGCGTAAAGTATCTCTAGAATGGTGATTTGACTTGAAACCATGAACGAAAAACGCCGAATACATAAAGAGAGACCTAAGCCCTCATATACTTCCCGGGCGTCGGGAGTAGCAGGGCAATCCCCGGCCACCGTAAGCGCGGGCCTGCGGACGGCGACCGTTGGGTGGCTCGCTGTCCGATCACCATCAGGCCCGGGTTGATGGCGCGTTGTGTTCCACGCGCGCCTCAAAGTGATGTCAGCATAGAAGACGGAACCCGCTAGGGCCAGAGCCTACCAGGGTTGCGGAATTTGTTCGAAAGAGTCACCGCGGCCCTGGAACGTAAAGGGCTTTAGAAGGAACACGGATGGGTTTTAGTCAGTAAGAGTCTGACACGCCCTTCCGCTCCACCCAGAGCGGAAGAAGTCATTTGATGATTTACCATCCTAAAAAAAAAGCCCTCATATACATATACTTTTAGTTCCGCCGGTCAGCTGTAACGCCTTAGTTGTGATCGGGTATTTAAAACCAAATTCGGTCTAGCGATTCATATTAGGGTGTGTGCTAGGAAATAGTGTCATGGGGTTGCTGTTGTCGAAATCGGCAAGGAGGACTATAAATGGAAACATGGAGGACAAAGAGGCAGTTGCTTCAGGAGGATGCTCTTGAATACCATGAGCAACTGCTTTTCCGGGGTCAGCTTCCGTTCAGACTGGAAAATGCTGAAAAGGCTGGGCACATGATAATGATAAAGATGGAGGTGAAGGTGGAATGACATAGTAAGCTGTAACATAATGAAATAGCCTAAGTTTCCATTTAGTAACAACCAAAATAAATATTCGAATAGATTTCATGAATATTAATGTCTAATGGAATGTTACTCGTCTATGCAAGCCAATTTCGACATTGAATAGAATCACCCAATTCACTCATTTATTGCAGAATTGATTTTAATATTTTTGACTAAGGAAACACATAAAATTACATAAATTCATTGATAAGTTTATTTCTGAATGAGGTTTTTAAATAAAGATTAATTCAATGTGACTAAGAATGATTGAATAAAGAATATATTAAAAAAGACACAAAATAAGTTACACAAATTAATTGTTCAAATATGTCATCTTGCTCACATAACAAAAACAAAGAAAGGCTCTTGAAATAATTACTTTAGATTAAGAAAAGCAATTTTCTCAAAGCTTCAAACGAGAACAATGACCCGAATTGTTCCACTAAAACAAAGCTTTAGCAAATCGTTCTTAATAAATAAGAAAAAGGAAACAATAAGGAACACTTAAAAGAAATTACAAACAAAGTTTTAACAGAAGGACCACTTAATTCTATTTTCACGGATTTCTATACGACACCCCAGTGGTTGCCGAGGTAACAAACGAAAGTTTTGATTAAAGCAAGTAATCGTATCAACACAGATCGGCTGTGAAATATCAAAACCCATAAAACTAAATTTTACAGGAGAGCCGAAAAACGATTTCATATCTTTGACAGCGTGCCGTTTCAATACCATTAGTCGTACCTTCTTGGGAGTGATTGCAAAATTTGAGGTACATAACAGGCTTTATAAAAAAGTAGTTTTAATGCGTCTATCACAAAATATGTACGTAGAGAAGCAGTTACTAATAAAAACATTGTTTTCTTAGACCAAACTTTTTGAGTGTGACAATTTCAAAACCTAGTAAGATCACTTGCTTTGTTTTCATCTAGGTCTAAAATATACTGAGCGGCGACTAAACGCAAATTAATAGACCTAGTAAGATCACTTGCTTTGTTTTCATTTAGGTCTGAATTTGCTGAGTAGGAACTAAATGCAATTTTATAAACATAGCAAGAAACAACAAAATAAAACAACATAAATATGGCCAGTAATAAGCAGTTTTAATGAAAAAGATAAAAAAACAGATAATCGGAAACCAAACACTATTTCTTCACAGTAAAAAATGAAAAGATAATCACTCAAAATATTTGAAAACAGTCATATTAAAATAACTTATTCGCTTATTAATAATTGTCCACCAGAAACCAAATCGACTGAATTATTATTAATCGGCAAACTTTGCCAAAACTCCCTTCTTTTCATTGGCATAAGCTGTAATAAAGTTTTTACTATGCCTTTCTTTTTACTTTCTTTAATACCTCTTGGAATATTTTTTAAGGTTGGCATGGTCAAGGGATTGTGTTTTTTAATAAGAAAATCCAATTCGGAAAACGGAGATTCAAAATCATTCTTATAAAACATATTGCGGCGCCCATTTACAAATTTTACTTCAACCAAAGAACTAAGCAAAAAATTATTCATGGGATTAAGGTCATCATTGCGTCGCAGTATGCGTTTCTTTTTTACCCACTCATACGATTTTCGGACTTCGATAACTTCAATATTTGATCTGCAACCCAAAATTACATTCTTATAGTCTTCAAAATCATACACAGCATCTTTTTTTTGAATCTGCCTCTTTATATTACCATAAACTCCAGCAGCTGACATATGAGTGTGACCTTTAGTTAGGTATTTCAAAGTCAAACTTTCTAAATTGCAAAACCCAGAGTTTATTATAGTAACAAGTGATGTAAAGAGGATTCAATTTTTATTTTGAGCTGTGCAATTATCACACCACAATATCAAATGATTAAGATCTCTTTCTTTTTCGATCATTACTGTAATTGCATTAACAATGTCATTAGCGTCTCGTCCAGAATAGGCTTCATGCCATAGAACACAAATATTATTAACATTCGTTTTCTTTCTGATCGGTGCAAATGTCAAGTTGAAAGTTATCATTCTACTCAAGAAAAAGGATTCTTTGACTTTAGGCATGTCGGGTAACAACATAACTTTTTGTAAATCCATCGAATAGTATCTCACACAGGAAGTATTTTCTAGGGAGGCATCTTCTTGATACTTTTGTATTGTTTTACTTGCTTTAGCTTTGTGATCCTCGTATGCAGTTTTAACATCCTCTGGAATATCTGCACCTTCATTTATTTTAAGTTTTTTTCATACAGCCCACAATCTACACATTTATCGCCTTTTTTAGTTAGTCCTTTTATTCATAAAAAACCTTGGAAAACAAAAAATCTTGACAATATTATACACTGAAGCGTACTTACGTTTCACCATGTTGTTCTTTTAAAGCACTCAAGATCAATTTCGACCTATAAAACTGATTTTTACTCATTTTTATAGACAAAAACACGCGCGTGCAACGACTTCTTCTCACTTACTAAAGTTGCGCGGGAGTTTTGACGTTTATTTCAACCATTTCATTGACTTAGTATCTACATGAACCATTTTATATCCAAGTAACTACAAGCACTTACTAGGTTTATAAAATGGTTGATGTTAGATACTATGTTTTAATCTTGCAATTTTGGCATTTTGAAAACGTTTACTGTAGATACTAGGTTTCCGACTTTGTGCAACTTCGTTATTGACTAATTTTTGGGAGTTTTTGCTATCCTAGTATGTGGAGAGTGGTCTATAATGTCGAAAATTGCAAAAACACGCTTATTTTAAAAATTGTCAGATACTAGGTTTCGAAATTGAACAGCCGAGATATCTCTTAAAAATATGAACTTTCAGGTGCTATCTAAAGTAACAGTTCTGGGTTCGATTCCCAGGTCGGGCAAAAAGTGTTATTGGGTTTTTTCAATAGAAATTTCGCTGTGACAGCCCGGAGTTTGGATGTTGACGGTGTGACCATGCCTCGGCAAAACAGGTAGAGCCGTTGCTCTTGCGCCAGATCTCTCCGGTAGTGTCGGTTTACCGTCCCATTAGAATATGAGGGAGATGGGAGAGGGAGTGCACCTGTTTGTGCACACACTTGTGCACTATAACACATATGTCCCGCGTCAATGCCGATGGCTAGTAGCCATTAAGATTCGAGAAATCGGTCAGGAGGACTATATGTAAAGTAACAAAATCCAGTATTCCCCGAAGGGTTTACAGAGGTGTAGGTACATATAGTGCCCACACTCACATTTACCCAGCTATGTTTCAGTCCCATCCTCCCATGTAATAGAGAGAGACTGGTTCGGAACCCGGCTCCGGGCTGCTACTGCGAAATTCCAGATGGAAAACCCCCGTTACTGTACCCAGGACTTCGAGCTCAATAGTGTGCGCTTTTTTTTTTTAGGATGGGAAATCATTAAATGACTTCTTCCGCTCTAGGTGGAGCAGAAGGGCGTGTCAGACTCTTACTGACTAAAACCCATCCGTGTTCCTTCTAAAGCCCTTTGCGTTCCAGGGCCGCGGTGACTCTTTCGAACAAATTTCGCAACCCTGGCAGGCTCTGGCCCGCCCCTAGCGGGCCCCGTCTTCTATGCTGGCAACTCTTTGAGGCGCGCGTGGAACACAACGCGCCATCAACCCGGGCCTGGTGGTGATCGGACAGCGAACCACCCAACGCTCGCCGTTCAATAGTAGCGCTTACGACCACTATACCAAAGATACAAGCACTATCAGAAATATGCAAGCAATTAAAGATATGGAGACTTTCATAAATAAGCAAATACTTAATTCAAAGATGGATGTCGTTTACTTAATTTCGCTATAAAGCCGCTGGTTGAAGATATGGGCGTTAGGTATCCATGTAACCATCCGTTTTACGATTTATTTATTTAAGATGTTTCCTTTCTGTTGTTCTTTTTTTTTTAATTATGAGTCAGTTGAAAGAAAAGTCGGCAGATAAGTGCTCCCGATGATAGCGGTCCGGTAAAAGTACAAACAAGACCAAGTCTGTGAATTGAATGATAAATATGAACCGGCGCTCGTTGCTGAAATGTTTTGCGATACAGTTTAATAATATTGTTTTTTTCCTGTACTGTACCTAAAGATTACAACTTTGAGAGCTAGAGAGGATTATGGGCCTATTTTTAGGTTTCAAAGCTAAAAAGCAAAACAAAGCATAGAGACAATTCTACTAATTTAAATTCTGTCTAAAAAATGTAGGGAAATTAAAGGTGTATTTGACATTTTGGGCCTGAGATTCGGCCCTCAGGTTCTAATCTACAAAGATAATAATCGAAAATTATATAAATGAAACTGGTTTGTTTGTAACTAACAATAAGTCAGGATCAGCGTTAACTTAATCGTAGTCTACTAAGTAATCGTTTAGTATACTAGTAGTAAGTACTAAGTATCGTAGTCTAGTAAGGTTGACTGGTAGAGAATGCCTATGGCATTAAGTCCGCCTCTGTACATTTGTGTTCGTAAAGTGTAAATAAATAAAATAAATCTCAAGATCTCGTTGGATTATGAATGTAACGAGATTAAGAATAAAATTAACTCTGTAGTTTACTAAATACCATTTAATTTCTGGAAGTCTTGAGGAAATCCGATGTTTATAGCGTGCAGTAATGGGATTTTGAGTATAGCCACTATTTTCAACTGCAACTCCTGAAAGACCGAATCAACAGTCGCGACCACCGAAGACGTCGCTTCAATGAACCTCGGCAAGTCCAGGAGAGAAGTTTCAACTGCCGTGGATCCCGTAACATAGAGAATAATAGGCGTAAGAAAAAAAAAATTACAATAATGAGAGCCTAAGAGCTGGATGAATTGAACACTGGATCTTCCGAAAAGCTTTGCTGGGAGAAAACTTAACAATGAATTAAGCTTACCTTTGTACATGCACTTTCAAATACATACATAACTCTACATTATATGTAGTACGTTGTTGTTGTAAAACATTTAAATCTCCAAATAAACCGTCATATAGAACAATCTCCAGAAATCATTGCCCAAACCGTCTTGCCTCAAATCAACACAATAAACACAAAGTGTTTTTCAAAGAGCACTCGAAATAAGCGATTGTTGAAAGAGACACGTCAAGAAGGCGTCTTGGAGACGAGCGCGATGAACAGAGGAGCACCACTCGAGACACTTGCGTCACTGAGGACCGACAGACGTGGGTTTTAAGATAAATTACTGACATTGAGACACTACTTGAAATGACCGAATCGAGATTCAGTTCGTGGTTGAAATTTGGAAGACCAAACCAATGAACCCAATGACACTATATGTACTCCTTTAATACTTTCATTGTACGTAAGCCTGTAGTGTGGGTGTCATGGAACTACATATACCTAAGGACTGGAATTCCGTGCCGGAGACAGTGTTTCCTGATAGCTACAACCTGAAGGTCTTTAAGTAAAGAGCCAATGGTTACTTATAGGCAAGCGTGCTCCATCTTCGACCACGTCATTGCTTACCATCAATCAAACGTGAACCTATCAATAAGAAAAAACTGAAGCTATAATATATAATGCGCTTCAAAATATTTATTTGAAAGAGATTCTACTGTTGTAAATAACACTAGTATTCATGGCGCTTAGTACTAGTGTGGCAAGAAACCCCACTATAACTGAACTCATAAGCTTCTTTTTATCCCTGGTAAATGCATGATTCTTGTAGCTATCCCACAGAAACGGGAGCGAAGCCGGGCGACACTACAGGGAAATAAGATAGGTAGTACAGAAACTAGCGAGCTAACTTACAAGACAAAAGATAGGTATCTTGTCGATAGATACTATCTGACTAACTTTAGTAGAAGACAGATAGCTGTGTCGCTATCATATTATTTTTATATTACAGCCAAGAACTTGGCTAAACAATTTGCTCCTATTAGCAATGCATTGGCTTGTTAACAAAACAGTGAAGGCCACAGGAACCCACTAAATGTTTTAAAAATACCATGTTACTAAAATAAATATAACAGTAGGTGTTTATTATATGAAAGCTGTTATATATTGAAAGGAATATCAATCGATCGATTCAAATAATAAGAGCTTATAAACAAGATCCGTCTACAAAAAGTCTTGATCAAACAGGCTAAAGACCTAAACGTTTTGTGTATGTTTTATTCATCAACACCCTCGCATAAAATCAATACCTGATAATAATATCGCCGATCCTTAAAATGAAATCAGCATTATTTTTAGTACATTCAATTTGTTTTTCATTCTAAACAGAAAATTATGATTGATTTTGAATTGGTCGTTTAAGGAACAATTAAGGCGTTATTAAATTAAAGCTGAAATAAATTATAATAGTTACCTCAGTTAAAATCAAAGAGAAATCTGCAGAAGACTGACATGAGCTTTCTGTCTATTGAAAGGAGTCAAAGTTTTATCTATCAGATGATTGAAAAACCGGCCAAGTGCCTCGCACACGAAGGGTTCCGTATCATGAACCGGAAAATCACATTTCTTGTATATTTGTTGTTATAGCGGCAATAGAAATACACACTGAAATAATCATCTGTCTGTCTATTAAGGAGATTCAGCTCGCTGACAAACAGTGGAGGCTTTGTAATGAAATCCTGATTCAGTGGTTACCCTTAAGCCTAAAAACGACTAAAATGTATGGGACTGATTTACAAAAATAACTTTTCCACAACCTCTAATGCTGTTACAATGTCTAGAGGCCAAAATGCCTACTACCACAAAGGTTTACCTTTACGATTTATACTAAAACATAGGTAAACAAGATGAGAGGAGATTCCAAATTTCCAAGCAAAAGACGGACAAGCTAGGGAACAATATTAATGAAATATTCATGAAACCACAGCTTAGATACATAAACGTGTTCAAATCCGACGTGAAACTAAATATTATGATGTAGGTACTGCTTCGTAAACACAAATAACAGAGGTTGATTCTAAATCCCTAGCGTGAATGCGGAAGGGTTGCGGCCAAACAGCCATCTTGGCTTCGTCCTAGTCGTGTGCTTAATGCGTATCGATTTTCATATTAATTCCCTTATAATGAAGCTTATGGTGAATTTGCTGCTCCACTGCTTTTTGCCAGAACACACTAGGTCCACGCTAGCATCAGGCTGACATTCTGGGAGACGCTTAGGTACGTTATTTTCAATTTTCTGTGGCCTTAGTGCCCAAAACGTTGGCGTATGACAAATCGTAACGGGAAATATAGGTATTCCGTTACTGTTGTCAGTTTTATACCACATTGTCGTGCAAGTTAACCCGATCGAGTTCGTTTAAAAACTCGCACTAAAACCTCATTAATTGTCGATTCGCAGCCTTAATAAGAAGTCCAAAAGTTTCGCCTCCAATAGCATCTATTTCTATAGAAATAGAGACAAAATGCACGCAAAAAAAAAAACATTTTTCGAACACGACACATATCGAAGTAACAGCATCCAGACATCCAAAGGCTATTTTTTGCTGACAGCTTAATTTCCTTCGGTTTGGCGCCATGAAAGAGCACCTACTTATATATTTTCAGCGAAATAATCAGCATTGCCGTCCAACGTAGCAATGCTGCCAGTATTATGGTAGCGATGCGGACGAATTTTTTGATCTGAAATGAGTTCTTCCCCTCCTCCTTTCTTATCCCGCTTGTACAAATTTGCTTTTTTATTAACTTATGCTACTATGTATTATGTAATCAAATATAATAGTCTCAATGTCAATGTTTTTCATTTACACACAGACTTTATAGTTGATCGGTACTATTTGTACTTGTTTGCGTTAGGTATTTTTTTAGTTCTGAAAATTATTTAGAATTTCGCAACGCAAACTTCGTCTTCCAATCGATTATTAAATAGGTGGATATCTTTGCTTCTCACATGGACATCCAAGGTATATTTACTTTCAAAAAGCTGCATGCAAATTTTATTATCCGAAGTATTTTCAGTGTAATGTGCCCTGAGGGTGACACGGTTGATTGCCCTGCCAATAAAATTGAGTGTACCTATGTCAGTCTGACGCGTACCCATTAGCGAGGCCCTTTTACAAGAAAACTGTATTTATATCTATGTACTTATAGGTAAATACTGTTAGATATTGGTATAGTCTTTGAATGTGAGGAGCGCGCGTCATGTCACTTTTGTGACATTTTCATATTATTCTGTTGTAATATTGAGAGTGCCTCGTTAGTCTAGAGGTCCTGAATTTGATAACCAGTTCCAAATAATTGCTATTGGGTTTTTCTATCCGGAGTTTCCCAGCAGCTGCTTATTTTTTAATATTTTTTTAAGGATGCGAAATCATCAAATTACTTCTTCCTCATTCCTTCATTTCTGGTTGAAGCGGAAGGGCGAATCAGACTTTTACTGACTAAAACCCATCCGTTTTCCTTCTAAAGCTCTTTGCGTTCTAAGGCCGCGGTGACTCTTTCAACAAAATTCCGCAACCCTGGCAACCGTCGCAATTGTGGCGTGCAAAGCGCTGTGTCGCGATAGTCGCTGTCTCCATACCGCCATGGTATCCTGCCGGAGCTCCGTCCGCCGCGCTGCAAATTGCGGAGTTTCGTCCCGGCGAAGCGCCTCCACGCGCCACGCGTAAACGTGCGCGAGGGCTCTCGCCTCCAAATCCCATGGCGGTAATCCTGCAAGGAGGCTCGCCGTCTCGCCGGAGACCGTGCGCTATCCCCGGGCCAGCTGGATGGCCATGACCCTTTGGGACGCTTTGAGCTGGCGGGCTGGTCGCCCCTTCAGCGTTAACGCCCACACTGGAGCCCCGTAAAGGGCCCCCTAGTAAGTGCCTGGAAGCCAGTTTCGCTTTGTGCCTGGTTGATGGCAAATGACTCGCTTTCTTGGTCTTAAATGGCACACTTTATCATTATTGGCGAAATTTGAGTGTGAATAGGTCAACTTCTATCTTACCATACGAGGAATAAAACCTGGGTTCTATGACGTACCATTGTTATTACAATGCCGTTGTATGAGAGAGCTATAGGACGAATAGCACTATACCTTTTTCGCAACCGATTAATAATGGCTGATGATGTGTTATAAAGCGGATAAGTTTTACAATGATTAACTGATTGTTGAGTCTCATGATATGCATCAATTACTATAGTCTACTTTAAAGTAGGTAGGTACGTATTTTCCTGTATAAGATGAGCAAAGCAAGCAAAATATAAATGATTAAAATAATCAATGATCATGTGAGGAGTGATTTTTGTCTGTTATTCGTTGTAGCTTATTTCTGTGATAAACCATTTTTCAGCAATTAAGAAAAACCTTTTATCCAAGACTTAAAATTATACTGGAAAGTCTTTCTGTACGAAAATGAGATTTTTGTCTGTAAGTTTCCTTAGGATTATGTACTTTTTGTATTGGATTTTGGAATAAAGGCTAGTTTTAACATGACAGTGACGATGGCATTCCCAGTTTTTTTTTCTAGCAATATTGGAAAAATCCCTTTTGAAAAATTGCTCCCCATGTGGTATTAATAAAGTTATTCTTGGCATCTACATACGTAATGCTAAAAGGTTCGTATGAATACTCAGACAGCACTCAAAATGTGCACTTTATAAAATACAATTTGTATAATATGAAAAATTTATGTAATGCATTCTCTGGTGGAAAAATAGCGACGACCTCACTCAGTGGTTTTACAGTATCTATTTAAAAAACTGGGGAAACTAAATAATCTTTCTGACATCATATCATAAACACCGTTTGAGTATAATGAGCTAAAATTATAGGTGTAATATTGAAGTAGACGACTTATAAATAATGTTTTAATATAACATGAGATGGTTTATACTTGAAAATGAATTTTACATAATTTAATACGTACCTATCTACAACATAAAAGGCACCTTTTTTTATTAGTTTTGCAGAAAATAAGTTGGTACCTATGTACCTACCTATAATAAGGCGTACCAAAAATGTGCGTGAAGTAATTAAAGTCTAACTTTCTAGAAAAGAGATGTACCCATGTATTTGGACGTAAAATATGTCCGTATACCAACAAATGAGCTCGCTCCATCGTCGACTTTGTCTCTGTCATCTATGACCTAGAATAGAGTCAAGAGCAAACTCATATTAAAAAAATAAATAAACTCATGTTGGTACATACTTTAACAGTAAATTAATAAATGCAGCTTATACATCGATATTAGCACATCGTAAATACTTTACGTTCATTACATAAGTACAAGTATCACTCAAACATTCTGTTATACAAAACAATTTAAGTACTCGAATTTGAAAGCTTTCGGATCTTTTACAAAAGGGAGCGCCATTTCCACGAAATTCTGAACATTGAACATCCTCCGGGCTCCGTTTTGGAAAAAACACAATAAATTTGTTTTTGTTTTGCCTTTACTTCGTTTTGTTGCTGACTGTTGTCAATTGCCTGCCTACTTTAAAATATCCAGATAACATAATTTGTTAAACTAGCAGAAAAAAATATCCAGATAACATAATTTGTTAAACTAGCAGAACTAAATAGAGATTGAAAAATACCAAGAAAGTCCTTGCAATATTGTGGCCAGGTTCTTGTGTACCAGGCAAGCAGAACCTTTAAATAAACCTCGCATAAACTAATTTTGTATCATGAATGTTGTTTGCATTTCAAGTTGAATGAGTTTTTATTATTAAATAATTAAATCTCAATTAACTTAATTAACTATTAAAGCACTTTTATCATGGAACATTTACTTGCTGTGCTTTGTCTCATGTTATTGTTCCGAAATAAACTTTTTTTTTTATTATATTTTTCATACTAAACTTCGTCCTGAAACCGGCACTGGCATAAAATAGGTTTGACAAGTTCTTAACTCGAAATGGTCAACTCCGAAATTCGCCCTACATCATATTCGCGTAAAATAGGTTCTACATTCTTTACAAAAAGGCATAGTTATCAATCGCTTGTCAAATAAAACTCGTTCCATCGACAAAACGTCAACTGAAGTGGAGCGATCTGACGCATGTCAGACCAACCTTGACCCGTGACCGCTGCATCACCACTCCATATAAACAGTTAAAAATTTACGTTATAAGCTATTTCTACCCGACTGCGCGACGCAAAAGAGGGTAATTTTAACTGTTTTACATCTTCTCGATTTTTTTTAATGAGTCGATCTCTATACTATTTCAATGGTAGGTACCTATAGGTATTCCAAAATATTCAATAACAAAAGTCACGACTACTGGACTTAATTGTTTTTTTCTTTTCAGTTTTTAATAAATTTAAATTTTAGGGTTCCGTACTCAAAGGGTAAAACGGGACCCTATTACTAAGACTCCGCTGTCCGTCTGTCACCAGCCTGTATCTCATGAACCGTGATAGTTAGACAGTTGACATTTTCAAAGATGATGTATTTTTATTAAAATGCATACAAGAAACATGTTTTTGTTGGCTTATGGTACGGAAACCTTCGTGTGCAAGTTTTTTTTTATTACATAGTTTGTTTTACTTTTTACGCAGTCGGGTTTTTTGATTTTTTAAATTAATTTATTTTTGAAATACCTCAATAGTGCCACCGAGTAACCGCGTTCCTTGATACAATATTTTAATTAGCATCTACAGCATGTCAACTAAAATGGCTGCTAATACTCGCAGTGTTTATTAAAATTTGGTCCTTTGCTAATAGACGAACAGTCTTCGTCCTGCCCGAACATTGGTATTTCTTAAGAAAAAAAAATGTAGAACCCGATTGCAGCGCCACCTACCGAGTCCACTTGCGAATCCATCTAAACCATTCAGTGACCCACTCAATCACACACAAAAAAAATCCTCAATATTGGTCCAGCCGTTTAGGAGGAGTTCAGTGACAAACATATACACAACTAGCTAAAGATACTTACATGTTGAGATCTCTTGTCATAGTCAGGGTACCAGTCCCCGCTCTCAGCATCCTCACCGGCATCCAGCAGATCCTCATCATCGCCCAGGTTATCATCTTCTAGCACGGTGAGACCATGCAGCTTCTCCAGGGAGTCGTACGAATGATCCTTCACCTCTTCCTTGCCGTCTATTATGCTGCTAATATCGTCATCTGCGTAGATCTGAGAACAAAGATAAGGAATGTTTTAGAAAATGTCAATTTACATTTTCGTCATACTCCTGGCCTTTTTTCAATATATTTGATACTAGCGAATGTCACGCGGTTTCACCTGCGTAGTTCCCGTTCCCGTGGGAGTACGGGGATAAAATATAGCCTATGTTACTCGCTGATAATGTAGCTTTCCAATGGTGAAAGAATTTTTGAAATCGGCACAGTAGTTTATTCATCACAAACATACACACACACAAAAATACATTGTTTTTCTCTTTATAATATTAGTGTAGATTCCTATTGATGAATGATATTTATTTGCAAACTAGATGAGGTAAGTCTTTCCTAGCTGACTACCCTAAGAAGAAATACCGAAAAAACTCCGATGTCATAGCCTTTTTTAAAGTCTATACAATGCTAAACATGTGATATTCTAATTATATGAGAATCCTTTCCGAATGGACAGTAGAGTTACTTTATTAATGTAATAATATTAAATGATAACATTTAAAAGTGCCGTTTAATGGCCTAATTGAAATAAACGTTTTGACTTTAACTTTGAGTCATGCAGATTAGTGCCTGGTTAGTGGTCTTTCTAAAAAAGAACCCCACAGATTCCAGTCAATGTAAGCATTTGTCGGAAATCGTGTAGCTCAACTTAGGATTTTCGCCGCCATCTCAATTGTCAATGTCCTTTTAGCCATTTTGCTCTAAAAATGAGGTTTTATGGAACATCCATTTAGGTGGTCCGTAGTTTAGATACGTAATCTTTTCACAGCTAACATAAAACTTTTGTTAAGTATAGGTCATCTTAACTGAAGATTTTACTACCGATTTGGGTTATTGGTTTGTTTTATAGCAGACACCATTATCATTATTTTTAGGTACCTACCTAATATAATACAGACAATATTTTTGCACACAAACATACAAGAAAATACTGAAGGCCCACACCTACTCGTAAATAAAAAGGGTTCAAATTCAAAGTTCATATCATCTCAAAGAGAATCTCAAAAACTTATCAAAATTTAGGGAAATTAGGAGTGTTTGTGACAGTTTACGAAAAAATGCGAACGTCTCTAGACTTCAAAGACAAAACAAACTAAAGTCCTATTTCAATGATAATCAAAATTTAGTGGCAACAAATGTAGACCAGCCCAGGCGAGTGTTGATGTTGAAACAGTAAAACAACTCGTACGGCCCATTTCTCTCCATTAGCGGTCAGTACCAACGGCTACACTACAAGAGGACATGTATTGCAGTACGTTCTGTTTTCCTTTACTCTCCGCACCAAACAAAACTTGGAACAAATATACGGGTTTATTGGTACAAAGAAAGAGGGTAAATGTGGATTTGATGTTGTATTTTTTATGGCACAGGGTAGCTTGAATTTTTTTTTGTAATATTACAGGGTAGTTTCGCCTATGCTGAGCTCGTGGGTAAATAATAACAGCCGCACGGGTCGATCTCCATGGTTAAGCAACGATTGCCGAGGTTGGTCCGTGGATGGGTGACCATCTTAACATACCGAGACTCCTCCGTGCCTCGGAAAGCACGTTAAGCCGTTGGTCCCGGCTGTCATTTGTAGATCTTTGGCAGTCGTTACGGATAGTCAGAAGCCAGATAGTCTGACACCAGTCTTGCCAAGGAGTACTGTGTTACCCAGTTAATGGGTTGTGGAGGTCTGGTAGACAGCCGCTCCACGTAAAATACTGGTATTCAGCTGAATCCGGTTTGTCTGGAAGCCGACACCAATATAGTTGGGAAAAGGCTAGGCAGATGAGTTTTGTGTCATCATAATCATAAGGTTGGCCTTTATTTAACTGTGTTGAGTTCAGCTTCTGGTCAGCTGAATACCAGTATTTTACAAGGATGGAATGGAATAGAATACTCTTTATTATGTACACCATATAAGTTACAGAAAAGATAGATGAAGAAAAACATCCTACATAGGGTGACACAATGGGCGGATTTATCGCTAAAAGCGATCTTTTAAAGACAACCTTTGGATGGATTTTAAAGAGAGAAGGAAAGACCGTGCTGTAGGTAGTCTTAGGTGTACTATTTATATACAATAAATACGAAGGGACAGGCCACAGGGGCATAGTACCTGGAACCGGTATGATTATTATATATCATATTTATTAGTTTATTATTTTAGCATATATATGTATTTTATTAGTATTATATATATTATCTGTATATTTTTTCCGAAATGTTAAAATTCAATTTTGTATCTTAATTTTATTTATTGTACACCTACCACAGTATAGTCTTAATAACCCAAAGGTTGACTGGTAGAGAATGCCTTGATGCATTAAGTCCGCCCATGTACCACTATTGTACATAAATTTTAAATAAATAAATAACCTGATGGAGGGCAGTGGTAGCCATCAGTACTGTTATGAAGCGTAGAAAATTTCGGCTCGTTTCATAAACAGATTACTATAATTACTGAAATAGTAGTAATGTCTGTGTGATTTTTCTTAAAAGTTAGTAGAAGTGGACCTCAGATCTCAGAGTTGTTCTAATAGTGAAGGTTACTCAAGACCACTATACCTAACTCCCTGCAATATTGTCCAAGGTTTTGTTTTATAAAGTTTGCCTGACTAAAACAAAGATGCCTATTTTATTATTCTATGCTCTAACCTCCTTACACTGTATTATTTTTACGGCAACTGTGAGCCATTACTAGCAGAGTCACGTTCGAACGGCAAAGTGGTTAAGTTTTTCGGTCAAGTTCAGAACTTTTAGGTACCTAGACATGATAAAAGGAGCTCAGCCCACTTATCTGTTGCATCGCTTGAAGTTGGTGGCTATTTAACCGAATTGTCGTTTTGAGTGGGGTGATTAGGGCATAAAATAAAAAAAATCACCATGTACTACAACTTGTTTGTCAAGATGTTTTATAATGACTGGAGATTCTACACAAAGTTTCAACGATACCTATTGTCAAAAGAAGACCAAAATGCATGGCACCATGGGCGTGCATAATGCCAAAAAAAACTCACCGCATTATTCAGGGTTGAAATCACGATACTGACGATGCGAATTTTCGTCAGTATCGAATTTTCGTCAGTGTCACTTTGAAAGTGGACGAAAATATTTTTTGGGCATTATGAATGGGCTGGCCTACCCTACTGCCCGCGCATGCATGGCACTGACAAGCGTCACCGAATTGTGTCGTCATGTGGTCAACATTATGACTCTTCAACAATGTCATCACTGATAGAACGTCACTTTGGCTAGTGTTAGGTATCCCAATTTGACATAGCATACAAAAAACTTGTGCAGGTGCAATTTCCTCGTCAAAAACATCGGTATAAAATATCATCAACAAATACAAGTCTTCAAGACCACAACGAGAATTTCAGAGACTATGCAGTACCCTGTAGGTGATTAAAGCAATTTGTCATCTCAAGTGAGCCGCATCACCACTGCCATATGTTCCTACACTGCGATAAGTAATTGATGAGAAAGATATGTGATGCCATAGCTACACAGAGTAGATACGGACAGAAGGACCACGATGGATGAAAGCTCCTACACACAGCCACGACCAAGTGCTTTGATATGTACCTACCAAAAATTTACAGAATCCTGAATTGTATAGTCATATTTTGATATTACTCGGTACCTATACAAGGTGGAGACGACGATACGACAATATATCAAAATACTGGCATTAGTAGGTAGTCTACGAATATGTTGTCTTTTAACACAGATTTGATGTCACTAACTGCAACAGACTGCTTGGAATATTTCGTCAGAATAGTAGTCAATATGCTTGACTTGTTTAAGTTTTTTTTTTAAGTTTTATGTTATTAAAAAGTTTATATTTAATTTCGGTGACAGAGTTTATAATAGTTTCAAAATATTCCTATGAACCAGTATTGCCAGTGTTTTGTCGTATCGTCGTCTCCGCCTTGTATATTACGAGTATTACCATATTTCCAGAGTTATGTGAAAAAGCTATGTGTGTCATATAACTGATTTTACAGGGGGCTAGGGAAGAGCCTATTGCCATCAACCTGACACAAATCCAGTTTCCGGTCTGCTATAGAGAATCTGAGACCTCATGTTCATCAACATATCAGCCGAAAGACGTCCACTGCTGGACATAGGCCTCCCCCAAGTGTCGCCACAACAACCGGTCCTGTGCGTCTCGCATCCATCAGCTAACCGCGACCGTCACCAGGGCATCGGTCCACCTTGTGGGAGGCCTTCCAACGCTGCGTCTTCCGGTACGCGGTCGCCACTCCAGAACTTTTTGGCCCCATCAACCATCTGTTTTGCGAGCAATGTGCCCTTTTCACTGTCACTGTTTGTTGATCCTTCGGGCTATGTCGACAACCTTAGTTTTCTTGACTATACTGTTGACTACTATAATAGCGTGTTAACTCAAGTAGCGTTTTGAAAAACAAGCAAGCCTTGTTTTAAGTGAATCTTCTGTAACCTTCTATTTAGTGGTGGCACAGGCTATCAATCATAATAAATGATTGTACGATCGTAATACGACGGCCCTTAAAATATTCCTCCGGGGTATCTCTCTAACAGAATATTGTTAATATATTTTCTTGGAATTTTCATAATATGAAACTTGTTCATATAATTTTGGTTAGAGAGTTATTACAAGAATTTCTGTACTATAAAGCTCATAAGTATTATTAAGTTATGTTCCTGAGAACGCTGTGTAGTTTTTACTCTTTACATAATTTGGAGTAACGAGTAAAATAGCAATGGAAAATTTCAGGGAAATTCCTAAAAATTATACCATACATAGGTTCTCGCCTAATAACACAATCCACACGTCACACTGTTGTAGACCCCAATACGAATTAATGTAAATCAATCAAAACATTTGCCACATGTAGCATTGATTGAGAATCCCACACGGACGACTTAATTAACTAATCCTTTGAATCGCGAAACGTGAGCTGTGCAGTATCGCATGTCTTCATCAGCAACCTTCGAACACCATCCATCTCGTTCACACATCATTCAGAACCACACGAGAGCAAGAGACGAAGTACGTTTCGTTGAAAGCTCAGCGTCGCATTAAACGCTTCGCTACAAAATAAAACGGTTATCACGGTGTTTGATCGCAAACCGGGCGAGCCTGGAGATTTTATGCGCGTGTTATTTTATCAGATGCAATAATGTAGGAGCAGAAATAATGGCACGAGCCGTCAATCGTAATAACAAACAAAATAAACATGACGCCCCAACAGCTGATACCCATCAGGACGTAATTATCTTTGAGACCGCACAAATGGTGATCCTTAAAGAAAGCCATACCGCGACGCCAAGGACCAGGAGCTCACAAACGCAAAGAAAGTAAAAAAAATTGAGGAAGTTTTCAGTAAAATCAAAAATCTATCTTACGTCATCATTTTGTATACTCTTCCAATGTAAACTAAATACTAAATTATATTTACCCACCAAATAGTGAGGACGTCACTAACCTTGATAGGGTGAGTCGCAAGACTCGCAAGTCATTTCATGGTGTATTTAACACGTCTCATTTAGGGCGGGTGCGTTAGCGACGTATATGCAAACATACCTACATGAACACAGTACATACAACGTAGTATATACCCTGTCATTCTCCCACGAACAACAAGGGCAAAGTACAAATATTTGTAGCTCGCTGTAATTATGTGCGATAATGATGTGAGAGCATTTTTGAACGTTTAGGTACCTTTAAAAGTTTGCACATTCCATCTTTGTTTTGTGGAGACTGCTACTCCATATGTTCTGTGTGGTAAACTTAATAGAAAGTGCAATAAATTTTATTTAGAGATAGATCCGTACATTTACGGATATTTGCTATCATTATAGCGGGCAACAAATATCGTAACATGAAGGTCACCCATCATGTCACGCTAATCGATACAGCATAACTGTAGAGAGACAGTTCTAATTAACAAGACTAATGAACACAAACAAGACTGTATATCTATATCATTATGTATAAATACGTAAATAGAAAGTTATGTACTCCTTTTTTGTCATATTGTGAGCACGGAGAAGTGTAGACAACCAAATTAAAGTCGACCTGGGCGATTATAAGTGTAAATAAAAACACAAAAAAGTGAGACATCAAAAACATACCAAAAGGAGAATCCCGTTTCATTGAAAGTTGACAGTCAATAAATACGCCTGCTAATACATAATGGATAAGAAACATAGCTCCTACTATACCTGACATATCAATTTATTATCGTCACGCGACAACGAGCAGTTAAGACATACATCGGAGGACCAGCCATCCGTGACAAAAGGTTAACGTGTGATGGATCCACTCTCGATATAGATTTTATAATGCAACACGCGTTTGTGCTACTCGTCACTTTTCCAGGAACTGGCCAAGGAATAATACAAGATAATACATAGTTAGACAAATAAAGAGGATATATAAACTTTCAAGAACGATTATGTCAATTACTGGTAGCAGAATACAGCAAAAAGCTTAGACCGATTCATAAAAACAGAGGACCAAACACAGTTCCACAAAGTCAATTACAATATTAAAATTTTCGATATAGATATTTCCAGGAGACTCAAAGGACCATTTCCAGTTAAGTCGCAACTTGTCTAGTATTGGGCGGAGTTAGTGAAGCTAATGAACACGAACAAGCTCTAATAGACGTTTAATATAGTTTGCCAATCGATGATGTTAATGCACGCGGAAACGTGTGGATGAGAGAGGTGAATGACCGGCAATTGTGGCGCCTCTTCGGAACTGTATGTAGGAAGGTACATGTCCCACAATAGTCGAATTAAAATAGACTTCGGAGAAATCATCTCTAATATCTGCGTGTGACATTTCTGAACAGTTGTTTTGAACAAAATACGGATCGTTGTGACATCCGCTAAATTAAACTCCTTGTTAGTGTTGTATGTCTCTTTTATTGTTCAAGTAATTGGATTTGACGAGAAAGGAAGGAAGGTCAGACCTTCGGATAGGTCAGTGTCGTACTCATTAGCAGCGCACATGTTTGACCAGATGTTGCAGGAATTTGTTAGGTTGTGGTCCCTTGTATGTGACAGATGTTACTCGAAAATGTAATGTATGACAATGCGGTTTGGTACAAATCCGTTCCTCTCAGATTCACTTGTTCCACTTTTATTGTAACGAACCTGTCAAGTTAATTCTTCTTTAACCCTTTAAATATCAACGACATTAACACACTATCATGTAATTATTTTCAGACAGTCTTTTCTCAACTCGTAAATTCAAACGTTTTTAGGATATAATTTTGAATTCTTTTACGCAATGGTCTGAAATAAGGTGTTTAAATAAATAAGACATTAATAAATCTGAACGTCACACATGATCAATGAGTTGACGAATTAATTTAGAGGAATCTTAAATATATTCAGATGAAAATGTAGGCAGTGGATGAAAGATGAGTGGAGTGAATAATGACATAGTGGAATTTGGTTTTAGCTTAGTAATTTCTTAGTTTGTTTTATTAAGAAAGATTGATAAAAACAAACCTGAAAGCAAAAGATAATTTAACTTTCTTCATGTATTTTTGAGAATAACCTGTTTTTTAGCATTCCTTCAAATAAAAGGTGTGTTAATCTGCAAGGAACCCTTTCTCATGGTAAATTGCCGTGTAAGTATCGTTTTATCTTCTCGTAAATTATAACCCCAAGTAAATGTAAGCGAGTAATTTGGCGATCTAAAGGCGCGTTAAAATAAAAGGCCTGTGATTTTTAAGCTTTAAAATCCTTGCATAAGAGAATTTCACCGCCAAACAAGACCGACGCGTGATTACGCGCTTATTTTTATCACAAAGACGCAAAGTGAATAAAAGACGTATGAATTTATGTGTGCAATCAATTCGCGTCTAAATTGGTCCTGACAGCCGCGTTCTGCCCCTGAGGACCACGTGGCTTGCTGTTTAATTATGTTGTCATGTTATGCAAGTATTTGAGAGAGCTTTCTAGAGGAGCTCGTGTCTAAGTCGAGTGAGTCAATCTTCAAGGTTAAGCAACGCTTACCGAGGTCTGTCCGGGATGGGTAACCATTCAATACGTACCAAGATTTCTTGAAACCTTTTAGGAAAGGACTGTAAGCTTCCTAATTTCAGAAGCTTCTTCCCTAATTTAAGAACTTCTAACACTATCGTTTGGGGTTTACTTATGTATGTAGGTATGTCGTTTTGTGGCCAGTAAATACTTCTTCGGTTGTGGAAATCAGATAGTCAATTATAGGCAGTCGCTTCATGTAAAATTCTAGGACCCAGTTACATCCGGTTAGACTGTAAAATATTACTTGATAACAAAAACAAGCTTTTATTCAGCGGCTATATAAAATTTAGTGTAATGTTATTAAATTTATCGTTTTCTACTCTTCAAAACCTTTCATTTGATACCCATATTCAGGGGGTTGAGAAAAAATATGTACTTCGCCATCTTGGAGCGGCGGTGATATTGGAATTATTAGGTACAATATTGAGTATAGCAGATTGTATTGTCACCAGAACTAAAGGTGTATGTAAAATTTCAGCACAATCGGAAACCAACAAATGGTCGAAAAATCGTTTGCAAATTTTGACGGACAACTTATAAACATACATACGAACAGTGCGAGTTAAATAAAAACTTGTAATAAAAAAAGGAAAAAAAACATACAGTCGATTTGAGAACCTCCTCCTGAAGTCGGTTAAAAAGAGTGGGAAACGGGGTTGCTATGCAAGTATTTGTCTCCGGTTATGCTTGCCTTAAATATATTCAGCTTTGTATCTGTTTCTGGCACATGATAAGGTATTAACTTCCTGTGTCTCTAATTATGCTAATGGCGTAGGATGCGAATGAAAGCTTCTGTGCTATTTTAGAAAATATTGCATCAGGTTGAGCGCGTGCAGTTTATATATGTATGTCACCGGAAATTTGCTGACACCGTAAGATTGTAATAAATCTTTATTAGACTATCATTTCTCGATATATTATGAAGTAGGTATAGTAGGCGCCAGATAATCGTGGAATAACGGTCATTGACCCACCTACAATTATTGACATTTTTAATTTGAAAAACGGAATTAATGACACAAAGCTGTCCCGAATCATCATCTCTCGTGATCCTTAACATTGTCTAATAATGAAAAACGATTCATATTTAATTGTTCAGGTACCTATGAACAGTTATTAGGGAAAGGTCAATATACTTTATTCCACATTTATCTGGCGCATACTATAGTCGTTTTGTGTACAATAAATCCCATCCGAATTTAATAGTTTCCAATATATCCGTGTCTTATTAAGAAAAAGTAGTTTACAATTTCACGCGATATTTTACAATCTTACAATGTTTGCAATTTTCCGGTGAAATATACAAGCTATACCTGTACCTGGGTACATGTGATAAAATTTGGCGTACGTTATTTTTGTAATCCTTTTATCATCTTTTGAACCGACTTCAAAAAAGGACGAGGTTATCAATTCGGATGTTTATTTAATGTTCGGCCATAACTCCGTCATATTACATACAAACGGAATTCAAAGATCAAAATTATTTTTTAGTTCGAAAAAAGTTTATTTCGAAATGGTCCCATTTAAATTTCGTAAAGATCTGGTGAATAACTTCGGAGGTAGACTATTCTATAGACCTAGAAATTGTGGTTGGTACCAGCATTGAAAAGTGAAAAATAAAAAAATACAACCGGTGCAATAAAACTAAAAAAAAAGGAACCACACTAGAAACACCGACTTCCAAAATCATTGTGTGTTATTTTGTACTTTGTAGTGGTTTTTATTTGGAAGTCGGTTGTATTTTTTTATAAAAAAGTTTTTTTTTATATTGTTCTTGTCCAAATTAGTTTGGAGCTGGCACAACATTACTTCTTCTATGCTTTCTTAATTAGTCCCAGTATTCACTCTTCTTTTTTGGCGTTCTGGACCAATCTAGCCCTTGGAAAAGTTTAAAGACTAACAATAAATGTACATATGTTACATTATAAGCTCATACTATAACAAACATAGTACAGTACTGGAAGGAATATTTAATAAAAAGAGAAAAAAGCTACCCTTAAATTGTGCAACGTCACCACACAAATTGCAGGACAATGAATATCTAAACGTTAGGTTCTAATAACACATTCTTTGTCGATTTCATGCTAATGAATTTTTGTACTAACCTATCTATTATTCCAAACTATTATTGATTTACTTTTTGACTGCTTATCTATCTCATCTAATCTACTTATTATCTTATCTATTTACTAAATTATAGTCTCAAGCTCGAACGAGGACCGAAGGTTCATTTCCCGGGTCGAGCAAAGTGTCATTGTTTTTTCGAGTATATATTACTAACAGCCAGTTTCAATTACGACTATCTAGCTTTAACCTACCAACAGTAGCTGAAACGTCATGTAACAAAGGCAAACATGACGTTTCAGTGGTTTCAGCCACTGTTGGCAGCTGATTTGACAGTTGGTTAAAGTTAGATACGTTATTGAGACCAGCCGTTAGTAAGATTGCTGGCAATTGGTTAGCCCCTGAAAACATGGGGCTATAACTTAACTTGTGGGTGCACTATGGAAACACATCTAAGGGCCAAGCCTACTTATTTTTAAGTAACGTTCGCATTTGCATCTTAATTACAATCTTTAAAAAAACCTTAGATCCTTACATTTTTGACAGATTGCGACAGAGATGCGAATTCGAACGTTGCTTTTTTTTATTTGAGATGAGTTTGCTCTTGACTCTAGTCTAGGTCATAGATGACAGAGACAAAGTCGACGATGGAGCGAGCTTACCCAGAAGAAGCCTGTTTACTCTAATTTTCAAGAGAAAAACATAGTGGATTGGCACTCTTCAAAAAATACAGGGCTACTGTTTTATTTATGTGTTTAATAGTACGCTTTCTTTCAAAACATATTTTAAATGGTAGCATTCAAAAGCTTTAATTCACATTTTCGTTTTCACAAAATGATCCTATTCACTCGACGTGCTCGCTCAATTGATCTATAAAACATTTTAAAGTAGAATTTAAACGCTCAGCTAAAACTGGAAGTTTCATACGTATTACTAATTAATCATGGAATATTTTTGAACACTGACAAATTCAAAATTAATTATATTTATTAAGTTTTAGCTTTAAGGCAAATGAGTTGTAATTAATTAAAATTGTTGCCTCTTGTCTTACAGGCGTCCGTTCAAAAATTAACTATCAGATATTCAGCATACTATAGATATCTAAGTATAATTGTATAGTATTTTACATAAACCATTTTACTAAACCCTACAATAGCTCATCCCACTAAACTAAGTCACGCATTATCTAAACTAAATAATACATCATTTTTTATTTTTTTTTAAGGATGGGAAATCATCAAATGACTTCTTCCCCTCTGGGTGAAGCGGAAGGGCGTGTCAGACTCTTACTGACTAAAAGCGTCTTCTTCTTCCGCGCGGCAGTTGGGGCGAAGGCCTCGTCTCTCCCTCGCGCGGCCCGCCTCCTCCTTTGCTAGCATTACTGCTTCGCAGAAGGAGGTGACCGCTTCCCAAGCCTCCTCGCTCCGGACCATGGATTCAACCAGGGCCGGACGCGAGAGGTCACCGCCGCAAAATAATATGTGATACCATGTTATACCTGAATAGGTAAAAGTGTTTCTTTGTTTATAAAAGGTAATCTCCGGAAGTACACAATACACATTATGACATTTATAATTCTTCATTGTATAATATGCGAGAGATTTATATTTTATTCATTATTTTTTTAGACTGATCTGTATCTATAATAAAATTGTGATGGTTGTAACTGTAATTTTAAATTCAAATATAATATTTTGCATGCCGTAAGGCAAAATGTATCGGGACAATTTACAAATATTCCAACTTATATGTATACCTACATTAACAGCATATAAATGATTTCTTTCTTTCTTCTTTCTTTACACATTGCGAAAAACGCAACACTAAGTAGGTGCTTTTATCCCGGATTTAATTTCAACTTTAAGTTATTTTTTTTTTATTTAAGCTTAAACTAAAAGGCACTAAATGTAATAACATTTGTCATAATATTTCCAACTTACCGGCTGCATCGTCAAACCATCATCAATTTAGAATCATATTAATGCTTTTTCAGTAAAAACTCTAACTTTGACGGTTCCGAACCCCTACATGGAAAAACGGAACCCTTATAGGATCATTCGGTCTCGGTTCTGTCATAGCCGATTTTCTCTGAATCTACTGGACCGATTCAGTTGAAACTTGGGATACATATAATCTTCTATGACCCAAGTACGGATGTGTAACGATAATAAATACATTTCGAAAATAGGGGGTAAATTAGAAAACGTACAAAAGTTTTCCAACTGTACTGTGTGACATATCAAATGAAAGAGCGAAATGGCAAATGAATATTGTGAGAGTTGCAAATATTTTTTTTCATAATTTTAAGATAAATAGTTTTGAGGTTTTTCAAGAAATTAGATGAAAAATAACCATTCCGCACCGCCCCCCCTCATCTCCAAAACTATTGAGTTAAAAATTTTGAAAAAAATACAGATAGAGATAGAATCCTCTTTGCCTATAGATTACAGAAAACGCTATAGGAAGTCTGGTTTGAAAGTAACATGTTAAGAAAATGAGATTCGTTCGGATCCCTTTAAATGCGTGTCCGACCCGCACTTGGCCATTTTATGGAAGTGCTTGAAAGTGTATTATCCATAGATATACTGTTTCTTATATTTCTGTGGTATTATCAATATGCAACCGGACACATATACGAACGAAGAAAATTATTAAAAAGCCACGCGCAAAAAGCCAGTATTTCATAAAATAAAGTGTAGAAAAACTATTGTAGCGTTAAAATTGATTTCAGTGCGGATGAAAGCGTACACAATTTAATAACTTTCTGCTTCGATGAAAACTGAACCATTTTAAAATGGCAGTCTGAAATGCCGTATATAGGTCAAATGCACCATTGTTAACCATTGGCCCGTATTAAGTATGCATTAAGCCACAAAACAATAGCTGTTGTTCATGAATATTTATAACTACGTTTCGTTCTCAATTGCATTTATTGATCAATCAAGCCTGGCTGTTGTGCAATCATAATTAATTAGTGTTAATTGGAAATTTAACTAATGATAATTCGTGACACGCTCGGTACTTAAAGTTACCTACACTAGCGTCCCCCTCGGTTTCGCTCCCGTCGCCTATCCTTTAAAAAGCGTGCTATGTCCGGGACAGAAAGTAGAGCTATTTTCTGTCCCGGGCACGTTTCTCGTCGTATCGCACGAACAGAAGGGCGTCATAGGTATGACGCTCTTCTGTGCTATAGTAGAGTATCATTCACAGGCTACTTTTTGCTATAATACCTAGCTATAATTTCCAGTAATTACTCCATATGAAACAAAACAAGTACAAGGTGTAACAGAAATAACGCAAAAGGACACATTCATTTGTTTGACTCGACAAAATGTATTGAACAGAATCACTCGAATAAATTAATACTGAATAAATATATAACTGTATACCCTGTATACACTGTATACCCAATAACATTTTTCCTCTCATATTAAATTAGATTGGACACCATGTTTTATTAAATACCTACAGTATTTACAAAACAATGACGCAAATTAAACACAAGCATTTTCTGTCACATCTAAACTCATAACTCTTCATTAACAAACCGCTGAAGTCGAGTAAAATGAGAAAATATTTGACAGCGGTTTCCTCACAGACGGCGAGACGACATAACATTGCATTTCAAGTTGATTACTTTTTAACTTGTTTTGCTGGTAAGAAAGCAAGTTTATTGTCTTTAAAGCCTCGCTGTAACCTCAACCAGTACCTAAATGAGGACTGCATTCAATGAAAGAATGCCTTATTTTTTGTATCAGAATTTTTCCATTGCATTGCTAGGTTCCGCATTGATAAGAGCAACCAGTTCCAGACCTGAAGTGAAATGTTTCTGGTTTTACGAGGTACGAATGCTGCAGGAAAAAATTAAAGCAGTAAAACATTATCAGTAAATAATGAATGTTCAACATATTTGGTATATGTTGAAATACCCTTCAAATAACCATGTTGAATGCAGATGCGAGCATTTCGTACGTCAGGACCGCCCGACATTGAAGCCCAAAGATAAGATAAAATGAAATTTATGCGTGCACGGATTATTTCTCAATGGCTCCATTCTTATATGGCAATGGAATTTTAAGCACGTTGTATATAAGTCGATAATCCCAAAATCTCATACAGGATCGATGTTTATCTCGAGTGAGCCTGGCAAGAGATCAGTGAGCAGATAAAATACGCCAATTTTGTACGCAATATCGTTTTTTCGGGCACACGGTCTGGGGTCATTGGCCTACAGCTTACAGAAAGAAACGCTTACATTTTCGGGAATATATCCATAATACCCTTACATTAAAAGTGACCTGTTTTCTCTTAAACATAATCCAAACACTTTATCGTGTCACCTATTTGCTGCGTTTAAATTTGCGGCTAAATTGAGTAGGGTAAGTGAATTGGTTCCATTTGCCATTTCTCCCTCCATCCCTGGTGACCCGTAAATTCAAAATGGCTGCCGGGAATGCAAAAATATGGCCGCTTAACTATTTTAATACTAGAAGTTTTACAAAGTATGTTGTATCTTTGGTATGCTACCTGCTCAGTTGATAAGTAAGAACGTTGAATTATGTAAGAATGGCGGATTTTAGTAAGACAAAATTAAAATTGTTTATTTTTGTGAACGAGCATTTTCAGAATAGTGTAACAGTCGTTTCTAACAAGAAAACTATTTCAGTTTCACAATGTAAATAAACAAAGTTCCATCTTTGGACCTGTCTGAAACAATGACACAATTTTCTCAAACTCAGAAGAGAAAAACAGTTTCCTCTTGCATGATATATATGCCGTGATATATTTCGGTCATAAACAATAAAGTCTCATTCGTAGCATTTCTGGGTGGTCCACAAACGTTTTACGAGTATTTCCGTGTTTCAGCCGATTGATACGCATCCTCCTCGGTCCAATTTACGGAGTGACTGACATGTTTTGGCTGACCCTCTGAAAATATCCTTCGAGGAATATTTTCGATGAATATGATTTTGAGTGTGTGTTTTTTTGTGAGGAATACCTAATAATACAGTTGAACAGTGGAAGAACAGTTGGTTTTTAATACAAATCAGTTTCACGATTTCGGCTAAATAGGTGGGAAAATTGGAGACCCAGGTTCTTCAATCAGTTGCGGAATTTGTAGTCACCACGGCCCTGGGGCCCTACTATGTAGCCTTAAAACGATCATGATTTCGAAGAGAGAGACGGAGCTGTACATAGCGAATAGCACTATCCCTTTTACATCATCGGAATTAGATGGCATTAGCACGTCATAGTAGGTCGGCTGGAACGCAAAGGGCATTAAGAAGAACACGGATGGGCTTTATTCAGTAAGAGTCTGTCACTCCCTTCCGCACCGCCCAGAGCGGAAGGAGTCATTTGATGATTTCCCATCCATAAAAAACAGAAAAAGGTTTTTCAATCACTTAAAAATACTAAATCAAGTTAGGCCTACAACGAAGTACAGCTTGAAATATTCAAGAATTATTTTAAAGGATAATTTCTGTCTTAGAATTAGACTGCGGATAGAAGGTAGCTAATAAATAGGCTTTTATGGTTGAACTATAAAATTCCAAAACCAATCAATAATCTTCGATCGTGGGGTCCGTTTTTTAGGTAACTGGATGAACCAAATACAATGACATGAAGCTACTGCTTATAATTCAGTTACTACTAGAACCTTATTACTAGAACCATAACATCTCGTAACATGAAAATTTAACTGGGGCACAGTAGGTAGTATTTCCACTAGTATTTCTTTGATACCTATTGGTAATTTCCCAGCGAATTCCCAGCCGTTTGCGAGATTGGTTTGTTTATTCAATATGGTGAAATGCAACACGTGCCTGATGAAGATAATGATTGAAATACAAAACAAAACGAAGCTGTTGTTATGACATTCTCGTAAAAAAAATACATATGGCTTTGCTTTGGATCAATGAACTCGTATCATAAAGGGATTTTGCACACGGCGATTTTCGAACGCGCCGACTTGACCAAAAAGCGAATGACCAAAAACAGAATGTCGCTTTTGTATCCATACAAACGCGCTTCAAACGCAATTCAGACGCAGACATTAGGTACCCCTTTGTTCACGTACAAAAATTTTGTGGCGCATTTATATCGATACACACACGCTGATACGGCGATACAGACGCGCTGCAGTCACGCGTATGTATTGTTTCTGCTATGTTTCTCCGACAAAAAAACGCGATTCAGACGAGCTCTGTACGCGCTTCTCGCGCGCGTTTTTTTCGCGTTGTACGCGCGTTTGTATCGACACAAATGCGCTCGTTTTTTTCGCGTTTCGTCGGCACGTATAAAATACGCTGTGTGCAAGGCTCTTAGCGATGCAACGCAACTCATCTAAAATAAAACAAAAGACTAACAGAAGTTGTTCACGGATCTAGCTAGACTTTGGAATTTTGGTATTCATATTGTAGCAACGTTTTTTATTATTATTTCAATACTATCATTTTAGTATAAAGAAATTGGGTTAACAAGCAAAAGTTTCGATTAACAGGAGAAAAGTGGAAATCCGAACTGTGAAAAAGAAGAGTGCACTTGGCGTTAACAGGTAAAGGTTGAAGAAAAGAGATAGAGAATTTAAAATGAATATCTAAAACAGAAAAGATGAATATGTCGCTTAATACAATGGGGTAGATGACTAAAAAATGTAATTAGTCCGTCAGACAAATTTCAAAAAATATTGGACACATATTTGTTCTTTTTTCGTGCGTTGAACACTCGTGTGACGTCGACATTTGAGTACACTTTTTACTACTCAAATGTAACGTCACCAGCCCCCAACTCTTGAACTTTGATGCGCTTCATCTTCGACAATTTTTAATTGATTTGATAAAGAAAAAAATACGTGTCCAAGATTTTTCGATAATCTAACTGACGGACTACATAGAATCATATTTTTTTTACTCAAGAATCATCCCGATTATATCTCATAAAGAACATATTTTCACATTCCTAATTCAAAATATACTCTTTTACTTTTACTAGACGCTTCCAAAGTTCTACCTTGTCTGCCAGAGACATGCAGCCAAGGAGGTCATCCTGACAGTGCTTAAACATTAAACTGGGCCCTACAAAATAGGAAATCCTGACTTCCCAGGCTCTTTTTCAAGAGCACAAAACCTAGTTGCTTACAAATTCTATGTACTAACCCACTATAAATGTATTTTGTGCGGCTAGGGACACAATTTCATTACTTGGATTGCAGGCTGACCTTTATACTGCAGAGCTCTCCCACACACTTCTCCCGAGTTCCCCATTTTACTTGGAATTTTGACCTGAATTGTACAAAAGAATTCTTGAAACAGTTCCCGTTCTCTACGCGTGTAAGTTTGTTTCAGTTTATTAGATTTATTACTGAGAGTGAGGCACCGTTATTTAATTTTCCTAAATTTCAACGAGGCGGTATACTTAGTAGCTACGGCGAAGTAGGAAATGTCTTGTATAATGTTCTTAAAAGACAATTTTGTTAATCTTTGGAATTGTTTGCCCCACTTTCTAGTTTTTGACTTGATAAAAAGATAAAACTTCAGGTTAACAACATGTAAAATTGTATCTACCTATATTATATTGTAACTTATTTAGTAAATCGCAAACCCACATTGAGAAAGCTTGGTGATTAATACTCGTGACAGGTTAGTCTTTAAATTGTATTTTCACACCACCTGCACAAAAACGTCAAATTACAAGTCATGCAAATCTAACCTAAAATACGTCACTAGAGCCCGCGAGCGGAGCCCGTCGGCCTCCGCTGCTAGGTGCAAGTCGCGCGGTCAAAATGAGGTTCCAAATTCAAATCACATTATTGCTCGGCGGGTTATAATGAAATTCAGTACAATATTATTGACCGGCGATGAGCCGGTGGCACAGCTTATGACGCGCGACCTGCTCCTAGAGGCGGGGGCGGCTCTTCATGGCTTGATCACAATTTTCTTGCAGTAGATGTGAAAAGTAGAGTATGCTCATCAAGGATAAAGGTGTCTTTGCCTTGGGCTAGCTTGAATCTTTCGCTGCATTCAGGACTCTTGTATTAACTCCCTCTCGTGAGTTGGTTCCCGAATCCTTCATTGTGTTTGGGATTCAATATGATGCCCGTGACATAAGACACTGCTTTATCCCCTCGGTGCATACTCTACTATTTCACAACACCTGCTCATAAACTTTTTATTGTATATGTAAATGTCTTGCAAACCTAACCTAAAGTCAGTCGGCGCTAGGCCGGGGGTGTACCTAGCCCTGCTTACCTGCTACTGCCAGCTGCATCCGGGCAATAATTGTACTGAATTTCATAATGCTGGTCAATAATGTGATTTGCATATGGAATCTCAACTAAACACTCGTATGAAAACTTTGACCGCGTGACCTGCATCTATCGCTACTATTTAATAGCGTTTTTCACCGTCCAATATTCTTAGAACAATATTTCAGTCAGCACGTTTCCAACGATCTATTTTTTGGTCCTAATGTCCGAAGTCTATTCCCGCACTTGTTATTCTAAGCGAATGACGCATGCACTAGAATTCTAAGCACGCGTGCGACTATTTATGCTATGCCTTAGAATTGTAAACTTAGAAACACAATAAAGTTACTTTGTTGAGTAAACAAATTGCCTATGTAGGTTAAAATTATGGACTAATTTGGAAAATGGACTGCTTCAGAAAGGTCCTAGGGCTCTCGACGAAACGCCATTCTATTTGCTTTCGCGATTGTCGAAATGCCAAAATATAAGGGATTGATCACGTGACATTTCATCAGCGTTTGTCAATTTTTAAAGTTTACTGCTGACAGAATGTCACTGGACTCATATTTTATAATCCAAAAGATCATACGCCAATACTTAGAAAGAGTTAACGTTTATTTCAGAAATATTTGGATATACATAGACGTTAACTCAAACCAGTTCCTTCTCGACGCAAACAACCTTCATCCCATTCAATTTTCCAAGCTTTGCAATAAACAAAAAACTGTTTTTAGCTAAAGTCAACTCAGTTTTCACTTTAAAAAAAAAATTAAAAATAACAAATACCTAATATTTCATCATAATCTTATTTTAATCTAACACGTCAAACAAAAGCTCCGAAATTCGCGCGACACACCTGACATGATTATAGTAGGCGCCAGATAAATGTGGAATAAAGTATATTGACCTTTCCCTAATAACTGTTCATAGGTACCTGAACAATTAAATATGAATCGTTTTTCATTATTAGACAATGTTAAGGATCACGAGAGATGATGATTCGGGACAGCTTTGTGTCATTAATTCCGTTTTTCAAATTAAAAATGTCAATAATTGTAGGTGGGTCAATGACCGTTATTCCACGATTATCTGGCGCCTACTATAGTAAAAATCCACCACGGAGCATGAAAATCGTAACTCTCCTGTATATCACCGTCACGGGAACATTGTAGCTGTACCCAAATACCTACTGTTCTCTAATATGTACCTTCTTTTCTAACTTTCCTACTATAATAACGATTCTCAGAGAAAATGGACCGTTGCCAGCGATTGTTTCTACTTCCCATCGTTTTAATTTTGTTTGATCGCGTCACTTTCGGCGACCAGCGTCATTGTTGTGTGTTTAAATTGGTTAGTAATCCGTCTTGGCTAATAATGACTGCATAACTGTGTGGTGCACCTGTAATCTGGGGATCACAGGTGCACCACACAGTTATGCAGTCATTATGCCTAGAGCTTGTTTACTTAAGCGAGTGAGTTCTTAACAGTTTGAAAAGTATGCCGTGATATTGGTAGACATCCCCGTCTACACAGAAGTGACATAAAACTTGCTTATCGACACGAGATATATTTACTTATCTCAATCAATATTATTTATTAATATGAAATCCCAAAGACCACTTCATGTTAGCTATCCAATATCTACACATGTAAAGAAAAATCCCAATATCATCTGCACCTAAAGAACAACAATAAAGAATCAAAATGCTTGCCCACACGATGTAGTGACGCGCGAATCAGCCGCGAGCGTCAAGAAAGATACCATCTTGAAATATTGACGCTTAATTCAGACGTTGAATTACTGTCAGTTATCGGTAAACAGATAATAGAGGATTTAAACGGTAATGAAGCTCAACGGGCGTGTAAGGCCAGTTTTGCACGTCGTTTTCTATTTGAATATAAACAGTTTAGATCGACAGATAGTAGGCTTTTACTGATGGTTCGTATGATAGGATCTGTGCAGCCTTCAGATGACTCTGGGTTTAGAATGTGCAGATTCTTTGACTCTGTATTTTATTACCGTGAAGAAGCTTTCTATTTTTATCGGAAAAGCTTCAGTCGTGTTAATCTATTTTATTTTAATAACTAATTAGGTAAGTAAATATTTTATTACTTGTTTATGACCGCGGCTTCGCCTTCGTGAAAAGTGTTCTATAATTGCAAGGGATGCTGTAACCGGGGTAAAAGTATCCTGTGTTCTAATACAGGTAATGCCCCGTAGGGCAAATTATATACGAAATCGTTTAGTCGTGAAAAGATAACAGACAGACGGACAGAAATGCCGTGTTGGTTTCGCATTTACAATATTAATAGTTATAGATATCTAGATACCTTTCATGAGACAAGTCATAGTGTTTCATCATTTATTATGGTTTTGGCTAGTGGCTACTTTGGCAAGCCTACATTTGGACGTAAGCGTCTACATATTCAATTCATTCATAAATATAATACAAACGTCAATAAACAAAACTGGTCTTCAGATACGAAAATACAACAACTAATTATTCTCACCCTGAAACAACATTTATCTTGAAATTGAATATAACAATATACACATACGAGTACGAGAGCTTTCCGACATTGTACACAATTCCCGTCGAGAGCAGCTGACATCCTTCTTTCCGCACTTATACATATTAAGCTCATATCGAACCTCTAAATTATATACATAACATATTTTATATACTAATACGTACGAACGTGCCCAAGTACGTTCCAGAATGTTATTGGAAATATTTGTATTTCAAGGTTTGTTGACGTCAAACGTGGCTGTACATGTGAAAACTAACAAATATTATGAAAGGTGGACGATAGAATATGTATTTATGTTTGTTTTAAGGTATTTGAGGTATATATAAGAGCCAAAAGTTTCGTGAGGGAAAACGTGAAAGCAAAGTATATGGGCGGAGTAGCACTGCAGCCAAAATACGCGATTATAATCAATTGATACTGTGCGGATTGTACAAGTACCTAGTATACTCACACGTTTATATAAACTGACAGAGAAAACATACACGAAATTGGTATTTGCGGTTTAAAAAAAATCTAAATAAATCACAAGGTAAGATAAAAATAACAGCCTTCAAACAAAATAAACAAATAGTTCCCAAGCTTCGAATCAAAGTGAATTTATTATCTCTATGCCAACAAATCCACGAAAATAGTTTAATATTTACATCATATCAGTTTATATTTATACAATCTGTAAACACTACAACCTACACTCAAATAAAAATATCAAAAACAAACATTCAAAATTAAAAAAAATAGGTAACTTAATTAAAACCATATTGCAAGCAAAAGATTCTAATAAAATTAAACTCTTTATTCTAACACTAAAAATAGTGCAGCAATTGTAGAAAATGTAACAAATAACACTGTGACACAAAGCCCCGTGGTCCTTAGTTCCACAGTTCCAGAGCAGACCCATCACCCAATCAAACTACATTGCAACAAATATTGCAGCAATCCCTAAGGATTAAAGCAAAAGCAGGGCAAGGTATCAAATGCTATTTTGTAAAGTAGAAGTTTTCCATTGTCCTAGCCTTTAGTACGAAATAAAACGGGTACAAATAAAATACAATAATCATGCTGTTTTATTTGTACTTAATATAAAGCGATCACTGTTGACTTTTGACAGACATAGTCACAGATATATAAAAGACAAAGATTAAACATCACAACGATAATCCCCGAAGGGTTAACCAGAGGTGTACACCCACATTTCACTAGTTTTTTTGAGCCTATTGCAATCAATCGGAGACAAATCCAGACTTCGGGTAACTACTGAGAAATTCATCACTAAAAATTATTAAGTAACTCGGCTCTCGAATACGGTTTTAAGTGGTATTCTAAGCGTCTGAACCCCATTATTAAGGAATTATTTATATCTGCATGCTAACATCGACTTTCAAGATTTTTTCTGCCTGTATCGACCATTATAGATCCTAGTATTTAGGCAATAACATTATTAATATAAAATGTCTTGGTTTTTTGTCGTAATGCTAATAAATAAAACGCAAACTCAAATGAATCCTCGTAATCCGGCTCGAAGGCCCGTCTATGTTCATTATTGTACTTTAAAATAGTATGTTACTCAATAGTGTCCTCTGGATTTACGTTCTTATGTCCACCGCCCATGGAGTCTGCTTCTTTATATCGACATTGAAACATAAAACGATTGTATCTAACGTTAAAGGTGGGATGTTATTGTCCTTTAGCCGTGTTTACTGCTTACAGCCTCTACTTTGTATGAAACTTATCGGTAGAAAACTACGTAGTCTTTAAGAACGTGGTTTAGTATTTCCTCCACTGCAATGGTCTTAAGAGCGTTTACTTTAGAGCTCTCTTATAGATCTTATATGTCACCGAAAAATTGAAGACTCTGTAAGATTGTAATAAATCTTTATTAGATTATAACTTCTCTCTATAATATATTATGAATAAATTGTTTTGTATACTATAAATCCCATCCAATAGTTTCCAATATATCCGTATCTTAATAAAAAATAAAAAAAATTCACGCGATGTTTTATATCTTACAGCGTTTGCAATTTTTCGGTAACATGTATATCTTATATTATACAGGATGTTCTAGAAGTGCGTGTTCATATTTAAGGGTGATGTGAAAAAATTGCAAAAAATAAAATTACTTATTAAATTACAAAAAATCCAAAGAAATGACTTATTAAGCAGTCTAATGCGACATCAAATCTGTGATTGAACTAAAGCAGCTGCCACCAACTGTAACAAATTGCTTGAAAAGTCATTTCTTCGGAACTTTTTGTTTATGGTCGTTTTTTTTAAAGTCACATTTTTTTATAATTACCCAACATCACCTTAAAAAAGACCCCGGACTTCTGGGACACCTCTTTAGTATTTCATACATAGGTCCTTATTCTTAGAAATCAAATAACCGATTTTAATGAAACTTAATTAGTACCTACACATGCAAGATGGTCTAAAAAAGCTAGAACTTTATGAGAAAAAACTTAAGAGAACAAATTTCAGTTTCCTATGGAATGTGAAAAATCACTTTCTCTGTCTTTCTAACCTCCTTTGTATGAAATACCGTAAGGAATAAACCCTACCTGACCTTAATAGTCAACCCCATTACCAATTTGCTGACACTTTATCGACTAATCCTATAATGAACGAAACTTCGCAGACAAGATGGGTATCAATATCTAATGATGATAAAACATAAAAAAAAACTTTTAGTTTTCATGTCATTTAGGAAGATTTTCTTTGTCATTGCTTGTCTCGTTTGCTCATTATCTCACTTAATGGTAGGCAAAAATTACGGGGTCGAAGGCTTCTGTTGGTATTTATAGTTACATACTTTTAAAAATTTTTGAAGTGAAATCTTCTTTAGCGGCGCGTGCACTTTTTGGGATGGGTAAAAAATGTAAAACTCCCGTCAGGACACGTGCCCTGATCGTAAATTCGTAAGACAGAGGGAAATTTCTGAAGTGTTACATTTTAATGTAATATAAATTGTCATGTTTGTGTACGATAGCGCAATAAATGAATATTGTATTTTACCACATAAATGATAGTACTTTTATACTGGTAATTTAATCAATTCGTGCGAAATTATTCCCTAACCATTCCAAAATATCAACCCGTTGTTTTTTTTTATTATTGTAAGAACATCGCGGCTGCGGATTATCGCTAAATCATTTTATTTGATTATAGTCACTGCTTTTTTTTTACTAAAGCACACGTTAGCTATTGTAAAATAGGTCTTGCCTGTATTAATGCTTTTATCTTGAAGCAAAACCCAAGATACGGACGGTTTGTTTAAAGAACGTGTCTCGCTTCATATTAGATTCGTATGTCACCTGTGCATACAATAGCCCTCTTCAAGACATGCCGTCTACGACACTCAAATACGATTTAACTTGAATATCAGATAAGTTTTATATTTGTTCAGGATTCCCATCTTTCAGATAAAAGTTACTATGTGAAGAAACTTTTCTATTTAAGTAGCATATGTAATAAAACTGAAGAGTTTGTTTGTTAAAACGCGCTAATCTGTGGAACTACCAGTCTGACTAAATTATTTTTGTATATGATAGCCATTCTCATGAGGAAGGGTATACGGGAACGGGATAAAACGGGATATGCGCGTACGAAGTCGCGGGCAAACGCTAGTCTGGATATAAATATATATATATTATGTACTGATGACCTTGTGAAGGCCACGAAAGCACGCTTGATGCGAGAAACACAGAACCAGTCGATATCGCTTCTTTGCATCAATAACGTGATAAGTCCGACAATTCATTTGTTTTTTTTTTTAAATAAATCGTTCACGGCGGTTTTGCTTCAATAACGTGATGAGTCCGACAATTTTTTTTCTATTATCAAATTTAAAACAAATTAACCGTCGGACTTTTCACGTTATTGAAGCAAAAAGGCGATGTGGTGAAACTTGGAGGAGGCCTATATTACATTCAGCAGTGGACGTCTTTCGACAGAGCGGATGATGATGATGCCATTAGTCTAGCAACCAATTTTTTTCCCAGTTATTAATACAAAATACAATAGCCTAATTAATACAAAAAAAAACATATTTTTTGACTTTCAAGATAAGTATCCATTTGTACACCTACACAATAATATATTGAAGTATGTAAACAGCGGGAATAATAGACATCGTCGGCGCAAAGCGTCGTCGGTTATAAGACGATTACATCCTACGACCTTCTCGACTTCACAGAAAAGATGCTTAAATATGTACAATAACGTTGAACGTTTTCATTCAAATAGAATACAACCTTTCAGGGAACACCCAAGTTGATCTAATTTTATATTCATTTAAAATGGGAAGAGTCCTATTAGCGTTTTATACTTAATACTGTGTGGGACACGTAACGAATTTGTGAAAAGTGCAAATTAACAGAGAAAAAATTCGCAATAAAGTTTCTACTGTAAATGGTATATTAGATGATAAATAATATTTATTTTGTAAGTAGGTTAAACATAACACTTTTTTTACACGTCAATCTTTTTTGGTAATTTTTAAACTAGATGAGGCCGGTGTTACCGTTTTAGTGTTTTTCAATCACTTTAAAAACGATTAAATTTATTGAAAAGCACGTATTTTATATGCAAAGCCAGCAGAAAAGTTTCAGAATTCTAGAAACGACAGCAGTGGCCAATACTTATTTTAAATTCCATCTTGCGTCTCCTCAAAAGGTCATATTTTTAGCTCCCACAATAACTTCACAGTAAAAGTTTTCATTGCATGTTAAAATCTAGATGAAAAACTGTGGAAAAATCCACTAAGAGAAATATCACTGAGCAAAAGTTTAAAATTTCTAAACTCATTTGCTTTTTACTATTTCTCTGGGGAGTCACAGAAAACTTTACGAAATGTTTAGTTCATAACATTTTATCGCTTATAAGTTATAAGTTGACATTTTTATTATTTTACTTCATGGGTACACTGGTATCCCAAAAGACCTGGGCATATTATACTAAACATATTTGGTCTGTGCAACTCCTTGGTATAATCATCATTGTCCAACCTAATAAAAAACTTATATTATAAAACGCAATCTAGTATACAGTGGGTTTCGCTTTTTTAACCAAATACTTTACTCTCCTTCTGTGCAGCCGGGCAAAAAGTGGCTTTATCTTTGGCTACTAAAACTTAATAATATTCATGTGCTTATCAAATGCGTAGTCTAATACTTGAGAGTCACTTAGGTAACCAGTTTTCTCAGAAAGTAATCACCCCAATATAGCTCGTTCCAAGGATTGGTAGCACCTGAAAACACTTTGTAAGTAAAGTCAAACACTCGAGCCAAGCCTGTAAACATTATGGGCTTAAAACAGAGGTAGGAAACATTTTTCAGAGTATATTTTATCAGAGCTTATCTGGAGTAACTTGAACAGCTAACGGTAGATGAACAACTTGTAAGTGTATTTTCTTAAAATATACTATGTCGTATGTCGTAGTTCTACAATTTTTTTTGTAAACGCTCTCTAGTAGGTACCTACGCTAAGTGTACTAACATCTCGGACGTATTATTCTAAATATAAATAATACGTCCGTGATGTTTTTATTTGACTTAAAACTAATATAAAAAAATATTTATAGATAAACTGCTACGAAGTCCCTAACGACTTCGTAGCAGTTTATCTCAATTCGTCGGTGGAAGCTCACGATTGCGTTGTCCCCACAAGCTCACAGTGTACACAAAAAGTTTTCTAATTTAGTTCTGTTGTGATATTTGGTTGGAATAGTATTAAATATATTATTAGTAAAATAAGAGTTAGAAAAAGATGCTGAATGACAAGAGTGTTTATTTCAAGTAACTATCACAACACGTTATCAGCACGAAGCTGTGGAAGAGTTTAAAATATAATTTGTAATAAAATTAGTTGAGTTTCTTGTGTGACTAAAAATTTTACTAGTCGAAATGTCACGTGAAACTGGAGATGCTTCGAATGTTAATAAGTCTAATCCCTCTACGTCGAATTCATCTTCGATTCCATCATTTTGTCTTCGAAATAAAGATGGATATCCTACTTGGAAGTTTAAGATGAGAAATTACCTTTTACACGAAGACTTGTGGGTAACAATTAGTGGTTATCCGGATGGTGACACGACCCCTGCTTCGATCAAGGTACGCAACGACGAAAAAGCTCTTGCAAAAATTTGCTTAACAGTTGACGGTGCAGCTATTACTCACGTTAGATGTGCGAAAACTGCAGCCGAAGCATGGAAATACTTGCAACAGGCGTTTGAAGATAAGGGAATGGGAAGAAGACTAGCTTTAGAGCGAAAACTGTACAGGTTGAGTCTGTCAGATTTCGGAAATATTGAACTGTACATTTATGCAGTTTTATCAACCGCACAGGATCTTGCGGATATTGATGTTGTCATAGAGGATAGGTCTATTGCTGCTATACTTTTGGGAGGGCTCACTTCAAAATATGAACCTCTCATTATGGCTCTAGAAAGTTGTAATATAGACGTGACTACTGACTTAGTAAAGACAAAACTGCTGAATGAGATGTCTAAAGATGCTGCTATATCTATAGATTCCGCCTTTCATGCGAAGAAGAAGCCTAAATCCAAGAAGAAGGGAATAGTCTGCTACGAGTGTCAAGTACCTGGTCATAAGAGACCTGACTGTCCGCTGAGAAACAAGGAGAAAGGCAAAACGGAGAAAGCTAAGAACATAACGTTTACAGCTCTCAATACTTTTGGCTGCTCAAGCAAGGAGGTATTTTACGTAGATTCTGGTTGTACTAAACACATGAGTTTTAGACGAGATTGGCTTCAGAACATTACGATACAGAATAAAGGTAGTGTTACTGTCGCAAACGGAGAGCAGATTAAATGCTGCGGCATAGGAGACATTTCAATAAATACACCCGAGAACGTAATCAACAAGATCAGCGATGTTGCTTTTGTCCCCGACTTAAAAGCTAACTTATTGTCTGTGCAGAAAGCTGTTGATAAGGGTTTTGTTTGTATTTTTGATAAAAATGGATGTAACTTTTATAAATCTAATCATTTTCATTTTACAGGTGATTCGGTACTTCATGCCTCGCCCTGTGGTGGACTGTACGTTGTAGATGGTACTGTTAATGTTCCCGAAGATGTGGCAAGTAATCATTTGACGCAGGATGTGCACTCTGACTGTCAGAATATTAGTTACAAACTCTGGCACAAGAGGTTAGGACACTTGTGTCGTATAGGCATGACCCAACTGAAGAATCACGAGGTAGGTGTAAAGTTTAGTGTAGTAGATAAAAGCAGTTGCATCGCTTGTGTGGAAGGAAAACAGGCAAGGAAACCTTTTAAGAAGGTAGCATATAACAGAGCTACTTCTCCTTTAGAACTGATACATATGGATTTATTGGGACCTGTGTCTACAACCTCTTTTCAGGGGAATAGGTTTATGTTAACTATTGTTGATGATTATACAAGGAAGGTATTTGCTTACTTTATTTCTTCCAAGACAGAGGTTAAAAATAAATTCAATATTTTCCAAACCTTTGTTGAAAATCAAATAAACACTCTTGTCATTCAGCATCTTTTTCTAACTCTTATTTTACTAATAATATATTTAATACTATTCCAAGCAAATATCACAACAAGTTCTACCTACATTTACGAAAATGTCCACTTCAAAAGGATTGTCTGCATGATTGAAACTGAATTAACATGAAGGATTCCTAAAGGTAAATATAATCTGAATATATTGGTCCTCTTAACATGTTTCATAAACTAAGGTGCTTTCACACTGCCACTAAGCGTTTGCCAAAGACTACAGGAGTCTATAAAGTGCCTACTCAGATCTACTTGGTGCAGGATTATGCATGCAGCGTGCAGTGCTACGACTGTCCTACACGGGGTCTACGAGGCGCCTACGCCACCTAGCCTATGAATCTACCAAGGCACTTTCGCTGAGTCTACGTCTACGAGGCGCCTACGCCGAGGCTAAAAATGAAGTGCCTACGTAGTGCTACGAGATGGCTACGTGGAGTCTACGAAGCACCTAGGAACGCAATGTTAGTATGTACGCAGTATGGACCCAATGCAAAGACACCTTAAAACAAACACTGAACTAACTACCTACGGTATAAGCTCCTTGCTTCACATGACACGTATATCCTCGGGTCCTAACGAGCCGGCTGGAGCGTTCACAGTCGACCGATTACAAACAGACTGCTTTGATGTCGAGCGACTCGGATGTGACCGCAACTGGAGCACTTGCTAATGTGAATAGTTAAGTGAACGCTGTTAACTATGGTGGTTGAAGTGAGTGGGCGTGATTGTTGAAGGAGCTATTTTAAAACATTTCACTCTCTTGATCCCTCAGATTGTGCAATTTTTTTTCGGACAAAGTTGTGTAGGTGCTGAACAGCTGACTGACTAAAAGTTGTTCATAATAATCAGTACAATTACCCCTTTTCAAGGTTTGCGTTTAATTCGTTCAGTTTCACCTTGTATAATACTAATTATAAAGCGTTAAACTAAAACGACTTGAGATGATTGATTTAATTTCATAAAAAGAAAAAAAAGAATAGTCACCCACCGAATTGAGTACCTCCTCCTTTTTTGGAAGTCGGTTAAAACAAGTTTACCCCTATACCTATAAGTATTTTGCACCAATATTACAAGGGGTAGCTTGTTTGTATATAAGTGGAATGGTAAAAAGGAAAAAATATTACTGTGTTGATGACATATTACCGCAGTCACTTGAATTTCCATTTTCGCAATTGTTCGTTACGCAGTTGGTCATTCACTTAGATAATTAAGTATTAACCCGCATGAGCTAATTCGTAAGGATTTTTAGGTAACAAGGTATCACTGAAAATAATTAGTGCCTAAAGGCAATGCCTATACTTGTACCATGATGATGAGGTTGATGTAAGTCGCCTGACCACGTTCTATTCATCACTGTAATGTGTCACATTGGTTCATGTATATTTATGTCACTGGAAAATGGTAAATCGAATCGAAATAAAATAACTTGAGATATCTCACTCTCTCTCTTAGTTTACTATCGTGAACTCTCGATAAATTGTCAACCGAACATTTGGAATACTTTTTTACGCAATATACGCGTCTATAATATCTCGAAGACATTCCGAGAAATTGTGGACTAACATAAAATGGCGACCAATCAGAGCACAAGTCTACAATATATCCGTTTTCGTGTGTTAGGAGTTTACAGATAGTAGAGGTTTCCATGTTAGGTTTATTTATTTTAATCCATATTATAGGTGATTCCTCCGACTTCGGACGAAGGCAGAAGCTAGTTCTATATAAATACTTGGTCGAGCAGAAAGTGTGGCGTTATTGGAACAGCATTCAGATTCACAGTGAATTGTTTACAAATTATACTTCAGTGAAGAATGAAATGTTAATCCTGTATACCCTTGACATTTCACTAAAGTTTCTATTCTAAAATAATTTGTTAAACGTTTCAGGTTTTATTAATAGACATCCATTAGCATTGTAGCACTGGCCGATAAGAAACCGGAGACGCTGGTAATTAACGAAATACTACAAAAAGTAAATTACGTGCTATATAAAAATCCACGGCCTACATGTAGGTCCCGATTTAATTGTCCCATTTTTTCTTGGTCAAAGAATAAGCATTGCTATACAACGTGGCAATGCCGCCAGTCTTTTGGGTACACTTCCAGTCGACAGTGATGCGTAGGAATTTTTTGACGCCATATTTAGGGTTAATTTAGTGAGGAGTTCATATTTTTATTTATAGTGTATATAGTTAGTTAAGTATTTATTAAACCCGTTGTAAATTTCTATGTTAATAAAAGCTTAAATGGTATTGTTATAATCAATGTATACCTACGTAGATAATTCAGAAATCATGATTTTAATAGAGCTATTAGCGTAAAGTATACGTAATATTACATGTGTTTGTTTATGTGTCACCGGATAATAACAAACTCCGTAACATTGTTATAAATCTTTATAACAAATCATTTTAAATACAATAACTCCCATCTTAATTCAATAGTTTCCAATCTATCCGTGTCTTATTGAGAAAAATGAATTTACAATTTCACGCGATATTTTATGCAGTTACGGCGCGCGGCGTTTGCAATATCTCGGTAATTGTGTATTTAGGTCGAACACTGCTTTAATATCAAATTTTGACAGGTTTCAGGCTAAAATAGGGGTAGAGAACTATTCCTCGACCCATCACAACCCTGTCCCTTCAACTACTCTGCAAGGTCTTTGGGTTTTTTTTGGAAATTAGGATTTACCTTTCCAATTGCATGACGCGTGACGATTGGAGTTTTCCAAATCCCTTCGAAACAACATTTAATGTAGGCAAGTATTAAAGGTATCTAAAACTACTGTTTTAGCCTATACCTTCCTTGTTTACAACAACTCTCAATTAATAACATCTATCTAATGAATAAGTAGAAATTAGTCACATTGAAGAGCACAATAGAAATAGCAGAAATAAGTGGAACTCAATAAGTTTTAGCACATTTAATGTGAAATTAAATGTTTGACCGCAAACTGTACTTTGATAAACAGTGTGAATCATGGGGTATATAACTTCGACATAGTGCAGAATATTACGAGTATATAGGTAGATATTAATTCATTAAATGGATAAATAGGACATATGTACATGAGTTCGAGTGTAAAAAGGATAATGAAAATATGATTTGTCCTAAAACCCCACTCGAGATTCGAGCACAGGTGACACTCACATCCACTTTCAGTGGATTTTTTCTTTCTAAAAAGTAGAAAAAAACATCGGTCGTTGCCATTGGACGAAACAAATAAGATCTTTTTTTTGTGGATATGTCACAATCCCGTAATGTTTTGTTTTTTTATATTCATGCGAGAATTCACTAGATGTGCGAGGATGCGTAGCGCTTCATTTACCTAGCCTCGCTCAGCGCAAGCGATTCTATTGGTTCTTAACAAACACATCCCTTGCTACGCATCCTTGCACATCTCTGGTGGGAACGCATCCTAATAGTACATTTGTAGCACATAATCACATACGACCACATTATAATTCTCATCTTATTTCCCTGAAAATGGGACAGAATAATTTATGAAAAGTTCCACGTCTTCTTAATTTCACAGTTATGAGCTCACAGATGAAAATTGCTCACCCTAATTGGATTGCTCAACTGTACCCAACACTCTCATTACTTAGTTTTTCATTTGTATGTCCATAGATCTTGTCTAAAGTGTCGCATAAAGAAATCCGCTGTAGCTTCGTTTTCTTGGAAGTGAAAAAACAAGAAATACTACTTACGATATTAAAGAAAAGTTATTTGGGACTATCTTTTTTCTCAGTTTTAACTAATAAAACTTAGTAGGTACGTAGGTGATCCGTAAACCTCCAATTAATGTTAAACAAAATGAATTAATAAATATAACTGTTTCGAGCAAAAAAAAAACCGGCCATGTGCGTGTCGGACCACGCACAGTGTAGGGTTCCGTAGTATTTCGCACACGGTTCCTTGGATGATTAAATGGTTTTTGGCCAACCCTCAATATTTTTAAACGACCTTCCAAAAAACAGTAAATAGTAAGTACCTACCTTCTAAGAAACCTGCAATTAGTAATAATTTCTGGGTTTAAAATAAATATTAGAACAAGTTTCTATTTCCATAGTTAAGTAGCTCCTAACCTATATTCCACAAAAAATGTTGAAGGCACACACACGTCACACATCTTACAAAGATTGTATACTAATTGCTTAAAAATAGAGCAAATGTTATCTAATTTTAATGCCAAACACATTTTTAAACTCACTGATAAAACAACTGCCAAAAATCGTGTCTGTTCTAATAATAAAAAAAAGATAAAAAGAAATGTCGTGCGATTTTTCCCGAGCAGTGTATTAGGCCAACATACAACTATGTTTACAATAACTGATTTGCAACATTCCTTTGTTACATACCTAACAAAGCTAATCTTATCACATTCTGTAGCTACATAGCAGTTAACACTTTGACTCCAAGTTTTGGGAAACAGTAAAATTCCTCAGAAGCAAATCTATTTAAAGATTTTGGTGCGTAATACCGAAATGCAGGAAGGAATGTGGTACTTGCTAAAAGATCAATGGAATACTCATTAGAATTCTGATTCATTAATCAACAGATCTAGGAATTGTTATAAAACTTTGCCGAGTCGCGAACAAGGAACAAGTCCTTTTAAAAACATTGACATTCATTTATCGAGGAAGTAGGGACAGTATTTTCAAGGGAAACTTTTTGAGTACCTGTCGAAAACTCAAAATTTGTTTGCACCGGCCGACCCAAACGTAATTTTATTGGTTGTCCTGACACTATAAGTCATAAAAATCGACATTAAAACCTTTCAGCCCTTGCTACTGAAAGTTTAAATGTCCCGAACGTTTGAAAATTCGGCGAATTTTCTATCTATCGATAAACTATTCAGGTATCCATGCTTTCAGTTTGATCCCTAAGTGCTGATGCGAGTGAGTAGTGACGCAATTTGCGCGCATGAAACATGCAGAATTACGTTAACCTAGATTTGAGCCTGAAATAGCCCAGTGCATTCGCGAGGGAACCAATTCGTATTTGGTATTCAACGCACGGACGGACGGGACGGCGCGTGTCGATTTGATATAGAGAATTTGTTATGAAAGTTTAATTATAACACGATAACGACTTTTCCACGGAAATTACGGATTGGTATTCGATTTGCATTTTAATAAAAAGTCTCGTTGTACAACGAACAGGATTATGCGGGAGGGAGCTTTTGTTTTAGTTTGGCATAGAAAATTATTAAAGTAAAAAATATTTTGGACATGCCAAAACAGGATTGAAAATGTTACCTGACTAAAAAACTTTTGAATAAATTGGAATAGCGTTCTTGAAATAAAACGCTTTAATTTGTTTTTGAGCTCATTTGGGACCTCGTTTATATATCGTACCTAAGTATATTTTATTTTTAATGTCATTAAAGTTGTCTCTTGACGAATGGAATCGACCGTTTTTACAAGATTAGCTATTAAAATGGTTGAGAAATTATTTTTTGGCCAACCCTCAATATTTTTAAACGACCTTCCAAAAAACAGTAAATAGTAAGTACCTACCTTCTAAGAAACCTGCAATTAGTAATAATTTCTGGGTTTAAAATAAATATTAGAACAAGTTTCTATTTCCATAGTTAAGTAGCTCCTAACCTATATTCCACAAAAAATGTTGAAGGCACACACACGTCACACATCTTACAAAGATTGTATACTAATTGCTTAAAAATAGAGCAAATGTTATCTAATTTTAATGCCAAACACATTTTTAAACTCACTGATAAAACAACTGCCAAAAATCGTGTCTGTTCTAATAATAAAAAAAAGATAAAAAGAAATGTCGTGCGATTTTTCCCGAGCAGTGTATTAGGCCAACATACAACTATGTTTACAATAACTGATTTGCAACATTCCTTTGTTACATACCTAACAAAGCTAATCTTATCACATTCTGTAGCTACATAGCAGTTAACACTTTGACTCCAAGTTTTGGGAAACAGTAAAATTCCTCAGAAGCAAATCTATTTAAAGATTTTGGTGCGTAATACCGAAATGCAGGAAGGAATGTGGTACTTGCTAAAAGATCAATGGAATACTCATTAGAATTCTGATTCATTAATCAACAGATCTAGGAATTGTTATAAAACTTTGCCGAGTCGCGAACAAGGAACAAGTCCTTTTAAAAACATTGACATTCATTTATCGAGGAAGTAGGGACAGTATTTTCAAGGGAAACTTTTTGAGTACCTGTCGAAAACTCAAAATTTGTTTGCACCGGCCGACCCAAACGTAATTTTATTGGTTGTCCTGACACTATAAGTCATAAAAATCGACATTAAAACCTTTCAGCCCTTGCTACTGAAAGTTTAAATGTCCCGAACGTTTGAAAATTCGGCGAATTTTCTATCTATCGATAAACTATTCAGGTATCCATGCTTTCAGTTTGATCCCTAAGTGCTGATGCGAGTGAGTAGTGACGCAATTTGCGCGCATGAAACATGCAGAATTACGTTAACCTAGATTTGAGCCTGAAATAGCCCAGTGCATTCGCGAGGGAACCAATTCGTATTTGGTATTCAACGCACGGACGGACGGGACGGCGCGTGTCGATTTGATATAGAGAATTTGTTATGAAAGTTTAATTATAACACGATAACGACTTTTCCACGGAAATTACGGATTGGTATTCGATTTGCATTTTAATAAAAAGTCTCGTTGTACAACGAACAGGATTATGCGGGAGGGAGCTTTTGTTTTAGTTTGGCATAGAAAATTATTAAAGTAAAAAATATTTTGGACATGCCAAAACAGGATTGAAAATGTTACCTGACTAAAAAACTTTTGAATAAATTGGAATAGCGTTCTTGAAATAAAACGCTTTAATTTGTTTTTGAGCTCATTTGGGACCTCGTTTATATATCGTACCTAAGTATATTTTATTTTTAATGTCATTAAAGTTGTCTCTTGACGAATGGAATCGACCGTTTTTACAAGATTAGCTATTAAAATGGTTGAGAAATTATTCGAGCTTGGTAATAACATCTTTTGTTCTAGGTACTTATAAGTTATATAGCCTTCCAAAGAATAGCAACAAATACCTAATATTACGAAATTAGATTATTTTCGTACAACAACTTTTACGTGCTATTCATATTAAAAATTTCGTTCCTACAGGTATTTTTATTAGAGGACTCTTGGAAATATTTCCCCACGAAAAGTGTCAAGAGGAAATGAAAAATAGCAGTGGATAAAATTCCAGGGAAAAATCGCTCTTATTTCTTTCTCACTATACGATGGAAAATTTTACTTTAAACGACACACTTTGAACTTATATAGAGTAGGTATGTAAGTATTAAGGTCTTTGAACTGGCCTAGAAGCATATATTCTATCACAAATCATTGCAAAGCCAAAACCTAATAGTTTAAGTAGTTTTGAATTTGAAAAACGAACGTCCCATTTCTTAAACATAACATCTCAAAGCTAACCACACCATACGTTACAATCCCATTAAACAGCAACATTGACTACAAAAGAACGATGTACCTTCTAACACTAATGGAAGCGAAGCATAAAACACGAAAACAAAACCATAGCTTTCCTTTGTATATTATGCCATGAAACAAAGGTAATCGGGACATCTAATAGAATGTGTAACGTGATACTGGCAACATTAGCGAACAGTACCTACTTGTTTGTGTCGAAGTTCTATTGTCTGCTCTGGCAACACTTTTACACGCGTTATGACAACCCTCATCCACTTTGACCCCGTTGAGTCATCCTCCTTTATCTTTGGGTTAATAACTGATGATGATGTTACGTCAGTTATTTATTAGCTCATATTAAGAATAACATTAATCATATTTTCTTTGACTAACGTTTGTAACCTACCCTTCTTTTACCTAACTTACCCTTATCGAATCTTCCTTCATCCTCAAATATGGCAGCCCAATTCTTTGCTAGGGAGATTTTTGCATCACATCTTATTCCCAGCTAAACCAGGAAGTGGTGTAGGCGTGCGTTTCGTAAATTTTGACTTCCAAACAATGCTGGCTCTCATGTTATTGGAATAAATGGCTTTTTATTTTGCGTACCTACCTACCCAATATTTAGTAATATTGGGTAGGTAGGTATCATCATATTCATCATATCAGCCGAAAGACATCCACTGCTGGACATGGCCTTCACCAAGTGGGGGTTTGCCATAATCGCCACGCTTGGCAGGCGGGTTGGCGATCGCAGTATAGCTGTTGCAATACACAGAGAATGCTGCTGCCCATTCTCTGGTGAATCCCTAAGTCGCCCAGGGGAAGTGAAGGGATGGTGCTATTCTTTTACGTCCGGCACCATACAGCAATTATTATTAATATTAACTAAGACCGGTTATATTAAAGTCCTTAGTCATCTTATAGCTGGCCCTGTCAGTAACCCTAGATGTTTTCAATATACACCAGTATTTGATTTTGATAGCCGAGCATCTCCATATAACATATGATTATACGTACTGTCGGCGTGGGAGCCATCTGCATTGAAAAAGACATTCAAAATAGACTGGATGTCGACATATATATCAGTCTTTTTCAATTTCTATGCATAACGGCTTGAGTTTATTCCCACAGAATTTCCATCCCAGTGTTGTGAGAGAACAGTCAATATTATTATGAGAAATATAGTTTTCGAAATTAACTTTCCATAATTCCATGTTTTATATGTTCACTAGCCTTACATTAGCAGAAGGAAATGATTTATATTAGCAATAGGAAAAAGAAAGGAATTTTCAATGTCTTTTTTCCGCAACGTTGCTCCCATGATCTGTTAGAAATAGTGAAATTTTCCGACATGAAAAATAGACTGACATTGTAGCTTTCACAACCTGGGTAATAATGACCGATATCACGGGCCGTAATGTAACTTTTGCAGCGAGCATGTTTTGTTACACCGCACCGTGTCCTAAAATCCGTGTAAAACAAAACACATACGCAAAATGTTCGTGCTCGTTTCCACGTACTGACTGCAAATGATCGCTTTGTATAATGTTACATTACGTCCCGTAACACCGGTCAGTACCCAAAGAAGTTTCGTAATCGGATAAGACATAAAAATCAAATCGCCTACAAACTAACAATTATTTTACTTCTGAATAATATTATGAAAATTCTTTAGATCTTTATAAAAATTGTTCACAATTTCACGCGATATTTCCAATATTACAGCGTCTGCAATTTTCCAGTGACAGATACATAGGTAAATTTATAATAATGAAAATTCTACTTTTACGAAATCAACATTCCATTATTTTGATATGTTCATATAGCCGTGATATTAAACATTCCAACCAAAACTATTGAACAGAAAATGTAGATGAATTCAAAACAAATTTTATATTTTCCAATACAGAAAATATCTTCTGTATTTCTCTCTGTCCGGAATCGAGTTATATTTCTCGGATTGTTAATAATGCTGGTATCGATACTTTCATCGGATTACATGGAATCGAGTCATGGACGTGGAGAATGGAATGAGCTTTCCCGATATCGAGGGAAGAAGTGGATACGGTCTAGAAAAGTGTGAAAGAGATGAAGCGATCGTGAAGCTTTCGATGTCCTCTCGTTCTATAATTCTCATTGGGTTACAGGCCTGCAAGAAAGAAAAGAGGCAGGTATTAAAGGCATAGTCGGTTTGTTTCTGTCTACGGGCTGGTCAATAAAGAATATGCATGTATTCGTCTGGAAGGATATGGGCGAGGCCTTTGTCCAGCAGTAGGCTAATGTAAAAATATATTTGTTTGATTTGCCGAATTAAAAACTAATTAGCTCTTTTAAACAAAACTGAAAGCATTTTTAAATATAATAATTTTAAATTTAATAATTTTCATCAGGGACAAAGTTAAAAAGCTTCAAAATTCATAACTAGCCCTGACGTTATTAAAGTCTAGTATACCCATACACCTGTCATAGAAAACGTTCTCGCGGGAGACACAGATTTTTTTTATATCTCGTTAGGTTTTCGATCAATTTTGACTCTTTTTTCACTAAATATTAGCATTCTGTTTTTGGTATATTTTGTAACTATTTTTATGCATATTTTCCCTATTATTTCGAGGTCATTATCAGTCCATTATCTTCGTCTATGAATCGAGACGTATTGACACCTCTTTCGAAGAGAAATCTATCGGTGTAGCGATACCGGTAATGCCTTCATCAATAACTGATCCGAAACGAATTTATTGAACCTCACAATAATCTGTGGATTACCGATGAACGAATATTGAGATAGGAGCTTAAGACAAATGTTTAATGTTTTATTAATATTATAGGAATAGAAAATGGTGTGACGATGTGATCATGACATTTCAGCTACTGTTGGTAGCTAATTTGACAGTTGGTTAAAGGTAGATACGTTACTGAAACCGGCCGTAAGACAATTTTGTCAACATATCCACTCTTTTAGAAACACTTGACATACCAGCAATTAGTTTACAAGGACAGGAAACAAAGAACTCTATTGTTAAGTCCGAACTATTATCCTCAACGAGTCGTTATCCAATTAGTGGTAGTAACAAGAAGTACGACTCTCAGATTCTGATAGATACTGGAAACAATAGAATACCCTGTGCCGCACCGTACGTTACTCCGTTCCTAGTGAACATGTAACTATTCAGTTTTCCTATTTTTCTTCAAAGAATTCCCGTACATTATTCTATACCAGCTTTTGCTAGTAACTTTCCTCGCGTTTATATTGATTACGATGAAAGTTGGCTATAACCGTCTCCAGTAGTATATCTGAACCAATCATCAAAATCAAACAAACTCACTTTCGCATTTATAATATTGAGTTAAGACCCATCTTGCTCTTCGTACACCATAACTACCGAAGTTACTTTAGTTCCTTTACAAGAATAATCCAGTTGTCCTTATTTAATTCCTTAGAAACAACCCGTAAATTATGTCATATTCATCTTCACTCCACCAGCAATTTACTACCACACATCAACATCACCGCTAATAGGATCCAATGTACCGTCACCAGTTTCTAGGATCTACACCAACTGTTTTAATTTCCACTGATTAAAGAGTGCATTCAACAATTATGACAAATGCTCCGCGATCTCAATGCTCTATTTTTAGTGCGAAGTGCAATAGGAACTAATTGGACCGGAGTATCTATTGCTTTTATGATTTCCATTAAAATAATTAATATGTCAAAGTTCAGCTCCTGATTTAGCTGAATGTTTTTGATGTTGATAAGTAACGCAAGAATGTAAATAAAATTAATGAGTGTACTGTGTCAGGTTTAAAGTCTGAATTTATTGATGTGGCATTTGGGACTTGTGGGCGAGCTAAATGGAGTGTCATTCATGTTGATGCTGTCACAGAACAATTAGTAGTAACAAACAGAACAATTACTGAAAGCCAACTTCAGATTAATGCAATTAATCTTCAGTCTACACGAATTATCTGCTTACACTCTACAATACACTTAAAACAATGTTGACAAACTAAGAACAAACTAAGACACTATCATTGTGTCTTTAACCTCTGATCCTAAATTATAGGCAACACGAGTACGTACTGCGTTTTTTTATATGTACTGACAAGAGCTTTTAGTATATTATCATCATCCATCCGCCATCATTATTTATTAGCCTGAACTGTCCCACTCCAGGGCAAAACCCTACCCCGTTCGTCTCTCTTTCTCTTCCTGTCCCTCTATTCCTCTCTGTATTGTGCTTCTTCACGCCAAATACTAGCGCACCATCATTATTCCAATTTATTTGTTCACCTTTGATGCCATATCATCCCATGACATGGCTTCTTCTTCTATACCGTTATCTATATTCTCCGTTCTCTCAATTCCAACAATATCAAATCAATTGACATTATAATCTGTGCAAATATCTATGTTAAACTTGACACGTGCAGACACTACAATGCCTACATAGACTTATTCTTCTGATATAATATATTTAACAACTTACTCATCGATAGCGGTCTCTTTCAATTAACAAAGGTCAAATTCATTCATTTCAACTCATTCAATATATTTATTGTTCAAATCATTTAGTATATCCTAATAGGCTCCTATTTTATCGCCGATTGCGTGTAGTTTACAATAGTTACTTCTATGAGTAATAGTTTATCAATTATCTGGAATTTCAGAATATAATCTTGCTTTTGTTATCAGGGAAATGATGACTAATAACGTTTTTTTTTAAGTTTTAAGACCCGAGATAAAAATTCCGTCGGGAGGAAGTTTAGGAAAGACCAAATGGAGTGTATGATAGGTAAATACGGCTGGAAGTAAAAGGCCTTTAATAAATATAAAAAAGGAGAAGGTGAAGAATTATCTCATGAGAAGAAAGTTAATACAGAAAGAAGATGAAAACATAAGATGACAAATCCAGAAATTAATCAAACACATACTTCTTCCACTCAAAATTGTACCACGATAAACAGAACGAATTTAATACGTCGAAAGCTTCTTGTACGATTAGTCTTAACAATTACAATCAAGGTAGTCAAGGTTTTCATTAGTTAAGTGACATCTAAACCTCAAAGGGATCCGATTTCAAGTGGGTACTCTACAACTTAGCTATGATGGGCAACGCTAAACACAAAAGACGCGAATCTTAGAATATTAAACCGATAATTTGCAATTCTACGAGCTGTTTTAAATACCAGTCGCACTATTGCTCTTGTTCAAAGTTGATTATATTCATGACATAAAACACGTCACGTCTTCAGTATAAAATTGTTTGGAAAGCAGATGCTTCAGTACTCAATAGATGGAGTATGGATTTTATCTTCGATTTATTCATCTTTACTTCGTCATGGACTAGAATCAGTCTATATTTCTTTCAGAAAAATCAGCTTCAATTTTGCATCTAAAAAGAGTCGCTTCGCTTCCTATGCATTATGCAAAAGTGATCCTCAGAATATCTCTTCCAATACAGAAAAAAACCGGACCTTGTCTACTCTGCGATACAACATTATTTTCTTAAGATTTCATCCAGAAAATATTTCTCATCCACGTTTCTTATCTCATATATATATATATGTTTTTTCCAAGAACATGTAGCCAGAGGTAACATAAAAGAAGTAATATTTCCTCTTACTTTTCTGTACATTCTCTAATATTCGACGTGTAGATACATATTGTACATGGAGTGTTGTTAGGTGGAACGTGTGACAAGCACGTGGGTGGAGGTCAGCGGCCACTTTAATTGTTAATCCCTGTTAGCCGCATCGCCCATCGCCCGTCGCCATGATTCAACTGAGCGTAATGCCTGGAATAGCAATCAAGCTCGTCAGGGCTGACTTCGAGTTTCGTCATTATTTCATTAGCTGCTAAACTAGATAGGTAGAACCCATTTTATTTTTCCTGTTTGCTCATTAGTTTTCATTTTGTTTCAGGATCGTTAAATTGAGTTAAAAAAACACTTCAGAGAAAATGGCTAAAGCAGTTTAAAAGCTTACTAATTTCGAAATGTGAATAGGTAATTCACTAGAAAATTTGAAAATTCTACTAAATACCACGATATGACCGGATGTACTAGCAATATTTCGTGAAACCCAGAGTTACAACTAGATACGAAACAATGATTCCATGGTATTTAATTCAACCCGGCTACTAATCCTAACTTATCTATTCCGTTCGGACCGCATCATTAATATTGCAACTAGGTAAACGGCTAATAGATCATATCCTTCCGACAAGGAATGGGTTTCTCCGAATTTGGTCGTCTCAGTCCAGTCTAACCGGTTTATAAATCTGGTTTTAGAACAATACCATAATTTGGACGATATTTTTATGCAGCTACTGGATGGAAAGCTAAAATGTATTCTAAATTGGTGGCGCCATTTTTAAACAGTTTGAATTTAGAATAGATCAAAATAAAATGGCTTCTGGTCCTGATATTTGTTTCGATGAATGATTTGACAGAATGTAACGTCCATTTGGAAGTTAATAAACCATCGATCACTCTTTTTATTAAGATTTTCTAGACCAATAGAACATTGGGTATCAATCTTTTATAAAGTGGGTTACTGTGTTAAACAGTTATTAAACAACATTCACGAGACTGTGTCAATCATACATAGCAGATGTATCATTCAAGGAGTAAAATTGCAATAAAACATAAAAAGCCCTTGGACTACAACGATGCAAGAATCATTTGATTTCACAAACGAAATAGAACAGTTTTCTTTGCCAAAATCGTAAACGCTATTTGAAATAGGACAATCTTCCTTTCAAATTTTTATACCATGTGGTCAATAAGAAACATAATGCTTAAGTACCTATTTTGCATTACAGAACCTAATACGAAAACTGAGGAAGGGATATTGTTGGAAACATATTGCTACCTACTTGGTTTCCGTATGACTGAAAATTGTTTCAGATCATATTTGAGTAAGCTCAAGGTTATGCCACATAAACTCATAAACTGCGTTTTATTTCCTAAGCCCTGCCAATAAACATTAACACCAAATGTTATTGCTGAAGTGTGCTGAATAATCAAATAATTTATTGACTCTTAAAGCACACTTTACGAGCATATTCACACGCTTATACTCGAATGCTTAGTTTGTCATGACTGTTGTCGTTATAATGGTAAAAACATATGTTCCTTATAACTTGAGAATTATCGTTGGATTTCATTTCGGTACGACCAGCGTAGGCGCATCCAAATAAAATCCGCGGTAATCCGAATCTGGTCAGTTTTACGATTGTTGCAACAAAAATACATTCTGATTATTTACACGTCGTTTTTTTAAGATGAGAACCAGAATTTGTTTCGCCAACATTCCTGCCCACTGAAATCAGCTTTCACCCCGATATCAGCTTTAAAGTATGACATCCTGCACAAAATTTAAAAAATAACAGCAGTCAAAATTGCAGCTTCAATTAATTTAAAGAAAGGTACTTTTTATGATATGAATCATGCTTACACCCGGTTCATTATGAATAATAAATACGGATACTTTCCAGACAAATCGTACTTTTTAATAATAATTGCAATACTTTTAATATAAGTTTTTATTTATCAACGTAACGCTAGCATTTCTAAGAGATGACAAGTTTTTACACAAAGCTGCGGAGACTACGACATTAATTTTGGAAGACTTATGACAAAGTAAATAATATCTTATACCAAGATTGAACGTACCAACAGGCTCAAAATAATTCATTTTTGAGCGTAGACCTTCTTATTGACAAGCTACAAAACGAGGCCATGAATATAAGCCCTTTAAAAATATCTGCAATTTAAAAACGAGTACGCACAACTTGTACTACCTAGGCTTTTGAAACCTTCATGGTCATCATCATCATATCAGCCGAAAGACGTCCATTGCTAGACATAGGCTGGGCATAGGCGGGTTGGCGATCGCAGTGTAGCTGTTGCAATGCACAAATAATGGTGCTGCCCAAACTCTGGTGAGTCCCTTAGTCGCCTCTTACGCTTAACCTTTATGGTACCTGAGTTTAATTCTTTACAAGCTTTTGTCCAAATAATTTGCATAATAATTTTATCTTTATAGCCCACTCTCTAAAGGAAAGAAGTAAAATAAATATGAGATAGGAGGTAGTTACTAGGAAAATACATGTTATCGCATTTCTGCGTCCAACATCAAACGGAAAAGCGCCAAAGAGTCTTCATTTCAAATAAATCCTTTTTTTTTTCGAGTAAAAGAAGTTAATTCTTGCTTTTATATTTCCTTCATTTCTTTACTACATTATACCTACAGTGATTTTAGTATCAAGCTTCTTATTTTATCGTAAAACATAGGTAATATACCACAGGTCATAGCCGTATTATATAAAATTAAAAACGACTAGGTTACAACTCTGTATTGAGACTTTACTCGAACGTTAAAAGTTACATAATATCAAAACGCTTTCCTATACACAATGCTAACCGGTGCTTGAGAAAGAAACGTTCTATTTTCCTAGGTTTCTGCTACAAAACAAAGTTTTTGTAAATATTATTAGAAACTACACCGTTCAAAATACAAACTAATAAAATCGAATTCGAGGAACTAGCGATAAATCTCTCATAGCATGCCATTTACTTTGTAGCGCAATATTATGCTTCAGAATGTCGTCAACGATCGACCTGGGACCGCGATACGGTCCGTCAAAAATTGGCGCCAATCCAACCTGTGTGTTTGTAAACTTTCATCTATATTTATTCGATGAATTTTATGTGCGGCTACGGGCGGCCTAGCCAAACGTTTTTAGAAACAAAATATGCCAACAGTTTGGTTGGAATCTGAGCGATACATATGCTGGTAGGCTCACAACATACATTATTATATCAGCCTGCAGTTTGTCTCTGGAATAATTTGCATACACAGTGTCTCTAAAGTACGATCCCTCTATAATATCCGTTGTAATATACAGGAGTCCATCGTAACGTTTTATGACTTTTCACACTTCTGATGATCGCAATTTTTTGCAGTTTCCTGTTTTAAAATATTGTCTTCCAGTGCTGTATTATTTTTATATTAGGTATGTTTATCATCCGTCAGTACCTGATATGGTATAAGGTATTTTTAATCATTGAACAAATTTTCTCCTAACTATCTACTTCAGATTCTGGCCGTAGAATTTGAACACGTACTTACGAAGTATTTAAGTAAAACGTGTCAAAAAAGGAACACACAAACAAATTAATCTTGGAAGTCATAAAGTATGCAACACGCTTCAGTAATGCCCCCAATCCCTTAAGTATCATTGTGAATGCATAATTCAAGTAATATTACTACAATCACTAGTTTATTACGGTCCCTAATAAAACCATTTATTCTTAGCTTCTAAAGGACCCTGCTAAACAAACGGTGTAATTCTAATTACTTTTCCTTGTTGTATTGAATATAGCAGTATCATTTACATAATTCCTTTAAGCTTTTTACACTAATAGTTATGCTAATTTATTCATAGGTTGATATCTAATATTGGTATTGTGGTCAATTTCGGCCTAATTTATACTCACATATACAAACAGTATTGCCCACAGAATGATTTTTCTATGGATAGTCGTGAAAGCGATTCAAATGTAAACGGTACCCGTATTATCAATAATGAATTTGGTCAGAACGGTCAAAAGATTTATGAGACTTCTATTGTAAGTATAAGTATAGCTCCCTGAGGGACCCTTGTCAACAGCTTTAGCCATTGTAACTGGCCAACCACTCAACTACTCCGTAAGCTTCTTACAGAGGTTCTGACAAAAATAAAAGTCTCTAAGGGAAAGATAGTTGATTTCTGTAGCAGTTACAACTTCTTTAGTTACTTCATCTTCTTGTTTACTAATTTTCTTATGGATTTGTAGTTGGTTCATTAGCAAATGTGCTACTTGCACCTTAATGCATGACTACGCGAATTCCTTCCTGAATCTAAAATGAGTTTTCTTTGACAATCCTTCTTGTACAGTCGCCAGCACATCAGCTACAACAATCTGTCAAATTTCTTTAATAGATTTTCAACTTTATTTCTAAAAGGTTCAAGTTTGATTGGAAAAAAATTACAGTTTCCGGTAGCTTGATGTGCTGGCGTCTGTACATGTGAAGATTTGATTTCTCCTTTTCAGATATATCAGGAGTATGTTGCGAGACTATGGTATCGTTCTCATCTGTATCGATGATATGTTCATTACCGACATTAATGTTAAGTGTTCTATCAGCAGCCTCTTCAGCTTCTTCATAATAACAAATTAAAGTTCTATCATAAATACCACGGCAGCTCTTAGTATCTAATAATATTTTTAATATCTCGTTCATCGTTCGAGTGGTGTGAGGCAGACCGTTAAAAGTTAAACACTCATACATTTTTATGTTCTGTTTAACTTCCCACGGTGTCGAGTGCTTTGTTGCTATTTATATTGACGACCTCATTAACGTTAATTTTATTGACAAGTAATCTTGAGTAATTAATGGGAATGTTCGGTAGCACTTGGATTTTTTTGTTTTTGTATTTAACTAGCTATTGCCCGCCACTTCGTACGCGCATATTTAACTTTTCCCGTAGGAATTTCCCGTATAGCCTATAGCATTCCTCATGGATGGGGCTATCATATACAAAAAGAATTTTTAAAATCGGTTCAGTAGTTCCAGAGATTACACCCTACATACAAACTTACAAACTTTACCTCTTTATAATATTAGTATACATTTAAGTTTTAAGAAGTTCATAAGGGTAAATGTTTAACATATTCCACTGTTTATGGAAACAACTAAACAATTTTTATGGTTTAAGAATTTAATTAGGGCACAGCAGAAGAAAATTCTAATACCAGTATCAAACCTTTCTACATTCCTTACTTATTGACAATATGGTTTATCTCTGATATGTTGGTTTCCTCTACAAGAGAGGCTTGTTTTACACTAGACAATTTCTAGTTGGTGGTTTATGGTTACGTTGATATAGTTACCTACTTAGAATAGGCAGGTGTCATTTGATATTTATTATCTGCCTCCAACTTTCGTTTTCTCCGAGAGACGAAGCCGATTAATAGTCAGTCCAACAACAATAAGTTAGTGGCTTTCTGATAGTAGCCAAGTGTAACTTGAGGCATCTTCAGTTTGTACAACTAAAACATTTAGACGATCGAGATCGTAGAAAACTATTTTTTTTTTACTCATCCTAGTGTTCATCAAATGGATGGACCCTAATCTTATTGCAATCTAACCTTGTCTATAGACTAATAAGTAATTTAATTTTATATATTATAGTAGAAATCGAAGGATTTGCTTGTTTTGCACGGTAATAGTTTGAACTTTGGTTAATCTCTTTAGTCAGTAACTTGGTAATCCTTACTGATGGTTTATTTACGAAGTTAATTTAATTAATTCTATGTTTGTAAATACTCATGATGATGATGACAGTATACATATCTTTATTAATAAAGTAATCAGGACCACAAACATCTCAATAAACTCTCAAGTACAGATAGATGAATACTACAACAAGAATGAAGACCCTAATGAAAAGATTTAATTGTCGTCCAATTAATGCGACTATGCTACAAATGATATGTGTTGCGCAAGATCGGCGCCTACCGCCCGGCACGTTTTTGTTTACATTCGTAACTGGTTGTAGTGTTAACAAAACCAGTTTTGTGCTCTCTAGACCCACGCCGAAGTCCTCCCAATATTCTCCAAGTTTTGCGACAAAAACGAACAAAAGAAGCTACAAAAACTATTGAATGACTGCTTCTTCTCATCACTTCGCGAAATAGACGTGCGTATGAGGAAATAAACCTTTTGAACGTCGTCTATTAAATTGCTGCCATGCCAAACGATCGTATCATTGCTCACTCAATTGACTTTAATAGAGTGGAGTGTTTATATTGCAGACCTTGGCCACTAACTACCGAGCTTCTGAGGTACCGTGCGACGAGTGAAGTGGCGAATTATGTACAACATCGTAACACTACGCTAATTACAGAAGACATTCTCCACACGTCCCGGCCCTCGCTCCGCTTTACCTGGAATCTGATTATCTATTCGGTTAAATGTTGTTGTTTACCAGTTTTCAATGTAAATAAAGACGGGCCTAGTCCTGTTTTGGGTTTGCCCAAAGGCCAAATAGAATTGATTTTATCCTTTGTATTATTTCTACCTGACAACGTCATGTTGTTTTTGGGGATTAAATAAACATCCGTTCGAAACGAACTACGTACCTGTCAGTAAGCTAGAACGAAATAAAAATGTGCATACATCTATTTTAATAACAAAAACGTATTTTTTTTGTTTTGTCTTCTCCGCATTTTTTGTTCAATTTCGTTGTAATGTTGACACCGGGTTTTGTAATCAGATATAATCTACTAGTAAACAAACGTGCTGTCTAATGATATGTACTTACCGTGTCCTGCAAGTCCTTGAACTCGTTGAAGAGTTTGTTCTTCTCGATCTTCTGGCTGAGCGACTTGACGTTGGCGGACATGGCGATCATGTTGGCGGTGAGCTCGTCGACCTCGTGGCGCAGCTGGCGGACCTGCACCTCGCGCACAATCGTGAACACCAGCAGCCACGCCACCAGCGCGCCCACTACCACGGCCAACGTGATCAGCCATGTCTGCCAGCGCCTGTCCGTCTTCTCAACCATCACACCTTTAAATTGTCTCTCAAAATCACCGCTCATCAAATTCTTCGATATGTCTTGCGACTCCTTCATGTTCGTCTGAGTATACATCGAGTTGGCTTCGGGTATAAGTGCGTGATTCTCAGCCATTACAGCCCTGACACTGCACTCGCGAGTGTCACCCGTCACTCGATCCCTAAGTGGCAAACTACGCGAGTAATTAGCCTTTATCGGCCCATTATCGAGGTTCGTGGAAGACCGGGTCGCGGGACCCGTGAAAGAGATAGAGTAAGTCGGTACACGTGCGAGTAGTTCGGGGGAGGGTGATGCGCGTGCACTACGAGACTGATCGGGAGCGAGTGCGGAGCGGCGGCTATGTAGATGGGTGCGCGCGCGGCGGACGACTGGACGCGGAATCAGAAACACGGCAACCGGCGCGCGCGCATATCTCGGACCGACCCACCACTAAGATTGTGAACGCAGAAGTTCAAATTCGCACAAATTTCGTTCACGCTCACAATCTATGGCCGGCAATCAAAACATAAATAACATTATCGCGGACAAAATCAGACTTCAGTGTTTTGAGACTTTTCCATTTTGAATTAGGATTATTAGGGCTACTTTATTATTGCATGACGAAATGACAGGAACTTCGGACCATACTTTTCTCCTTTGGGAAACCGGGATGATCCCGCATATCAGTGAATACGGCGCATGCATTATTAATAATAACCTTCGTTGACCGCTCGAGAAAGATAAAATTTTAACACCATTATGGAAATGAGGTAACCCGTTTTTAAGATCGACAAACAAAAAAAGGAGGCTTGCGATTAAAATATAGCTACTAATGCAGAAAAAAACATTGAATTCAAACAAATTAACCTTGTGACGTTTGCAAATATTAAATTCGCTAAATACAACAAACTTTGACAACAGCACTAAGCCAGAGAGTTATATGTCAATAAAACACAGTATTTGTCTACTAGAAAATATGTTATGTAGGTAACAAAGAAATAACCATAATTTTAATAAACCCGATAAGCGAATTATACAATTCATACAAAGATCCTTTTACAATAACTAGACAATTCTATGAACAACCTAGACTTACCGACGCACTCAGTATTCTAGTTAATTGCCGATAACATATATAAATACGAACCTACATCATGTTTAGTCAATAAATAAATGTACGTCACAGTGAGTGCGGTTTGTGATAAGAAGAACATTAATGAACATATTCCAAACCTAACTGAATGAATATGCACGAACTTATTCATTCGCTCATATCTATTATGTATGACGACGGCCTAATGAAAGAAATAGTGAAAAAATCTCAAACAGTACTAACTTTTGTGGTTTTTATTCATGCATGACGCAGAGCTGGAATTTAAATGCTTATCTTTATTTTATTATAGAACTAGCTTTTGCCCGCGACATGCTTATGCCGTTGTATCCCGTTCCCGTAGGAATTGCGAGAAATCCTACGGGAAACTACTCTTAGTGCTCCTCTACACTCTACGATCAGTAGTTTCGGCTGTGCATTGTTTTTCAGTAACTTAGTCACTCAGTATCGGAAGAATTATATATATTAGGATAGGTGCCTGAACAATATTATCGTTTGAAATATTGATATGTTTTAAAACTTTTTCTGGACTAGCTTCCTCGGCGTCGTTTTCCCCGCTGCCTTAAGTATTCGATACGTTTGTGTAAACGAACTCGATAACATTTCATGTAATAAGGGCACTAGAAAGAGAGAGATTTGTTATAGACTTCTCCGGGCAATACCTCCCTACTACCTGGAAATGCATGCAAGTGTCAAACGTCTTTATCGATTCACAGTTATCTCTTGGGTGTACTTCAGGCTGCATTTTGGGACTCCAGGTGTTCATATAAGACCCAAATTAAAATTACAATTTACTATCGCTTTTTGCGAGGAACTTGGTGGTCGTAACAGAGATGTCGACAAAACTCCGGTCCCTATTCAAGGCACCGAGCACCACGCCGGAGGATGAGGAATGTTCTCTGGCCGCCATAGGGTGTGACCTTTTGACGGTTGACTTGAGAAGTCATTTGCCCTAACATACTAAAGCTTGACACGAGAGCGCGCAGTTCGGTTGTGATGCTGAAGAAGTACAGCTGCATACGACAGGTGTTGGGGTCCGCAATGAGCCTTGCGGCAAACTTTTCAGGGCGAGCCCCGCGCAAGTCTTACAGCATTCTTCGGAATACCTATCATCATAATAACAGTGGTAATATTTTATACATGTCACTGGATAATTGCAAACTCCGTAAGATTATAAAATATCTTGAGAACTTGTCTCTCGATAAATTGTCAACTGAACATTTGGAATAATTTTTACGCATCAAAATTTGATAGTCTATAATCTCTCGAAGTCATTGCAAGAAATTGTGGAATTGCAAGTAACGAAAGATAGTATATTTATGTTTCCAGGGTTTAAAGGAACCTTACATTATCACCATTCAAGTGAAAAAATATTCCAAATGTTCAGTTGTCAATTTATTGAGAATTTACAATATCTCAATATATTTTATAATCTTACGGAGTTTGTCATTTTCTGTTGAAATATACGAGTCGTGTTACTATTGTGGGTCGTCCGGGAAACTACCACCACCATACCTATTTCTGTATTTAAGCAGAACTGCCGAATACGGTCGGTAATATACAATGTTGAATAAACGGTTAAGTCATACACCAATCATCTCAAAGGAATGCACCTAAAAATCCCAAAAAGAAAACCAAATTAACCGCAAAATCCCCAATCAGCGATAACTAGGTCAATTACTTGGAACTAAAATCTTCTACGGACAATACTCTGTATGTTTCATGAGATTTACGGGTAAAGTCCACGAAGAACATCCTTATAATAATTTATTGACGTCAGCCGATAGTCTATACCTACCTATGTAGGTATGTGTGCATACAAACAATAGCTTAGACATTTTTTTTTCTTCATTTTTTATTCTCAAAACAAATGCAAATTTATACGGGTCAAATTCTCAAATTCAAAACCCAGAAACTCTTTGCCGTTTTATCGAACTCAGAACATGCGCCTGCGCAGCGCCCACTTATTACGCTAGCGCTTGCGACCATAAGGTCAACGAGGCTATCACCACATGGGAAAAATATTACCCTCCTTCTGGGGCAGTCGGGTAACAATTTTGAAAGAAAACAAAAGAAATAAACAATTACTTAATTAAATGCACCGAAAACGCTATCAGCCAAATGTCATAGAATTCGGCTGAAATATTAGGTAACTTAATTAACAAAACAAAGAATACTCAATAAGTAGGTACCTATATTAGCTTAGCTCGAGTGTTTTTTCCTTGAATTGACTCATCTAATTTACATAGGTACACCTAAATATAAAGCTAATCTCGGTTATACTGACCATGTATTTTCATTTAATAATATTTGCCTGCTTAGGCATTACTTTGCAGTCATGACAGGTGTAGTACCAACGTGGTTAGTTAAATATTTGAATCACGAACTAGACGACAAAGTCATCATAAAATGTCCTATATGAACATTTATGCACGCATATTATTGAATTCTATCCGAGCTTGTGATCCAACCTAACATGCTATTCATTCAGTATTATGAGCCTGTAGGTACTGCCCACTCGAGATGTCAGCATAGAAGACGGGGCCGTTAGGGCCAGAGCCTGCCAGGGTTGCGGAATTTGTTCGAAAGAGTCACCGCGGCCCTGGAACGCAACGGGCTTTAGGAGGAACACGAATGGGTTTTAGTCAGTAAGAGTCTGACACGCCCTTCCGCTCCACTCAGAGCGGAAGAAGACATTTGATGGTGTCCCATCCTTAAAAAAAGGTACTGCCAACTCATGGCAAAAGCCACCTTTCTTTCCACCTTTCTCGGTCTTCTGAGATTTGGGCCAGTCTTTTAAGGAGTTCAGTTCGTCCCATTATCTCTTTGTGAGCCAGCTTCATTTTTGTTTCCTGGTGTATTTATTGCCCATTGCTCCTCCGACTTGCGGCAAACGAATTCACATGAGAAGATTCAAGAATATTCAATTAACTATAATCAATAGCTAGGATATTAGAACAGATGACGCAAACATTCCGGGCAGAGATCGGTCCATTACATTTCTAGCACGGATGCGCATGCGTCGATCGTGCCGCTTCTTATATCAATTGTGTAATAGAGACGCGCCCGCATACTATCTTCATGTGAGTGTGAGTTATTATCTATCAATGACTATGGGAATAAATTGGCAACACTGCTGTGTTGGAGTGCCAGGGAGAGTTTTTGGCGGGATTTTTTCGAGTGAAGTTTAGCGGCTGTTTTAATATTCGTAAATTGATTTCTAGTGAATGTTGTGATGTAAATTGGTGTAGTTTTGTGTCTCAAATATCCAGGCACTTGGAAAATACGTAGAATAATTGAAACAGGCGCAATCTCGGTTAAGTGTAGCTAAGAATTTTATTGTAGTATTGACTACCTCAGACGAAACTTGCCGAGAAGGCCGAATCGATATATTTGCTGCCAGATACTCCAAAAACCATTAGAATGTGTTACATCCGCATTCTAATGCAAAAAAAGTGTGTGTCAAAAAAATCAAGACTCCGACTGAAGGACTCAGTATCATGATATTTTTTTTAATAAAAAAAGGAGGACCAGGCGTTGCACACATAAAATTAATACATAGGAGCACTATCTTCATAACACTCTTGAATATATCTATAAGTGCGTCAATAGATTAGCTATGGAAAGTTATATTCTATTATTTTTTCCATAAACAGTGCAAAATTCTCACCTGTGACGCTCTCCTATGAATACTATTATGTCGTCTCCAAAGCCAGTTTAAAACTAACAAAAATAGTTTCAGGAAAATTGAATTTTCACTAATTTTACAAAGTAAACTGTTTACCCGACCAGACAGTGTTACGTCAACAAAAGCACGTTAACAACGTTAAACAATAATATTATGCATCGAACTAGTAAAGTAAAAATAACCAAGATCTAGGCAAAGTAGATCTTTGGCACTTTATAGAGACCAAAAGTTGTGCGAAAAGGGGGCACCACGCAAAATGCTGGCAATATCTGCTTTTTATTTCATAGTAGTGATGTAGGTAGCTTGCCGTGCGAATTCTTTTCACGTGTGCTCATAAAAACTTCAGTCTCTGACAGAATCGAGTAACAGCTATATTTTTAACGTTCTATTTTCAAATGCGCCAAAAACGTAACGTGATGTAAGTATGACAGGAGGCATCATGATGCCAACTTTCTTTGCCGTAGTTGTTTTTTTTATAATTTCAATTAGGACTTGCCTTTTCAAATGTTTCAAAAAAGAAACTCACTCGAATACGGTTTTTCGGAAAATCTTAAATGAATCATGGCCGTCATGATATTACCTCACTTCTCTTCATATGTGGGACAAGAAGAAAGAAATAGTAGGTACGATTTTTCGATTTGTAAGTAATCTAAATTAATGTGCTGTTAACAGAATGTCTGTCAGTTCAGTGTGCCTATTGGCGTAGGCCTCCTGTAACAACTTCCATTGCTTTCTATCTCAGCAACCCTTTCTACTCATTCTACCATATTTTTTTTAACAAAATACTTTTTTAATTAAAAAAATACAGCTGATATTTTTTTCAAAAATAGAATTATGCAGTTTTAGTTTTTATCAACATCAGGCCCAAGAATCTAAAATTGCATCATTGGATTTTTGAAAAAATATCAGTTACGGTTTAAGAAGATTTGTAACTAGGTAGGTATGGTCAAATGGTCAAAATTTAAAAAATCAATTTGTTTTAAATGAGCGCTTACCTTTAGTTTGTCATGCATTAGTTATTCCCAGAATTTGATCCTTATTAAGGATCAAAATCTGGGAATAACTGATGACTGATGTTTTTTCAAAAATCCAATAATGCAATTTTATATTCCCGGGCCTGATGTTAATGAAAACTAAAACTGCATAATTTCGGATGGTGGAATAATACAGAAAGTGGTTTTTTTTCCTAAATCCGGTTTGATTCCCGGCTAGGAATACCAATTTTTAACTCAATGATGCAATTTCAGTTTTCATCAAAATCGGGCTTAATGTTCCTTTGAGGATGAAAAGGTTAATTATATTTGTTTTAGACAAACATAATATAACTATATACTATCTTAAAACTATTTACATCTACTAAACCTAGTAAGTACATATACAAAAAACAAAATAAACTCAGGCGTCAAAGTATTCCTCCGCATTGTCATCCGGAAACGTACCCAGAAGACTGGCAGCATTCCCACGTTGAATGGCAATGCTAATTCTTTGAGCAAAGAACGAGCCAGCCCTCTGGTCACGCAAAGTGTCGATCAGTCGGCGAGATATGTCCTTGAAAAGAAGACGCGCACTCGGACCCCATGATCCAAGCGTTTCGACCCCAAACGGCTCAAAACTGTATTTCCCAATAAGGTTACAATAATTGCGCCGCTTGAGGGCACAGCCTGCCGTACTTGGAACATGCGATGGCGCAAGAGTGTCGACACACGTTGCGTCCCACACCAGAGGCCTACCCACCTTCCACGGCACCAACGTCATACCATCTGGTCTTTTCCCATCGTCCCGTACCAAGCCGCTAGGTTCTAATACCGCAGGTACGCCGGCGGTGACAAAAGCCCGACGAATAATATCGTTGATGCTGGCATGGCGTGCTATGCGGCCTGCGCTCTTGCCGCAGGAAAGACCATGCGGACACCGATGCGGAGCAACACAATATGCGCCTAAGCGCAAACAGATAGCGAGCCGAAACGATGCGTCATCCATCATAGTGCCTATGGTGAAAGACGGAAGTGCTTGTAGCCACAAACCCGACTCCCATTCTCCCACAGCCAGCAGACGTGCACGCTCAGCAGTATTCGATGACGTATGAAACAAGTTATTCCGTGAAATACTGCAGAGCGGCACATCCCATCGTCTCTGGGAGGACAGGTTGTCGGGTAAATCCGTGTTGGGACAAGCCATTTTCCAAGCGCTCAACGCATNGGCCATTTTCCAAGCGTACAACGCATCGGTCAAACACGGTACCTCAAAATCAACCAGTGAGGATCATAAAATTTTCCTGGTTAATGTTTCAGTACTGTGGACCGAAGAGAGGAAGGCCGGTAGACTAATACTCGAAATTTTGCGGACGCCGAGGCCACCCATGCGAACGGGAAGTGTGGCTTGCTGCCATGCTCGGTCGTCCAAAGCCACATTAAGGATTGATGAAAGTGTGTTTCTGATAATTTGGTCTACTTTTTCCAAAAGATGTGAATGTTTCCATAGATGGGAGGAGCGAAGGCTATATGTGAATTTTGGTCCAAAACAACAGTACCGAATAAGTGTGAAGGCCGAATGCATGTTAATTTTGAAAAGTCTTTCCGAGACATCATTAAAATTTTGTATTTTCTGGTCAATGAAAGATGGAAAGGATTCATCAAAAATTGGAGAGCCCAGGAGGTGAAGAGAATTTCTATCAGTAATTTTGATGTTCGGAGCTATAGTGTTAAATTTTGCTAATGTAGTCTGCCTGTCAGTCGTTTGAGGGAGGTAAATTTCGCATTTCGAAAGGTTGAGTTCTAGCCCGATTGAACTAAATTTATCCATCAAAAAAGTTAAATCTTTAAGGACTGTGTCTACATCACCTCCTAGGGTTCCGTCATCCAAATACCAAACATTGAATTTAGAATTTAGTTGTCGAATAATGGGATTAATTGCAAACTGAAAATGACTGGCCCAAGAGGGTCTCCTTGCTGACAACCGACTGCTGACTCCAAAAGGTTTTCTTTATAGAGTAATTGAGAGGGGTGCCTGTAACATTTATGGAGAAAACTGTAAATTTTGGGGATTTCTTTTTTAACTTCTGTCAACAAGGTGTCCCTATTCACGGAATTGAAGGCATTCTTAATGTCAACCTTAAGAATGACCTCACCTTCGTTACTGTTGAGGTAAAAAAGGACAATGCGTGTACCGCAGCCTCACAGCCCCCACTGGAAACGAAGCCCAGCTGTAGGGGCTGGAATTTGCTGGACAGAGTCTTTGAGTGTTTTTCGCTATTTCTCAAAGTTTCGGATTTTGCCATCCACGCACTCTTGAAAAATTCACCCTGAATACTTCAAGCTACCAAAAGTTAAAACAACATTAACAATTTACTACCATTACGTCCCCAGGCGGAATATGAAACCGAAATGAAGTCTAATAATTTTACGCACAAATTCACTAAAAAATCTAAATTACGTTCGTCCCAACCTGAAAGTACCACAAAAAGATTAATTCGCTACACAAACAAAGCCTTTGGGGACAAAGGTAGCGATTTCACTTAAGAGCACATTTTAATACGGTAGGTGGAGGTACTTACATTTTCAAAAAAATATACTAAAAACGTGACTTTGGGGTTATTCTACCGCTCTGTCATTTTATAAACTTTCATGTTTTACCCGACTGTGCAAAGAAGGTTAAACGAGTATTTTTCACGCGAAGATCTATGTATCTTTGTATGTGGAATACTACTTTTTTTTTAAGGATGGGATATCATCAAATGACTTCTTCCGCTCTGGGTGAAGCGGAAGGGCGTGTCAGACTCTTACTGACTAAAACCCATCCGTGTTCCTTCTAAAGCCCTTTGCGTTCCAGGGCCGTGGTGACTCTTTCGAACAAATTCCGCAACCCTGGCAGGCTCTGGCCCTAGCGGCCCCATCTTCTATGCTGACATCTCTTTGAGGCGCGCGTGAAACTCGACGCGCCATCGACTCGGGCCTGGTGGTGATCGGACAGCGAGTCACCCAACGCTCGCCGTCCGCAGGCCCGCGCCTACGGTGGCCGGAGATCGCCCTGCTACTCCCGACGCCCGGGGCGTCTTCTCCTGTAGTGGCGGGTGGAATACTACTTGCGGAGTCATATTAAAGACACTACTGAGGAAAAAAAAATGCATTGGATATTTTAGCCGCAAAATTATCTTGGGTCAAGCTCTTTTAATTTTAAGCAGCAAACGCCGCGCTTTAAAACATGCAAATAGTTTCATATTTTTGACTGACCGACTTTGACAATTCAAAAGTAACTGTAAATGGTTTATTTGAAATAAATGCTTTGAGGCTTAACTGATGGATGGAGTACTTGGATCGTCAGCTGTTTGGTCAGTCAGTTTGCAAAAATCATAATCCGTTTCCGTTACTTGGCTGCGGCTAAAATTTCTTTTCCTACATATCCTTTGATATCTATCCAGTTCATTCAATTTTCGTTTCTACACAATCTTGTTTCCTTCTTTAACCGTTCTGTAACCTTCTTCTTTTCGGTCTGGCGTGCAAAGGGTTCCCAACTATAATCATATTTTTTTAACATGTTACTTTAAAGGCATAGAACTGTCATAGGTTTTTCTGTAATCTACCTACAGGGAAAGGCCTTATCAACTTATAACCCACATTGTAAAGTATTATATATATTATATATAAAGTATATATAAAATTGTAAGTATACCCACATTAAAATAACAAGACTATATTTAACCAAGTACCTACATTCACAAGCTAGCACTAAATGTGTTTTAAATAGGCGACTGCATACAGTCTACATTCCTCACGGCTAATAGACTCACGTAATACAAACAAAAAGAAACACAACTAATCTCTATTTGTAGACTAGACATTCTAAACCAGCTATTTTGCATTCTGATTCAAACAGGATACCTAGGATGTTCTGTAGGTTGGTACTACTGCGTGCGATCAACGTATCCGCCATGTTTGAAATAAGTTAATGTGTTCTAAGGTTTTTACAAGCTTTTATTTAACTTGTACTTTTCCTATGTCATGTATAAGCTGTCCATCAAAATTTGCAAACCATTTTTGGCCATCCGATTGAGCTGAAATTATGCATCATAAACCTTTAGTTCTGGTGACAATACAATGTGCAATACTCAATATTGTAATAATTTCAATATGGCCACGGCTTCAAAATGGCGGCTTAATTGAATTAAGTAGGTAAATGAAATTGTTATTAAATGTTGTGTATGTAATGTGACTGTATGAATGTATTATTTCTACTTTATAATCAGTGATACTCGAATTAAAATGCTTTTTACTATTTTTTTATTTAATAACATATTTTTTACAACCCCCTTATGGGTATCAAATGATAGGGCTTGAAGAGTAAAAAACAATCAAAAGCTTGAATTTAAATAAAAATACAATAATCTTACTTGGTCCATATCCAATTATCCATACCTACTAATATTATAAATTTGATAATAACTCTGTCTGTCTGGTACCTCTTCGCCTTAATGGCTGAACGGCCTAGGGTAAAACTTGGCACCCTTGTCTGGAATAGGACAAAGAATAACTTTTATCCTGGGAGTCTGTTCATGTATGTTTGTCATTGGAATAATATTCGCCGTTGACGCGGGCGAAACCGGCGAAAGAAGTTAGCTAACTAATAAATTAAAATTATATCCACGCTCCACTCCGAATCTTCTAAAGTACATATTCGAAACCTAAGACTATTGTAGGTTACAAATAGCAATTACAATGCCTTAGTCGTTGACATGGACAATATATACCACTGTACACGAAAAATCCCTTCAATTATATTGAGAATATGATTACATGGATGTAAGTGCTCTCTTCCGTCTCTAGCCTAATAATAAGAACTTGAAAGTTATCTAAACGAGTACCATCAGTACTTATCCGCGAGTTAATTTGCACTTGAAGCTTCGAAATCTAAGATGCTTCCGTGGAATTGCTCGAGCGCCTGATGTTATCGCAACCGCAAAACTACCGTTTGCGTTATATTTAACACCCACCTATTGAAAACTGTCTGTGCTTACAGCTTTGCGTTTGTGTTCCGCGATATAGTGAGGGGACCCAGTAAGTACACATAAAATGCATAGATAGTAATTTTATTACTGTTACTCCAAAATGATGAATAAGAAAATTATTTTTTATTTCCAAAGCCTTGTGTAGAAATAAAGTACTTAGTTAGATTATGTTGTTTTTTTTTTTTGGTCCATGGCACTGAGAAATTAAGCAGGAATATCCTGGCTTCCACAATGATTGATTTTGATGCCGTGCTTCACCGATGGTATCGATGCCTGGAAACGCGCTTGCCCGAATACTGACCAACCTGACAAACCATCTACCCAGAGGCGGTGGGATGAGCTACTCTGCAGAGGAGTTCAGAACAACTTACTGACCACTTCTGCTACTACTGCTGAGTGTGCACGCCTGCTGGCTGTGGAAAAATGGGAGTCGGGTCTTTGGCATCACGCAGTACTGTCGTCGAACCTAGGCACTTTGTCCGACGTCACCACTTTCCGCCTTGCTGTTTCTCTACGTTTAGGAGCCCCATGTTGTTCTCCTTATCGTTGTCACCGTGGAGAGATTGTCAACAGTCTCGGGCACCACGGCCTTTCTTGTGGGGGCCGTTTTGCGCGACACACTAATTTAAACGACATTATCCGACGAGCCCTCGTCACCGTCGGCGTTCCAGCCATATTAGAACCCAATTGCTTGGCACGTGGCAATGGCAAAAGACCGGACGGCATGTCTGTGTTTCCATGGAAGATGGGTAGGCCTTTAGTGTAGGACGCAACCTGTGTCGATACTCTTGCGCCACCCCATCTTCCTAGTTCATCGTGTTGTGCTGGTACTGCTGCTACGGCTGCGGAAAACTCAAGTGGCGTAAATATAGTTACCTTATTGGTAACTACATTTTCGAGCCGTTAAAACCCTCGGACCGTGGGACTCTTGTGCTCACAGCCTTTTCAAACAAATATCGAAACGGCTGGTTGACACTTCCCGTGAGCCAAGAGCTGCTTTTACTTCGGCCAGAGGCTAAGTATTGCCTTTCAACGTGGCAATGCCGTCAGTCTCTTGGGCACATTACCAGCTGACAGCGTTGAGGACGAATTTTTTGACGCAATTATTTAGTTAGTTTTATGTTTAGTTTATTTGTTAATAAATATTATGTGCGTAAACGAGGATTATAGATAATTAAATCTTCTACTATTGGGTACGAAGAAAGAAAATGTAGATTTGATTTTATAATTGGTTCTTAATTTTTTATTGTACACCAAAACAACTAAACAAAAGTTGATTATTATCTCGAATTTTTAATTTAAATTATAGTTATGGTGGTTAGATGTATTTCATGGCGTAACGCCTACACATTCTAACATAGCAATCGATTACTAAATTACAAGTGAATGCTGGATACTTTTAAAGGTCTAATAAATTCTAAACAACGAAAGTAAATATTAGGTTGAGCATTTTTTTTTTTTTTTTAAGGATGGGAAATCGTCAAATGACATCTTCCGCTCTGGGTGGAGCGGAAGTGCGTGTCAGACTCTTACTGACTAAAACCCATCCATGTTTCTTCTAAAGCCCTTTGCGTTTCAGGGCCGCGGTGACTCTTTCGAACAAATTCCGCAACCCTGGCAGGCTCTGGCCCTAGCGGGCCCCTTCTTTTATGCTGACATCTTTTTGAGGCGCGCATGAAACACAACGCGCCATCGACCCGGGCCTTGTGGTGATCGGACAGCGAGCCACCCAATGCTCGCCGTCCGCAGGCCCGCGCCTACGGTGGCCAGGGATCGCCCTGCGACTCCCGACGCCCGGGGCGTCTTCTCCTGTTGCGGCGAAGGCCTTGCCTTTCCCTCGCGCGGCCCGCAGCAGTAATGCTAGCGAAGGAGGACCTTCGCTAGCATTACTGCTTCGCAGAAGGAGGTGACCGCTTGCCAAGCCTCCTCGCTCCGGACCATGGATTCAACCAGGGCCGGACGCGAGAGGTTGCCGCCGCCGATCGCCTCGACGAGGACACGGCGGTGCTCGGCCCAAGCAGGGCAGATCTCCACCGTATGCTCCACCGTGTCCTCCGGGCGATCCTCACAGTGCTGACACCCGGGCGTGTCCTCCCGCTTAATGCGAAACAGGTACCTCCCGAAACAACCGTGTCCGGTAAGTACCTACGTCAGGCGGAAGGTGAGGACGCCGTAGCGCCTCTCCAGCCACTCCTCAAAGGTTATTTACCAACGAAATGCTTCTATGAAATAAGACAAAATAATATTAACCTCCATTCTTGGTTACATAAAACGTGTGGCTCCTTTTGAAAAACAAATAAGTAGTTAACTTTTATATGCACTTTGCTGCGTTGCTAAAGTAAGGAGTGTAGCAGTGGGTACCCATTCAGACGCTATATCCAACATATTACTTATAGAAAAGGAGATTTTTTTTCTTTCTTCAGGTCCTTAGGTATATTTTGTAGAATGGCAGCTTCGAATTTGAATACAATTTAGAAACAGAAAACAGTCAAAAGTCCGATCTCCAACTCAAACAGAGCGATAAGTACAGACGCCAACACATCAAGCTACCCGAAACTGTCAAATTTTCCCAATCAACCTTGAACGAAGGTAATGCTTTAGCGATAAAGTTAAAAATCTATTAAAGAAATTTGACAGCTTGATGTGCTGACGTATGTAGGTACAAGAAATATCCTAAGGTTTTTTAAAAAGAATTATTTATTCGATATTTAAGTACATTATATATGTTTCAGGATCATGCAATCAACGCATGGTAGTGGGCACTACGTTCGAAGTAGGTACAGAATTCTGCTGCATTACAAAATAATCACATAATGGCTATTATTTAATCATCTATAAATAATAATATAGACAGTAACTTATTATTGTTATTAATGGGAGGAATGTGGTGAATTAGCGATCAATAGAAACTCGAGATTTAATTTATTGACGCATTTCAATGTTTTCAATAATCAATATAATTAGTATTGCGTTATTTGCGTTCCTGACATAAAGCTACAGAAATATTTTGAATGGTATGGTAAAACTTAAAAGCTGTAAAATCCTTATACCACCCAGGAGTACTATCAAGCAAAAAAAAAATTTAGATTTGATCTATAATTGTTAGGAGGTAGCCCGTCCTATCTGCAATTGATACCTGAACATGATGGGCCACTTTGAATAGAAGGAAGATAAAAAACCGGCCAGTCGGACCACGAGCAGTGTAGGGTTCCGTAGTTATCCGTCTCCTAAATCATGTCAGAAAAATAGTAAAATGTATTTCACTATTATTAGATTACAAAGTTACAAATGGGCTTGGTTTTAGATCATTTCCTATGGAATTATTAGGAATTTGTGACTTACCAGTTCCATCTTTTAAGTTGGTCGACTATTACTCGCTATCTTGTTAAGCCTACTTAGCTGTGATAGTTTTCCTTTTAAATTCATTATATACCTATGCTACTACCATGAATTGTTTCACGTCCCTAAAAACAATCGTTTAGCTGGCAGAGGGGCACTTGAATTTAACAAAAATTTGCACTTTAAAGCTTAATATTTCGCAAACGGATCCTTGGATGAAAAAAGGGATTTAGCAAACCCTCAATATGTTTATGACCTATCCAACGATACCCTACCCTATGGAGTAGACGATAAAAACAAAATCATCGCGACTTTACATGTAGGTGGGCCACCCTAAACCACCCTTTGTCGGCGTGATTAATATGTACTTTTACCCATACCAATTTTCAACTTTCTAGCGCTAAGCGTCTCTGAGCTAAACCGCAAACGGACGGACAAACAGACAGACGGACATGGCGAAACTATAAGCGTTCCTTGTTGAACCTTAAAGCCTAGGTTTACACAAAATCTGAGGATGAGGACCACTACATCTTCATGAACTGAATTAAAATTCGATTGTTTTAGTAATAGAGATTAAAATAATAAAGAGAACGAATTGAAAATCATTAGTTCGCCTGCCAAAGACGTTTTAAATTTCGAAACTCTACATTCTCTACAACGGCTGCTTTTGTTAGTCACTTATCTTGATTGCAGAATCCATTAACCGCAGTCACCGAGGAATGGTCACTGAAATGAAATGTTATTAAATTTTCAGCGCTGAAAGATTACTTTCAAAATGATTTATTCACTAGCTTTTGCCTGCGACTTCGTCCGCCTGTAATAGTTACTTGGGGCAGACATTTTTAAAGTTTAGTAAAGTTTCAGTCAATGCAACTGAACAGAGAAAGAATAGATAGATAGTTTAACAAATGTTCGACGTGATTCTTTAAATTGGCAAAACTTTTTTATTTATGAACCGATTGACATGAAACAAACACTAAATGTTAGCTTAGTGAAGCTTACCACATCTAAATCGGATAAGCCGTTTCTGAGATTAGCGTGAACAAACGCACAGACAAACAGATAAACATACAAACACAAAAATCTAACAATTATTGTTTTGGGTGCTATTTGCGTTGATAAAGGTCCCAATAATATTTTTTCTCATTTATCTTCCATGTACAGACAGCGATACGATACATTTTTATTATATGCATAGAAGATTAATATTATAATACTTACGTACCTACGTACACGTAAAATACCCGTAAAAGATTTTTTTTTATAAATAGAGAGAAGAGCACAGAGATTAACTTCGCTCCTTTTCGGATAACAAACCAATTTTTTACCATGATTAGAGCTCTTAAAGCCTTCACGTTACTTACCTCGTGAAATATGAAAAACCATAAAAGCATTAAACATTATGCGTGTAACAGAGAACTTTAACCAAAGACAATAGGTAGTGCTAAAACGGTGCTACGATTTTGTTGCCAGCCTTGATCTGAATTGCAACAGCCTTGAACTATATTCTAATAAAGCGGTCAAGAGTCTCAAACATGATATCATCGTACCATGGCTCGGATAACACGTGGCGTGATGCTCATACGCTCTTGTTGTTTTCACTATTACAATGTCCACTAAAACCGTGGTATAAATTCCTTGAAAGCGTCGATACTGGTAAGAAATTACCTACTTCCTTATGCGTGCCTATGTCTTCATGTACCTACCCCTTTAAAAAAAAGATAATTTTCGATTTGTTTTATTTTAAAAATTTTAGTGGTCAAACACCAAAATATTTATTTACCAATAATTAAATATTTCTGAAACAACAAAACTCTTCAAGTAAACGTTGGTAGGTACCTACATAATTATGTACTTAATTAACACTGAATTATCAGATACAATCCAGTAAAAATTGCTGTAGCATTTGTATTAAGTAAGTATTACCAGAAAGTCAAAATCATAATGAAATGATAACGTCTTTACCAATAAGTGGTTAGACTACCTAATGAAAACTGCAACAGATACTTTTCTCGTAGCCTGGTTCCAGACAGCACGGCACCACACAGTTTGCCATTCATCGGAAACCTATATCGATTCTCAGATAAGTCAGCTTACGTTATTAAACGATTGTTATGAAAATAATCAATTTTTCAGAAAGATGCGCGTTTAATCCACAAAGATTGGCGTATTGAAAATCGCAACAGACACTTTTCTCGGAGCTTGCTTCCAGACAGCACGGCACCGCACCGCACAGTTTACCATTAATCTGAAACCCTTATCGATTCTCAGATTAGTCAGCTTACGTTATTAAACGAATGTTTTGAAAATAATCAATTCTTCAGAAACATGCGCGTTTAATCAACAAACTTAACAATTCAGTCCATTGACTAGGCACATCCCTATTCTGAAACCATAGAGTTAAAAATGGCGCGTAATTTTCGATTCCATTTTTAAACGACTGAAAACGGAAAATGTTGAATGAAGTTACGATTCCCTGCGTGCGTGACTCATATTGGGGTATCCAGTTACGGATTCTTAGGCAGCGCGGTAGCGCTAGATAACGGTTATGACCAGCACGTGGTCGAAAACACGGCATTAAGCACTGCTCCTGAAAATTCGATAAGTTCGTATTAGCATTGTACACATTCGCTTCGTATGACAGTCATTAGCCAAACAAAGTAAAAGCTTTAACTCAAAACAAGTGCTTGATTTCTGGGCTATTACGGCCTTTTATGATTTTTAGGAAGTGTGAATCGTAAATTGTCTCACGTAGCGGGTGATGTGGCATGATGGATGGCCTCAAAAAATCACGTTTCCACATTTTTGGAAAACGTAACCACAAGTGACCACAACTAATTAAGGAGTAAGTAGACGTACCAAACTGTAGCTTGGTCATCAGACGCTTAGAATGCTGAAATAGAAAGAGTATTGCGATCACTCAGTAAAAGATAAGAAGTACCTATAATATTCTTTGGAAACTAAAAAGGATCAGTGAGCTGAAGAGTAGGCAAAATCTGTTAGATGCTAATTGCCGTTGCAGGCACGTTACAAACAGGGCCCGATCTAAAGGGGCATTTTCACAGAGCGGCAAAAAATGAGGGGCGGCTAAATTGACTTATTCCTATCTTCCAACCTAGCCATTAGCATCCACCACCCACCCAGGTTGGATATTGAGAATTTTATGTGCGACCTTCCAACCTAGGTTCAGGTTTGATAGTGGGAATATTTAAGTACCTATAGGTATAGCTTCTTCTCGCGCCTTCGTTCCTTTTGGCATATTCTTAAGGAACATGAATATTAAGAAAGCATATCGCCCGCGACTTCGTTCGCGCGGATTTAATAGGTACTCCAAAAACTTCAATGCCCCTTTTAAAGTTTAGTTTTGGAAAATTAAGCACAACGATTTTCATTAATTAACCAGCCATTTCTACTACTGCCTCAGCATCAGCGCAACTATTCACCCCGTTCACTTCGTCAGGGGTTGATTATGCAAAAAATGTTCGATCTGTTTCAATTATCCCACTTCTAGTTTTTTATTTATTTATTTGGTTCACCAACAATTGAATACACGTGTACAAGGATGAGATACATCAAATAAACTGATAGACCAGTGTACCAATTTCTTACAGGTAAGCACATCATTATTTTCGATTGATGCTGAACAATATTTGCACAACACTTAAAATTATGTGAGTTCTAAGTTACTCACCGACCATTATTATGACCTATAACTAGATTAAATTAAATTAAAATAACATTCAAGCCTTAACACTAAAATGATTTTACAAGTTTTTATAAATAATACTTCTAAACCTACCAAGTGAGTCAGAGTGCACATCGACAAGATCACTGCAGCTGTTCAATAATTTACATAGTCGGGGGATAGGAGAATTAGCACCGAGGACGGTTCTGCGAAGCGGAGGACGAAAGGGGGTTATACCTACTCGTAGGAGCTCGTGGGCACACGGATTTTGATCCTGCTCAATAATTGGGGACAGTCAATTTTATAGCTCAAAATCTTAAATATGAATAGTAAATCCAGCAAATCCCTCCTCTTCTCTAGGGATATCATCATGAAATGCGAGAGTCTCTCTTTATACGATTTTATCTTTTTAGCTAACCCGGCAGAGTATGCTAAATGCCACAGAAAACGTTTTTGAACCCTTTCCAATCTTAGTGTGTGGGTGACATAGTGAGGTCTCCACACAGTGCTGCAATATTCTAACGAGCTACGGACCAAACAGTTATAAAGCAGAATTTTAGTCTTATTGCGACGAAAGCAGGTAAAATTTCTTATGACAAACCCAAGCATTCTTGAGGCTTTCTTAACTAAATTTTCAATGTGGGGTACAAATGTCAATTGTCTATCGAACAGAACTCCCAAGTCCCTTATCTGTTCAACTTCTTGCACTAAGTTGCCACTAATTTAGTAAACGTTATCGAAATCATGAATGCCATGTTTCAACTTCATCGGACCAAGCATTAAGATTCTCCTCAGTTCGCTCAAACCGCAACAAATTTTCTTACTAAGAGCATTTTTATACCCGTCGTAACTTTTAAACGAAAGGACCGATTTAAATGATTTGAAGTGTCATTTACATGTTTTTTAATCAACCTTAATTATCAAACCATTTCAAAAGCTAAGGGTTATTATCATGATTTCAAAATCACCACTTTTCCATTCCACCCGGGTTTTATTGAATGTGTGTGTGTTTGGACACTAAAAAAATAGTTAGACATATACCCTCGCGGATTTTGTTATAAGTAATAAAATAAGTACTTTAACATGTAGTAGATTATTTTTATGTATCATCAATAGTTTTCGCAGCGCACGCCAAATAAAAAAAATATTAGGCAATTTTTTGCTACTTTGGGTTACATTGTTGTAATTTTTGTAGGAATCTCTATTATATTCGTAAATAAAATAAGTAAAGCCTTTGTTTTAAGTTAAACGAAAGAATTTTTTAAATCGGTTGAGAAGTTTTTGGGCCAAATCGTATCAAACAAACAAATAAATCTTTCCTCTTTATAATATTAGTTTAGACTATACGAAATAGAAGAAGAAATACCTAAATAGGAAATAAGGAACCAAGTCTTCGATATGTAGTGATTTTAAAAACTAAAGAAATTCATCCGATTTTTTTTGCCGGTTTTACATTTCTGAACTGGCAACCCTATCGGCTATTATTTCAATAGAACACAAGGTTTGTGACGGTATAAATTTATCAGATATTATTAAAGATTTTGCAGAGCAAAAAGTGCGAAGAAAATTAGTTTAATTATGAGGTAGCATTTAATCTTATCGAAAAAGCTGTTTTTTTTTAAATAATTTGATTATTTTTAAGAATTACTGATTCGTTTTGTAGTGGCAAGTACTTTTATTGCTTTTTTTTTATTTGCATTAAATTTAAAACAAATTACGAAGTAGGATTTAATATTATCAAGAAAACTGTGTTATTTACACAATTTGATTGTTTTTAAAAATGTCGACTGATTCGTTTTGTAGTGATAGAATACATAATTGTTTTTTTATCTGCATTAATCTTGGGTTTTTTATACGTAACGCATGAACAAATATAGATAAAAATACACATGAACCGATTTCATAATAATAGCTTTTACTTATGAAAACTGTTTAAAAGGGTTACATACATAGGCAAGATTAGCCCGACACGGGGAAAAATAGCACAAGGGAAAAGAGGCCCATACGCAGCAGTGAGTCGAAATAGGTTGATGAAGTTAAAAGATATATGCAAATACTGTAACATTACACTCCACAAGACTCAGTGAAACTGTAAATATGTATTTTTATTGAATATATAGATATATTATATAAAATGAACATGAAGTAAACCGTAAAATTACCATGCAATATCTTTAATGTTACGTTCGCCTTCAGTATATGTTAATTTAAAATGAAGCTTTATATGTAGAAAAATAATAAATAACTTTTTATAAAAGGAATATATATGAACATGTAATTAATACCTACTTATGTACCTAATTTTTGAGGTTTTATATAAACCTCTATATAAACTATAACTTTGATGTGCCCGACAGGGTCCATAATTGGTTCTACTTTAAGACTTACCAACTGTTGTACATTACATTATGGAATGCAATAAAGTATTGAGTATTGAGATACCTACATATTTAGGTATGACGATAAAAAATATTTCAATCCATTCAGTAGTTTCATGATACATGAAAACACCCCCCGGTACAACATTAGGTACGTGAATATATTTTATGTACTTATATACTTAACATCCCCCAAAATAACAAGCTCATGACTTATATAATTATGGTGTTAGTGTATGTAAAGGCTAATATTACACTTGTCAACAAGATTTTGTCACAAGGAATGTGCTTACTAATTGAGAATTACCTACCTACCCTTATTCCAAAATCATATTTATTTTGTTTTGATCAGGTCTAGTTTTTGTGTTACATCTAGCCATATTTTTCCCTTTAGCTTGTAAATTCCGATTTTTTTATTCTTCAATAAAGTAGCTGCTTGGTAGCTTATTTTTAAAACTCGAAATAGAAATTCTGCAACATCACATAAAAAAATGTGAGCATTATTTTGGCAATTTTTAATATTTTATATATTAAAAATTGCCAAAATAATGCTCACATATGGATAGTTGAGTATACTGACGTACCATCTGCTACACAACCGATCCTTTCGTGCCTGTCACCTGAAAACTTCAGTTTTCGCTTTAAAGCACCACTACAAAATCATATTACAGGAAAACTGTTCGTGTCTCAATAATTCTAATTTCAGTTCTATAATATTAAGCATGTTCTTAACATAATTAGTTTTAAAAAAAATTGTATCACACGAAAAGTGTATTTTGTTGACCAGTGTTATCTTTGCCCGGAGCGGCTAAATAGCTAGGTTGTGCCCTGGTAACAACAGTTGAACAGTAATGGTGTTAGTGCAGAGCACAGTCGGGCTACCGGACCGCCCCGGGCGCCAGATAGGTACCTACGAAGGGGAGCCTCGGCTTTTAAACTTTTTACTTTTCGTATCGATGGCGGCACATTGAACTGTGCCCCCTAAAAACACTACGCACAACATGATTTTCTTTTATGTTTTACCACAGGGACATCTTCTGGCTCTGCTGCATTAGAACATGATCGGGCGATCAAATTTAAAAAAGGCTGAAGTTTACGAGGCGCCCCTTGCTACTAAAAGACGCGCATACCTTTCAGCGTGAATCGACAGTGACTCCTATTTTTTTTTAAATCTAGCCGAGTTGGGCTCGCTCTTCAGCAATTCACTGTTTTCCGAATAAGTTGACAAAGTACTTCCGAGACGGGTTGTTAACATTTTCGATTATACTGGCAGTACTAAAACCGGCACTGCAGTTAAGTTTGATTTTTGTCTTTCATTTTGGCTTCTAGTTTTAACATCATTCAATTATTGATGTCTCCTTGTTTGATGAGATCCCATCCCAATTATAATTTTATCAAACTATCATCAATGTTAAGAACAGGAAGGGTTTCCGCATTGTAAGCCAAAAAAAAAAAAATTACAGATTGTTTGTGCTACCTCTAGTAGGTACCTACTCTGCGTATTTTAAAATAAGACAAAACATTTCACCTACTTGCTATATTATAGAAAAGGTAAACAATGTGGATAACTATACTTATTAACTCTAAAATAAACACCGCAAATGCGCATACGCAGCTACAAATCACGTAGTACGTACGAGACATCAATTAGCTTACTAGCACAACGCCTTATGCCCTCGATATCTTAAAAAATCGTAGAAACTCAAATTACGCTACAAGGTGGATAAATCCAAAGGCCATCATAGTAAACAAAGTCTCGATATCATAGGCTCCTATTTCATAGATCAATCAAATATTTCCAATTATATCGATAAATAAGCCAAAATGGCCGACACAGCTATTACATAATCCTCATTGTGTACAATTTTCGCGCGGAAATGTGCTATTTTTCTCACTATGTAATTTCTACGTAATAGTACCTACGTATAATAAGTTATATTATGAAATGTATTGTTTTACTTCAATAGTCAACATCCATACCTACTTAGAATTAATTAAATCAGCGTTATTAGGTAAATATTTACCTTATAATAGAAAGAAACTGCGTCTATGCATGGGGAAGGTCGTTTTAGGTATAGAAAACAAAGAAAACATTGAATTATTTATTACCTTAATTGATACATTAAGGTAGGTAGATCAAAACAATTGGAATCTATGTCAAACATAAGGCTGTATGTACTTAATGTCTAGTGGCCGAAAGCAAAGATAATTTAAAAATAAATAAAGGTTCCATGATTAATGTACAAAGATTTATTAGAAAGCAGAGTATGAGCAATGGATCGGGTCAAAGCCAAACCCACATACGACGTTTCGACGATCACTAACGGTACAAACGGTAAACATTTAATATTTAAATAACCACATGGAAGTACCAACACACCATTGATAGAAAATAAAGTGAATTACGCGTAACACGCCTGACCGTAGAAATTATCTATGCACAATTCCACATTTAGGTTCATATGGACACAGATAATATAATAGCTATAATTTAGCGTTATGTATGGGTTACCTACTTATAATTTTCGGCTGAAGCCTGCCTCTACAGCAAAGATCATTGAGAAAAATACAAAGATCTATTTATTGGTCCGGAAACTATTTCCGAGAAATCTTCTAAAATGGTTGTATTCTTGTTTATCTTCGATTAATTTATGACTTAATTCGGACCATTCTAAGATAAACCGATCGGTAAAAGGTCTTCCGTTACTCCATAGGCGCCAAAACAAACCTTATTTTCAATTTACAAGTCTGCTGGCCCCGATTCTGCGACATTATTTTTGAACTAGACCTCCATTTTTTCAACTTTATGTTCTCGAACAGGCTTTCACCGAGGCAAAGGAGATGTGACTGTGAGCCTAACGGTCCGACCTACTTATAAAAGGATCACAGTTAAAAGAATCCGCACGGTGTAAATGAGCTACGAATTTCATTTACCGTTGGTCCTTGTACGACTTACTTATTTCACCATAATTCTATCGGTTTGCTGGACCAAGAGACCGATGGATCTAAACCACTAATAGTGAAGTACGTGTTACGGAAAGTCAACTTAATTAATTTGATGACGACATTGACGACTTTTCATTTTCCTGTTTTTTCTTTAGTACCTACCATAACAAAATATTAATAATTGCATAATTAATTTCTAACAAAGGTATTGTTTTCGAACCTGAAAGCGTAACTATATAGGGTTAAACCACGACAAAGTGATTCGATCAGTTTACCATTTACAAAGCTTTTTTTCTCGAAAAATTTTTTTGGCACATTTTCCGTCCGGGCACTGACATAAAATCGTACAGCCTGTCATGTACACATGCTTTTCCGCTGCGTTATGGCAGCTTCACTGAAAGTGATGCCTGCACCTGCGGCTGCTTTGTATGTTAACATTATCAATGCTGTTATTGACGTTAACATAATGTTTATTTATTTTTAAAACTTTATGCACTAGCAGTAGGTACCAGTCGAGCATAGAGTTTAAAATACACAGAAAATCAGGTTTGTAATTAAGTACCTGTTTCAAAAAACAACCTTCGGATTTCTTAACATTAGGTTAGACAATGCTGGATGCTATCATCCAGCATTGGATGCATTCATGCCATCAGGGGGTTCCTATGAACCCCCTGATGGCATGAATGCATGAGAGTAAATTCAAATTTTATATAGACAGTGGCCGGAAATGCGAACACTAATAATTCGAAAACGACTTCCGACAATCCTGGTCTAAGCTCCTAACACAACACTCCGTCGTGGCGTCTCATGTTCTGAATGTCGTAAAGGATTAGTTATGACGGGCTAAACTGATGATATAAATTGAAACATAGAAATATAATTGGATACAGTAGAAGCAGCACGTGTCTACATAATAAAAAAAGCAAAATCGTAGAAAGAAATGAATATGAATATGAACCTTGAAGATTAACCTTCGAAGTTAAGCTACTCTTCGCCGATGATGATCCGAGGATGGGTGACTATCTAATTAACCACAGAAACTCTTCGGTGTTTTGGTAACAGGCTAAGCCATTGGTGCCAGCTGTTTGATAGTCGTTAGATACGAGTATTCAGAAGCAAACCAATCTGACAACAAGTTTTGCCAAGGGGTAACACAGAGGGTCGACAGTGAATCACTCGATGTAAATACTTTTATTCAACTGCATCAGGTTAGACTGGAAGCTATCCCCATCGTAATTGGGCACCGGCTAGGCAGTCTGATTGATGGTAGAAGAAGATATAGCAACTAGACTCGAGCCTGCGATCCGTGCCAGCGAGCGGAAGTACAGCAACGCACGAAGTCACCAGTGGCTAGCTTTCAACAAGCAAATCGGCTGAAACACATTCGCATTGATTGTGTCACGGATGCTGGCCTACCTCGAACGGGTACCGGTATGCCTCTAATAAATTGGGATAAGCGTAGGTGAATGATAAAGTCTATACAAACCTTACCCTATATGACGAGGCTTCTGCCGTTGCATCACAGGTAGGTATGCATGACGATCAAGTATGTGGGTCAAGTACGGAGTCACCTAGGCACATATTTATTCTGTAATTTGAGTAACAAGAATGATTTGCTAACTTAGATAAAAAATACTACTCGACAGATTATTAATCCTTTATCTGAGGTAACGATGATCTCAGCATTCCGGTTTACATAACCGAGCCGCGTGAATTTAACGGTTTCTGAAAAAATTAAGGTATTACGTTTGTTGGTTTTCTTCAGTTTTAGCAACGAATATAATTTATTTGTAACTATGTCATGGCAACCATTTGTAGTCCTTGTACAAGGGTTGTATCTATAATTATCTAAAGAAGTGAAAGAAAATTAAAAAGTACAGCCAAACTTTCCCGCGACTTAAGATTCGCGTTCCACCGTGCCGCGCGCTTATGTAAATATAGCAAGTTGGTGACAGAGCGTCCAAACTGGAGGTATGATAAAGATGGGAGCAAAGGTATTAAAGGCACAAAAATAGATACCAATTGAAATCGGTGAGACCGTGGTGAGACCCTCCCATATTTCCTCCCTTACTCCCCGCACGAGACATCCCTCAATCCACAACAGTAATACGCCAACATTGGTCATACTAACAGCCAACCTACTGACATGAGCGTTCCTAATCATCACGTAGGACAAAAGCCTACATGACTAAGATACCGTTTACTTTTCAGAAAACTACTAATCATCATTTTCGTTCATTCAACTTTTTTTCATGCCATCTGACTCACGGGCGCCACAGTATGCAAACTTGTAGATGCCGCGCCGATGCCGCTATTTTATAGTGAGTAACGTTGTTTGTTACTACTTACTATATCGTATGAATCTAGCTGAAGGAATTTGCTGAAATGCGTTTCCTATAAGCGTTACGCAGCGGATGTCACATAGTCCTAAAGCTTGTAAATTAAAATGGTTAACCATGCATGTTGGTGCTTGTATTTACTTTCTAAAATTATGGCAAAATTCACCACACAGCACCTACTACAAGTTTATCTAACATTTTAAAATCTCAAACACCTCGAACTCAGAATTAGGTCAATCAAATAGTAAGAAAAAGCATTTGCGGATCCAGGACAAAAACTGCAACTATGAATCAATCGAAACCTATCTAATCACTATATCTATCGCTGATCGATAACTTTTTAAATCAGCACTAAAAACTGCAATCACATCAAAGTGAAACTGGTTTAAAAATTAAACAGAGCTCTATTAAGTCATGACTGATAACGTTAAATATTTGAGGATCAAACGGAACTCTCTATCAGTAATTAATCTAAGTAGGTGAGCGTGTACCTATTATCTATGGGAATGCCGTGTCAACATTGCCGTAACGGGAATTTAGGGCAATGGAAGACGGGCATCGGAACCATAGACTAATTATAACATATGCAGCATCTGCCAGCCAGGAAACTAAAGAGCGATCGAAGGTTCGGTTTGGTTTCGGCCATTTGCGGCCCAAAAATCGAATTTACCGAACATTCGGCTCTGCCGAAACTTAGTGTTCGTCATTGTTTTTAACACGTTTATTATTTTTATTCGTGGTAAATTATTATTGTTGTTACAAATTTTATTCAAGCAAAGTTAACTGTGACTAAAATGTTTAAAACTTAACCAATTACATTAACATCTAATAGCATATTAAATAAATTTAAACATGCTACTATAGGATGCTGTTTCGGTTTCGGTTTTGGCTGAAAATCCTTTTTCGGTCGGAAACTGGCCGATACCTACGCGCAGATGCTTCCAAATTCGTAACAGTAAAACGTGATTTCTTAATATTGCAACACTGATAAAGAAAGTGACATCTGCTTTTACCGCTATTTTAAACCGTGAATTATGGACAACATCGAAAGTGATTAGTCAGCATTATGGACAGAACCTACTATGAAGGCGATACTTACTTTTTTTTTTAAATCACCTGACTTTTGAAATATTACTGCAAGCGAATTTTTAATTGCTTGGCTTGCGTATTATTTCTTTTATTATACGAATTTGACTAATACACAGCGGCCTATGTTAGGGTAACCCTACCTAGGTATGTTAGTGTTCGCCTATACAATCATTATTTAGATTATTTTTTACAAGAACGGGAATCTCCTTGTTTTACCGTCCTCTTTATGTTTCCTCTATTGGCTTAGTCTATTGCACAATCAACAAAATCCGTTGCTCTTTCTCAGAGGTATTTTGTCAAAATTTATAGTAGTAATAGTCACAAATTAAACCACAAAAAGGACAAGTTATTATCAAGGAGCCAGCTATTGTTTATTATGACAGCGGAAGCATTTCCGAGATTCTTCTGTTATCATTACCGAAAACAAAAGAGGTCAGTGTAACAAAGCAGGCAGAATTCTTTATTGGAATAATGACTGTAAGCATGTACCATAGTGCAATGAATGCGTGAGTCAAAACAGACAATCCCCTCAGTGAGTCACACGCAAGCTCTAATTTCTTCACCAAACGTACACTCATTAATTATTCTGGGTAATTATAAAAAGACAATTACTATCGTTTGTTAATTAGCTTACGCTTCATTTTCATTACGGTGACTTAATTTACTAACGACTACTGTCGTTCTTAATTAGTTCAGCTGGTATTTTTGTCAGAATCTAAATCCTGGGGTTTTTAGAGGGTTTATTGACTAATTATTATTGCCCTATTGGCCTTATTTAAACGTAATTTAGGACACCAACACCATATTTTGTGAAATGTCGTATTTGGTGCAAAGCCCATCCATCTCATAGTATACCTAAGGTATAAAAAATAACCTAAGTACCTACTAAGGTAACAGACGCTAGCACATCAAGCTACACGAAACTGTCAAATTTTCCCAATCAACTTTGAACTTAATACTTTAGCGATACCTATAGTTGAAAATCCAGTAAAGAAATTTGACAGATAGTTGTAGCTTGATGTGCTGGCGTCTGTACCTAAAATCGGTCGACTCCCTACTTTGCGGTTTGGGACATTACGTATCGACTATCGACCTTAAATGTATACCTAGGTCCTATGTGAACCTGCGGAACAAATATGTACAATTTTGACTAATGTGGTAGGTAATTCTTGGTGGCCTGATGCCATAAACATAGGTACTTTACGTAACCATGCATAAACTTATAGTGTGTGGTTCTTTGTTTGTTAAAAACTACAAGCATCAGTTTTATACGTAAACCATGCCTGTTCAAGGCACACGCCTTGTAGAGTATTTTAACGATGTGTGTAACTATGCCTGTGCCCAGCGACTATGGGTCTGTAAAGTGCGCCCCCTGTGGCTTGCGCCCTTGGCAGCCCACCTTGCCAACCCCTAGCTCCGACACTGTGCCTAATAAACCGTTTTCACAATAATTTAGCCTTGGGTACAGTGATCATGCCTACAAATAATGCCAGGCACTCAGGCAGGGGGAGTCTAAATTCACCTGAATGAATATAATTACAATGAAAAATTGATTGATAATATACAACGTGTAACAGAATAAACGCAATACATCGCGAAAAAAAAATCGACTTCCCCATACATTTCTGTGCGCATAACTCGACAAAATGTCAGCTGATTTTTTTTTGCGATTTCGGGGTTGGTCCCATAGTAAAATTTGTTCATATTGAAGGGTACAATGACCCCTTAAGAGAAATTGCGTTTATTCTGTTACACGTTGTATATAACTAAGTGGAGACTGCTAACTAAGGTAGTACCGGTAGTACCCTCAATATTCCTTTGACAAAAACTTTCCGATACTACACTCAAAATCTTATGACATAGGTATTGAGTAGAGCAGCAGTTACAGAGTTCTTGAAATCGTGAGTAAACTTGAAGCTTTCAGTTATTTATGCAGGTAGGTACATCAGTGGTACCGATCGATTTGACATCATCGACGACTCCTCATTCCTAATTCAAACTGGTGTGGCATACCTAGTACCTACCAACTCCAACCGTTTTATGCTAATGTAAATTTTATGAAAACGTGAGATGCTCCAAATTACCCAATACATAATTCAGAATGCAAGCATACAATGCAAGAGATTTCAGAAGTAGACATCCCACCCATACGCACAAAACATTTTGGAAATACTTTCATTGTGCTTACAGATAAGGAGTGGAATTCCCTGCCCGAGTCCCTGTTTCCTGATAGACATCTTGGGGGTCTGACTTAAGTCAGGAGTAAATAGGTTACTCCATCGTCGACCACATCAACGCATTCCATCAGGTGAGATCGTGGTCAAACGCGAGCCTGGTTAAAAACTAAAATGCCTTGTTCACAAATTCATGCAATAATATTTGGGTGTGTGTGGAATATGTGGAAACGATGTCCACAGTCCGTGGGCCATTCCAAAAAAGGTGGACACTAAAAAACAAATTTATTTTCTCTAAATCCAACAAAATATTAAGTTACACAAATACACATGTATGTATGTATATAAGAGAAATACGAACATTAATTTAAGTTTGACCTCGCAGTAAATCCAATGAAATCGGAGTCTATTCTCGCCATAGCTGTAAAAACATGGCCGGTATGTACATAACTTTGCGAAATCTTATGGTGTAGAGTTTGGCTCGTGCAGAAATAGAACGGGCCTGCAGGGCTGGAGCTTACGAGGCGTAGATACTATTACAGATTAATTCATTATACTTGGTTGTTTGCAAGTATAACTTTGGTTCTATATGGTGTCGGACGTAAAATAATAGCACCATCCCATCACTTCCCGTGGGTGTCGTAAGAGCCGACTAAGGGATTCACCAGAGAATGGGCAGCAGCATTCTCTGTGCTTCTATGCATTGCAACAACTACACTGCGATCACCAACCCGCCTGCCAAGCGTGGTGATTATGACAAACCGCACTCCCTTTGGGGAGGCCTATGTCCAGCAGTAGACGTTTTAGGCAGGTATGATGATGATGATGATGAAAACTTCGTATTGCGGGTCTATGATTAGTTCCTTTTTTCACAGGTACTGATATTTTTCCAGCCAGTTCCATTTCTAACACTATTCATAAATCGAATCAGCCTTTCGCAGTCGCAGCTGCAGCTAAAGGCTGTCTAATCTCTTAAATTGGGCAATAACACTTTATGCTCCGCTTTCTGCTACTTAGTAGGTATGTGGTAGTATCAGTGTATCAAATGACGAACAGTAAACGATGCCAGCTGTACTTCTTGACAATGACGTATTATATGTCATTGCTTTTAGTTTGCAGTTTGTTGAAGCTTAACCTTGAAAACTGAAGCTTGCTAATCAACTAGACTTCTCGGCCACGAAGGCATTGCTTTTGTTTTCCTTAAGTTGAATTGGAGACGTCTATCCCTTTGAAGTTGATCATTTCTTTATCAGTATGTTCTACACAGCTTAATTCCTCGTACAAGCGCCTGCCAGATAAACAACTGCCTTTGGGCATGCTTGTTTTTTCCTATAAACGCCACTCACCACATCCTACACGTGGCCATATGTATTTTGAAATCGGTTGTATTTTTTTGTAATATTTTTTTCTACTTTTTAGTGTTTTTTAGGCCAAGTGTTTTCCACAAATTCCAACCAGTCCTTATCAATTTAACTGTCCATCTCCTAAGTACTTCTTCAGATCATACGAAATTTAGGTAGTCCATTTCGGATTATACATCTTTCGAACTAAAACTACCTACCCAAATCGCTTCAAGTGTGTTTATAAAATTTTAAGAGTTCCCTCGATTTCTTCGGGATCCCATCATCAGATCCTAACCTGATGACCATAGGACCACCTGCGAAGTACTTATATCTCAAACAAAAGAAGAATTTTCCAAATCGGTCCATAATCGTAATCGGGGAACATAAGAACATAAAAAAAATCCGTCGAATTGAGAACCTCCTTCTTTTTTTGAAGTCGATTAAAAAGAAAGTTCAGAAGGGGAATTTATATATTGTCTTCTGGTCAAAAGCCGTATGCATACCAACACAAACACACACGAAAGATAAGATCTAAAACGGACGCAACATCCCTAAAACAGACTATATCCGTCCCAGCCGAGATAACTAAGTCTGAGACGCGAGCAGCTGGTCCCGCATACCAGTGCGGATTCGCGACAATGTTTGCAATACCATGCAACAGATCCCCAAACGCCGCAAGTGTATAGAGATTCAATGTTTGGGTTACACTTTACGACCTTTTAGGTAATTACCTGACGAGATAAGAGTTTCGAGGAACAAGATTACTTATAACAAAGGTGCAATTCAGGTAAAGGACTCCAAGGAATTTTTAAAAAGCTTGAGTTTTCAAGCGTCTGGGAAACAACCCGTGTGCGCGGTTTTGATTATATGTTCGAAAAGTGCTACAAATATTGCGCAATGTATGAAAATAATTAATTATGTAGTTTACTGATTAGGATTTTTAATAAAAATATCCTTGACCCGATTTTTAACAGACTTCAAAAAAGGAGGTCCTTACACGGTTGTATTTTTTTTGTGTTTGTTTCTACATAACTCCGTCATTTATAAACCGATTTGAAAAATATTTTTTTATGTGAAAGGATACGTAAATGATGATTTCCAAATAAAAAAAAAACACTACAAAGCATAAAATAAGTTTAATTGTAGAAGTCGGTGATTTTGGTTGTTTCTTCGTAAACGTTTCGACTTCCAAAATTAAAGTTATTTTATACTTTATAGTATTTTTTATTTGGAAGTCAGTTGCATTTTTGTCAATCGGGTTTTAAAATATTACAAGCCTTGTCAATGGCAGAGAAATCCCCGAATTCGAAAAATCTTAATACCTATTTATTGAAGCCAGTTTTAAAATAGCGATTCCGGGGTATTTACGGTAAAATATTGTGTCTATTTTTGGCAATAATGTTTGGTCTTATCTAGGTAGTAAGCAGGTAACGATTTAATTTATTTTTAAATGGCTTCCAATATTAGGCCAACTTATGAAGTTTGTAGAATCTTCGCATATTAGGTATATTCGTCAGCATCGCATATTTTGCTGAATTGGTTCAAATTCAGTGTGTTCTACGAATAAAACCGATACAAGCATGCTCGCGTCGCCTGTACCATTTGTAAAAGTTACCCATCGTCCACTGTCCACCGGTGAATATATCCAGCCTGCTAATCGCGGTCATTCCGCATTCACTCGCTAGCATCGCATCGCTGTTCGCAACTTCGCACGCTCAGTTCGAATTTGGCGCGCAACCGGTACCGGTCAGGCTGCCAGCAACGAGCGCGCCTTTGCCCAAGGAAGTTGTAAGTATCAAAACGAAACGAAATGAGGGAGCGAGCGAAAACTTTTATTTGTTGTGTTTACTTTTTGTTGGAAGTCATCGAACTGGTTTAACTTTAAAACTAATTTTGATATTCCCACATTTGAGCGGTTTGAAAGATTTTGATTTTGTTTGTGCCTTTGTGAGGAGAATTATTTATAATCAGTAAAATCAAATACAGTGCCAACGGATACATACATGGTATGTAAAGTGTGTTGTGTTTTTTTATCAAGTCCCGGTTATCATGTGCGGTCAGTGTGAACTTATTTGATTGAGCTTTACATCCTTTGTTTAGGTATCGCCGGCGACGCGTACGCTTACGCCCGAATAGTAGTAGTACCTCGTAAGGCTCGTACTATAACAAGTTACCGTGGTATTTATAATGGACGGCGAAAGGAAAATCCATATGAGCGAGGGTGTCCCCTTGAACTCACCAGGTGCGGCTAGCATTTTTCTGAATACTGGTAAAAATACGAAAGTAAATTCACCCGAGGGGACTGTCATACATCTCAATACAGGTGAGTTATTTAGTTTATAAAATGAAATTTATTTTGAGGCAGGAATATGTAAATAACGTAGAATTTTATTTATTACAGAGAAGCCGTCAGACCTCGGCGTGCATATAAATACGACGTTCTCAATAGCGTCTTCCAAGAAAATAAAGCTTTTGTTCGTGTTGAATTTTTTGTTGAGTGTTATATGTATGGTACTGAGTTGTTCGATAGCGTTTTATTACTGGAACGAGATGATATCGATGAGGAGACAACTGGACATGATAAATTACCACTTCATTTTGCACAACGGGATCCAGGACAAAGGAGTGCAGAGTGCCCTGGTGGCACGACCAAGATCGCCTGGCGCGAAAGAGCCACGCGAGCCGCGAGCAAGGTCCTTCGACGAAGACGAGCCCCAACAGAATGCCAGGAAATACTATGTTGAAGATCTGGGAGAAGATATGCTGTTAGTAGACTCTAAGAAAAAAAATGCAAGCAAAGACAATGCTCCTGTTTATGACTTAAGAGTGCTACAAAAAGGTTAATATGACCCTTTATTTATCCTTTATGTTAAAAATAAACATGTGTGTCATATTCATTATAATGATGTTTGTTTATAATTAATTACAGAGTTGGTGGTAGCTCAATTCAATGGTGCTCTTCAAGAATTCAATATGGGGACAGAACGTGAGTATTCAATAAAAATATTATTTATTTTAGACTGTTCAATAATATTATTATGCCCAGTAATCTAATTGGTTAAAGATAGTTATAGAAAAAAAACAAAGATGCATTAATAATAAAACAGCTGCTAATATTGCCAGTGACTAAGTAATAAAAATTGATGTAGCTACATGCTTAGTTACATAATCATTATAATAGGCAGATAGAATCTAATTGAGTCTAGCTCAACTAAAAATAGTTCTTATAACAAAGTGTCAAGCTTGGTATTGGTTTGATAATCTAGAACATTATGTCAGCTAGGTAATGGAAAGAAATAAAGGAAGCTCTGTATGACTGCCATGGGCCGCATTGATTACAGATAGATACTCTTTACTGAATCAATCACTTTATTTACTTTTTCTTATGAATAGTTTCATACATAATACTACCACAATATAACCATTTTATCTGTTGTGTAAAAAAAGCTTGAAAAAAATATAAGTGTTCTTTTTTCAAATAACTTCTATTCTGTACATTGATTTTATGGTCACATGGCTCGCACTGGCAGCTTTCAAGAAAACAAAAGAACAATACGATTTCATACTATTGTAGATAATATATACTATATAGATATATAGATGATGCTGCAAATATGTGATTAAAATGATAATTTATGTGTATATGACACAGACAGGATACGCCTAGATATTTGCATTGTGTACACTACAATTACACACTATTTTCATCCTTAAATAGAAGTTATAAAGTTGATAATCCTAAGTATAAAAGAGTTACCGGCCTGACTGACATAGTTACTTTTTGTAAAGAAACTTGGCTCTCAACTGATATGGGATGTGTCGTCGTAATTAATCTGCTCATAATAATTAAGCCTCCAGACAATGTTACATAATTCCTTTTGTATCATCTGCATTCATTAATTATTGTGGCTACCAATTTATGGCTAGCTTTTAATTAATATTTATTTAAGGACTTAGATTTGAACGCCGGCGTCCTAACGGTTTGCGCTCGAACGTGACCTTTAGAGCTATCTAAATGAGCCAGAATTGCACATGCGTCAAGAGAAATAGTGTAGGTACCTAACCACTGTTTATTTTGTAAATAGAACAATTTGTGTCTATTGATTCAAGTCTCTCAACTTTTTGCATAGCTTCACCTCTTTCATGAAACTAATTGACCCCATTCAGTCAAACTGAGCTTAGTTATAAAAAGTAGGTACCTACTCTATTGAAGCTGGCCAAAACTTTAATAACATGTTTTATATTCAATCCTATTGAACAATAAAATAGGTAGATACTTATGTAAGTAATTCAGATAACCACTGTTTAAATGAAGGGGATTCCCCAGTAGGAAGTTATTGTTATATAATAATAACATAAAATATACAGTTATTCATTTATCTGGGTTATCCACTTATCCTGGGTTATCAGTTTATGTAACCTAACTTGTAATTCAGTAATTCCCGCCAAAATAAAAAATATATTTTTAATGTTGCCAGTAACCAAAAATATTTATTATTTTCTCAGTTTGCAATACCGTATCAGTTAAAATAAAATTACTTATTTCGAAAAAAATATTGAAACGCAATAGTCTTAAGTGTAGTAACAATGATGTGCACTTGCGACTTTCCAGATAACACAGTAATTGGAAACTGTTATCGAATGTAGTACTTTTGTCAAGGGTTTGATAACTGACACATATCTTACCTCATTGGTATATAACAAATCCATACTAACTAATATAATAAAGCTGAAGAGTTTGTTTGTTTAAACGCGCTAATCTCTGGAACTACCAGTCGGATTTGTAAAATTCTTTTTGTATGTGATAGCCACATTCATGAGGAAAGCTATAGGCTATACAGGAACAAACGGGATATGCGCGTACGAAGACGCGGGCAAATGCTAGTACATAATATTTTAATTATCGTTTATTTTATTTTTTTAATCCGCAAGTGTCTGCTCGTCTGTTCGTAACTAACTTCTTGACGCCTAAAATGCTGCGCCGATTTTAATGAAATTTTAGACAATTTAAATACGATCTAGAGAAGGATATAGGACTTTTATCATACACAGACCAGATAGTTTTTAAGCTGCAAATGAAACCGCAAGCAACAGTTAGTTTGCTCACAAGTTATGTAGGTACTTAGTACACTATTCCTCTCGGGTGTTACATTAAGTTTCAAACTACTAACTGGTTCTTACTGCATTCGTATTGTTTGTGACCACAGCAACCGCAATCCGCAACGCTAGGCTTGTTAGCTTAGAATGTTGACATAGCTGGCCTTTTCTTTCATTTTTAGGGTTCCGTACCCAAAGGGAAAAACGGGACCCTATTACTAAGACTCCACTGTCCGTCTGTCTATCTGTCACCAGGCCGTATCTCATGGGGTGAAAGTATCCTTGAATTTGAATAACTTATACTTCAACTTGAAATCGCGATTGTCAGCTTTCCCGGTCCCTACATTTTAAGAGTTTTAAAATATGATGTACAGACGCCAGCACATCAAACTACAACAATCTGACAAATTTCTATAATAGATTTCGGCTTTATCGCTAAAGCATTAAGTTCAAGGTTGATTGGGAAAAAAATTCAGTTTCGGGTAGCTTGGTGTGCTGGCGTCTGTACATATTTGTGTAGTTATGTGTAAATAACAATTTTTTTTTTTTAAACTTTGCCCAGGATTTCTCCTGTATCGTGGGTGCGTTTACAAACATACAAAGTCACATACACAAACGGCTAGACCCGGTACAACTTAGTTGTGAGTTGTTTTATCAAGAGTATTTCCGAGAGCATTAGATATTCACACAATACTTACGTGCATACTCGTGTATTATGTACCATTATCATATTCTATTGTTTTATTAAGTAGGTACTACCTACATAATTATCAACTTATTTTTGACTTATAAGTCGTATTAAAGTTTATTATTTGAAATACCTACATACATATATATGGGAAATACGTGAAATTGATTAGGTCATCAATTATGTTAGGTACCTAATTTGGTTAAAGTTTATTATTGTCGGTAAGCTAATTTACTTTATATTAACAACTAAAACAGTCATAATACCAAGTTGTTTAATATTTTCCATAATAGGATTTCACCAAATAATTTCCTTAAGTTATCTCCAAGTAGGTACCTCAAAAGGCTATGCTTACCTACTCATGTTAGGTACCTAGAATTAATGAACCTACCTAAAACCCAAATATATTTTCCATTCTAAAACCCAGAGTTATAGGCACTACCTTCTTTAAGAGTAGACATGTAAAAACTAGAATAATAAGGTGAACTTTTATCAGTTAGCCTAAAATATTCTACGGACATTGGTCGTAAAGTGGTTTTTACTAAAACAGGAATAATATAAACCGAGTGATCGCTGAGTGTGGGAGTTTAAGTAAAAGGAGGTTTCATTAAATGGCTTATACTTACAAGCTTTATTAAATCGATTTCTTAGCCTAATTGACATGCTGATATGAAAAGTTTTAAAAGTAAAGGTGATTAAATGACCCTAGGTAAACGGCAGATCACAAATTATTAAGCCCTGGCTGGAGGCTTTAATACTATATTAAGGCCACCACAGGCAAGCCCGGTTAAGCAGTCGACAACCTTATAGGTTGAACTGCGAGACGAAACTCACAAAAAAAAAACATTGAAGTATTATTACTACACACCACCTCTGAAATTGAAATCAGCTCAATATTTAAATATTTATGTAAAAGTAAATTATTTTACTTTGANCTAAAATCTCAATATATTATCATGGTGTTCATCCTGTTTATTATATATATGGTGTTCATATAAAATGGCTGTCATTTCTTTGCGTTATAATAGCTTACCAAACTCGAAAACAAAACGCTTTTTATTATTATAACGCTACAAAAGAACACCTAACATTAACTTTTTCAATTATAAATTTAAGCATCTCAAAAATCGATTAGGTCTGGAATAAAAGACAGTCATTTTTGGTGGTGCATGCATGAGTTTTACGAGTCGCACTTACATTTTATGAAGGACCATCGAGGTTATTATACAACTTAAAATTCTCTTTGGAATACGTGGCAACGTTCTGAGGCAGTAATGTAATATTTAAAATCATCCAGGCAAAGCTCGTCTTGAGCTCTTTAACCTTTTGACTGACGTATTAAGATAAATAATAATAATCTTTATTTTATCCAAAAACATACAGAATTTTAAATACAGTTTGATATTTAGTTTAAAAATATATTTAAAGTTTGTGTTGCAAGCTCTGTACAAAAATTATACTCTACCTCTTAAACTAGGATATACCTGTATTTTAAGAGGCAATAAACAAACGGGGCGTAATTAATTTGAGTCTTATTCATAAACGTTTGTTTTACGAAGTTATTTTTCTTACATCTGAAATGTTTATCTTGCCCTTAAAATGTACATAGAGGGAATGAATTTATTTGCTGAGCAACCACGGCAACCGCTTTAGAAATAGAAACGGCTCATATTGCAACCGAAAAAAAAACCTACTATACCACATTTTTGCGTTTTGTTCAACACGTAGACTTTAGGCTAAGAAGTCGACTAACCTGAATATTCGCATTCTTTTATAATTATGCGTATATTATTATTGTTAAACAACAGATATAAGGTATACTTACCAAAATATTAGCTGCTTATCATTCGGCGCCTGCGCACATTATAAAGATCAAGAACTATGTCAGTGGGTTATGGCTGTGTCACTGTTTATTATCGTTACTATCGAAACCGCGATATTTTTAAAAATATTTCATATTACGCGAAATGATAACATACACTTCTGGTTTGTTGATAAGCAACCGAAAGTAAGCAAGGGAAGTGTGACATGTGATATCCATCACCCAAATGGTAACACGTTTCCTAAAAAGACTACAGAAGTACCTCATTGAGAGGGACCAAAGATTACTAGGATCTTATTATATATCTGGAGCTCGTGGCTAAACAATAACAGCCGCACGTGTCGATCTTCAAGGTTAAGCAACGCTTGCGGGGGTTGGTCTGTGGATGGGTGACCATCTTAACATACCGAGACTCTTTCGTGCCTCGGAAAGCACGTTAAGCCATTGGTCCCGGCTGTTATTTGTAGATCTTTGGCAGCCGTTACGGATAGTCAGAAAATCTGACACCAGTCTTACCAAGGATTACCGTGCATGTTACCCTGTTAATGGGTTGTGGAGGTCTGGTAGGCAGCCGCTCCTCGTAAAATACTGATATTCAGCTGAATCCGGTTTGACTGGAAGCCGACCCCAATATAATTGGGAAAAGGCTAGGCAGATGATGATGATTGTATATTGTATTGTAGTGGACACATCATTAGGACTTTAAGATAAATATTTCGATTGCATACCATTTCTAACGGTAAACTGCAAATTAAGGCGCCACTCCTCTAAAAATATCGATACCAGAAATTTCAATTGACGTAAGGGACACTTACCCAAAATGCCAAATTGCCCCTACGATAATTAACGTAAGGTTCTTTTACGCAAAATGCCAAAATGTCCCTTACGTCAATTGATATTTCTGATATCGATATGTTAATTGAAAATTCAACAGTTCTCTTAATAAATTGACATAAAACATTTGGTATTCTAATAGTCAGTGAGCAACTAATATGCCTCAGACGACCCTGTTTACTCCTTCCAATTTTAACTAATATCCAATTCCTTATCCACAGCCATAATGGGTCCTTGGGTACGCGACGAGGAAGTCTCCTCGAGGAACAGCGAAAACAAGATCGAGCTGGATAGCACGAGAACCTACGTCACCATGAAGGAAGGCGGCCTCTACTTAATATATGCCCAGGTTTGTACATAATTATCTTAACATCATTACTATATTACGAGAAATAAGGAAATCTTCACTTGCCTTTAATAGGTCTGCATAAGGTACCTTTGTATGTAAAATGTCACGGCTGTGATTCAATTACTTAAGTTAAGTTAGAGTGCGCTCCCACTGAACAGTGAAGAAGAATCAAGCGTTGCGGAGACGTGCAGAAATGGACCAATCACAAACGACACGCAGATGTGGATTTCAACATCAACTTATTTGATTGGTGTATTCTTGCCGTCTCTCTGCTCAACAAGTCTCCGCTATAGCAAAAACGTCCCTTACAGCGTTGACAATATACACAAGGACTCTCTCTGTTGAATGATGCTTGCAGCGTGTTATTTGATAGGGTCATGGTATCGTATAACAGGGTCGACCTTATCACCACTTCCCGGCTTCCGGGTACAATTTGAACTGTTAGGTACTGGTTAAATCTCTCTATATATATAAAAAGGAATCCCTATTTCCCTTGGTCACGGCATCACGCGTGAACGGCTGGACCAATTTCGCTAATTCTTTTTTTGTTGTCGTGTCAGGAGAAGGTTCACATGAAAGAAAATTAAAAAAAAAACACATCCGGGCGAAGCCGGGGCGGGCCACTAGTTAGCACATGTCAGAATCTCACTTTTATAAGTCATGCTGTCTATTCCTACCCCCTTGCTATGCTGGAGAAAGAAATCTAGAATGATAAAGCCATTTCTTCAGCAGGATGTAGGTATATTCGAATCTTCATTCAAAACTTATCTTAAAGGGACAGATACACATTCAGTCGTAGCGACGTCTATCGTACACATTATTATGGTACGCCGATGACTGTTTACGTTCCAAATGATAAAAAGTTTATCGTTGTTTATCGGACACTATAGGACATACACAGTAAACGACTGATAACAACTAATAATAATATTACTGTATTATTAAAAAAATGGGATTTTTAACCAAAGAGAACGAAAATCTGTAAGATTAAGTTGGCCTTAGATTTAGGCAAGTACATTCTTTTGTTGCTAATAAAAATTGCATTAATACCCAAGCCCATAACAATACACAGAGGGACAGTGTCTGCCGAATAAAAAACTTGCGGGGCAGTCTTTGGGGACTGCCGGTAGAAGTGAAATCTAAGCGAAAGCTAAAGCGTTTGGTGACGATGACGCGAGTTCCATGATTTTTGTTCAGCCAAAAAGCACACATAAATACTCAGTATACATATAGCTCATGGAAAGCGGTCGGTGACGATGACGCGAGTTCCATGATTTTTGTTCAGCCAAAAAGCACACATAAATACTCAGTATACATATAGCTCATGGAAAGCGGTCGGTGACGATGACGCGAGTTCCATGATTTTTGTTCACCCAAAAAGTACACAGTATATATAGCTCATGAAAAGCGTTCGGTGACGATGACGCGAGTTCCATGATTTTTGTTCAACCAAAAAGTACACAGTATATTAGCTCATGAAAAGCGTTCGGTGACGATGACGCGAGTTCCATGATTTTTGTTTACCCAAAAAGTGCTAAACACGCCTAAAGAAATTTACACTTCAAAAAAATTTTCATGTTACTTAGGTCCTTGCTTGGTGTAAAGGACAGTAAATTGGACATTAGTAATCTAAATTTAATTAAGTATTTTAATGTACCGATATCGACCCCAAATAACTGAGTTAATGGGCTGGAGGGTCATGATTAGATATGTAGGTACCCACCATCTATATCTACATGAGAATACCTAAACAACCAAATAGGGAATTAGTATTAAAACAATTTCTGCATTGACAGTACTACAGGCTACAAAAGGTACCTAATATTAACAAATAGCTAAATTGTAAGCATAACACCATACCATAATCAGTACATAATTTATCAAAGGAAACGTAAAGCAATTTAAAAGCAGTTCAGACTTTGTTTTTATTTAATTATGATTGAGTCATATTTATATTGCAAACGTAACAACATGCGGTTTACGTTACTATATTATAAACATATATAATTATATATTTCATATTCCTTCTTTGTATGCAAACTAGATGTACTCTTGACAGTGAAAAATAGGCCTTTTCGACCGCAAAGTACAGGGATTTCAGCGAATATAACTAGACCGACGTAATACCCAGTGGTTTTGTACGTCATTATTGATAAATACGTAGTTTTACGGCTTATTTAATTAATGAGGGCGCTGCTCTCTCCCCCTCCTACCTCGGCTACGAGCTTCTCCACCCTCCACCTCTTTATTTTCTACCCCTCTGGTTTACAATAATGACAACATATTTTTACGTTAATATCATAATTTTAAGCTAATGATAATCAATTTCAAATATCTCCAAACCACCAAATACCTATCAACATGTCCATTTTCGAATAAAAATATGCTTATTTTAACTTTTCATCCTCAGGTGGTGTACCTAACGCAATCACCGAACTGCTACTTCATATGGGCGCGACAACCCAGCAAAGAGCCCCGTTTAGTATCCACTTGCGCTACAGGCGACGACTCGAGCCAGCGACCACTGAACAAGTCCCAGATGTCATGCTCCGTTCAGGCCGTAGCTCGGCTATACAAAGGAGACACCGTGAACATCGCTCAAAGAGAACCCAACAGGACGGTATGGCTCCGACCAGGCTACAGCTACTTCGGTTTTGTGAAACTTAGTTCCTAAACGGCTGTGAATTAGTTAAGGATGTTAAGGTAAATGAAAGGTTTGAATGAGGCCCCGTGCATTCAACTGTGAGTCAGGCGCGACTGTTATGCAGACAGTGGAAAACGTGACTGATGTGGCGAGGGGTTTCTTTTCTTAACAAGGTCATGTTAGAAGTCATGTTTGTTATTCAGTGAGGGAATAAACAAGTTTCTTAAAGACAGAAGAAAGAAAATCCCCGTTATTCATTTAAACCTCAATAGCTGCTGAAATGAAGAAGAGTTTAGTTCATAACTTACGAACTCGTAATATTAACTTCAATTCCAAGTCTACTTCGTTTTAGCAATTTAGTGATCAGTGATTAAAAAAAACTTGTAAATCAGCTTAAGTTTCCCGTTTACATTACAATACATTAGCAGCATTAATATTTAGTGCTAAAATAAATCAATCCCTGTCTCGTTACTCATTGTCTGCATAATTTTCGCGTACTTAGTGGGGTGTGATAATTTATCACTGCCAGTGAGAGGATTGGTGCTAGATAAGTATAGAAGTATCCTTGTTACACTAGGTAGCAGGAACGAAAGGGTTGCTAAGGAAATGCGAGCTTAACTCAACTCAAGGACGTAAGTTTAGGTAGGTGATAGCGAGTGCCATAATGTACGTTCGCGTGTATTGTACTTTTAATTCATAATATTGATGTATAAAAAATGATTCGGTTTTGTATATCTTCCATTCAGTACGGGTGCTACGTATTGTGAAATACCATAAGTACCAGTTCTTTGATCTCCTAATTGGTAAGAATAATCCCACTTTTGGTGCCAAATTCTCGTGTTAAAAATGTTTGTTTTTTCGGTTTTAATGATTATTTTGACAGTCAGTTAGTATTGTACATATTATAATAATTATAATTATAATTATCGTCTACTTCTATTGCTCAAGAGCATTATTTGCATTGACTCATATTTTTATGTGTACATGTAATTATACAATTTGTAGTTAAGTTTTTTACGCAATATTAATGCTATACTATGCTGAGTACTAGGTTAGTAGTTTTAAGTTACCATTATTTGGTATTTACCTTGTAGTATTTGTTAAGACAGTTTTGGATTGAGATAGAATGTCGGCAACAGACAAAGACAAAAAAATATGTTTTGGAAACCATTCCTAAACCAGAAGATGACTGGCACTGGGATCTTAGAATAAGTCTTTTACTGCTTTTAAGATGCTAGTACTTGTTTTATGTTTTTATAGCGACTAACTATTCGATATTTAACGACTCACACGAAACTAAAACCTCTAGATTTACTTATGGTGAATATAAATATGTACACCCATAGTCGCTTTTAAATGACACATGTGTTGATCCAGATGTAGTATCAAAATGTGTATCTAATTTTGTATGTACAGACGCCAGCACATCAAGCTACAAAATTCTGTCAAATGTCTTTAAAAGATTTTCAACTTTATCGCTGAGGTATTAGGTTCAAGGTTGATTGGGAAAATTTGACAGTTTCGGGTAGCATGATGTGCTCGCGTCTGTACCACCGTAATAAGCCACTTATGGCATTTATAACATGTCCATAACTTTTTAGTATGAGCTGATTTCAGTTATATTCCGTTACAACAAAATGTGGTTTAAGAAAACTTGTTTCAAACGTAGATCTTGGTTATAAAAATCAGTTCTACCTAAGTTATTAAACTACGTCTTGTAATAAGGGGAATTAAATCTTTATTTCATAAGTAACATGTCACCGGATAATTTGTAAACTACGTAAGATTACAAAATATCTTCAGTGAGAGATTGTAAAGTCGATAAATTGTCAAATGAACATTTGTTCGAATTATACAAATCAGAATCTTCTGTTCTATAAATTTATCTGCATGCGTTCCGAGAAATTGTGGACTGACAGAAACAATCGACAGCTCTCTGGTGTACAATTTATCTGTTTTGGTGTGATAGTTACATTGGAAACTTGGCCCCTCATTGGTCATTGCTTTCTCTGAGTAGACCAATAATAGCCTTGTTTCCAGGTTTACTACCACACGAAAACGAATAAATTGTAGACTTGTGCTCTGATTGGTCGCCATTTTATGCCAGTCCAGAATTTCTCGGAATGACTTCGAGAGATTATAGACTATCAAATTTTGATGCGTAAAAATGTATTCCAAATGTTCAGTCGACAATAATTTATCGACAGTTTACAATCTCTCAAGATATTCTTACGGAGTTTACCGATTTCCGGTGACAAAACAGTCAGTTACGAGTAGCTGCTATTTATTGTGCCTTGAAAACCTTATAATAACTCTTAGACTATTTGTTTTTGTAAAAAAGAGAAGTGGATGCCATGATTGATATACAGGGTTACTTTAAATTTATTGGCAATATTTCTAACGCTGAAATAGTAGCAGTTATACTTGATTAAGTACTGCCAACCCTCGATATGTTGCCGATGAATTAAAAGTTGCCCTGAATTTTTTAAACAATACATGTTTGTTTGTCTAGTATTAAGCCGAGTACACACGAGTGAACAACAATGCGATCAATTTAAAGTTCTAACAGTCGTGAGGAGTGAGTTCAAGATTAGTGTTCACTCGTGTAGGCCCGGCTTATTGTAGAAACCCAGTCAGTATGCAATTACATTGCCTGCATAGTTTTGTTTTTTAAGAATTACTAAGTAAGGGTTATGGCACCTGATTGGTAAAAAAACTAAAATCAAGTCTAGAGCTTTCACTATGAGTCCATCTCTAAATGTACGAGATTAATGTGTCTATCTCGTACATGTTTACTTACGTTTACGATTATAAAATAAAGTCGCGAAGAATGTTGCCGCATTGATCGATCGTCTGCTCGAACAGTCGAACCCTTATAGAAGTACCGATTCATCAATGAGTCGAAATAAATAACGTAAATAATAAAACTAAGTTTTATTCTGCGTTTAATACGAGTTTAATTGATAAGAATACACGTTTCATGTTACATTGTACCTACTTAGTTATTTCATTTTAGGTCATTTATATCGAAAAATGTGAAATCTAGTAGTAACAATTAATTTATATGATTCCGTGAAATTCTGATTGTATAGTTATGTTCACTATCTACTTAAAATGATTTGGAATACGTGTTGAGTATTTCTTTGTATAATATTTTTGGAGATGACTCCCGTCCACAAATAAATGTGCCTTACATGTGAATCTGTTTTCATTTTTTTGTGTACCAGTCACCATCTGCCCAAATATTGGATGCGTATTTTTTATTTTATCAAATCAATAAAAAATACGAAGATAAAACGCTTCAAAGATAAGGGGGGGCTTGTAACGTCACTTTCCAGTAAAAAGTGTACCTACTGGTTACTGACGTCACATGAGTTTTCAACGCAGTGCATTGTCTACATTTTTTTGTTACGTGATCCCAATTAACCTTCAATGTAATGCTTTAGAAATAAAGTTGACAAACTATTTAAGAAATTGACAGATTTTTGTAGCTTGATGTTCTGGCGTCTGTACATACAGTACACTAATACAGTGACAATTTAGATTGTATCGTACGAGTTTGTGCTGGTAGATAGTTCACCAATGAATGTCCAAAAAAACTTAGTAGCTTGTAGATAATACTGCTTGTATTTATCTAGACCGAGCAGAAGTATATGGCCTGTCGCTGTTTACCACTGAGGGCAACTCTATGTTCAAGTGTTCACCCTCAGCCAGTGTATCGGATTATGCATGGGAAATGAACGATGAGATGAAATGAAAACAATGTTTAGTTTATTTATCCATAGGTAAGTACCTAAACATTTATATATGGATAAATAAACTTATTATAAGCATGAAAATTATTTATATTCATTCTGTTATGTAGAGATGTACCTATGGAAGAATAAGACATAGAGGTATGCGGTATAAAGTCCAGCAAACCTCCGTTGACAAGGGAGGATCATCCGGATAGATGGGTAATTTTACCCGTACCTATACTTATTCCTCCTCTTTGGTTTTGTCTGGTGGGCAACTGCCCGATGGTTGTTGTTGGGTTGTTTTGTATGTTTAGATCATCATGATGTAGGATTTTGTGTGACATTTAGTACATTTTTGTAGTTCGTATGTATGGCGATATAGATCGGCATCTATACTGCCATACATACGAATTAAAGACATGTTGCGCCGACCCCAAATAAACGGGGACAAGGGCAAAAAAATAATGATGTTATTTTCATTGAAAATGACTCCTCATGATTTGCAGAAGTATTGATATACGTTTCGTTTCACTTGAGAAGTTTCCAAACGACACCTTTCAAACTTGACATTTTAAAGTGTAATTTTTGATGAAACGGAACGCCGCGATTTTATAACCTCCAAAAACATCGATCACTTGTTGTTAATTTTATTTATTTGTAAACTTGAATAAGAAAATGTTGACCAGGTACAGTATTATAAATTCAATAACAGTTGTAACATAGTTCGTTAACGATGAATTCGCCGACACTCTTAGATTTCGTTTATCCCTATGATGAATTTTATTTCAGGCTCCGATTCAGAAGGGACTTTCGGCTTATAGTCAGATGTTTATCAGACAAGCCCTCAGACAGTGATGGAAAAGTACCGGAAGTTCAGCCCAAAGCTGCAGAACCTCAGAAATCCTCAGACAATGCCACAGAAAAGATTCAGGAACTCCTGAAGTTGATGATGGCTGAGCCTAAAATAAAGGAGAGTGAATACAAGGATAAGTTCGCCACAGCACCAGTTGTGCAAAGAAAAAAGAAGGGCGATGAAATCGAAATCAAAACAGAGCAAATAGGTAAGCTTTCATACTGTTTGGTAAATTATATAAATCAGTTTTGGTTTAGTAGTACACTGAGTTTCGTAACTACGAACCAGTTTTCTATCTTACTAGCTTTTGCCCGTTTCCGTAAGAATTTCGAAAAATCCTCTTAGTGCTCCCCTACACTCCCCAAGGAACCAACATGCCAAATTTGAGCTTTGAAATTCTAGCAACCAGTAGTTTTGGCTGTGTGTTGTCTGTCAGTCACTCAGTCACCAGTAACAGAAGAATTTTATAAAATTATATTGATTGATTGATTAGTTTTACATGACAAGTTTAAAAAAAGAAAAAATCATAAGCAGGGTAATCAAAAGTAAATATTATTTTTATAACAGAAAAATAGTTGTACTTCAGATAGCTCAAGCTAAACCAGTGATTAAGACCAAAATAACAATTTATTTTCAGAGGAGAGTATTACAAAAGCTGCCAGTGATGTGGCGCAAGCTCTTGGAGGTGATGTGAAGCAGACTGAGGCTGAACTGCTGTCCAGAGTACTGGGCAAGATCAACCAGTCATCAACTACCCTCAGGTAAACTAATTATCTTCCTGCCCTTATTCCATGTGACTCTGGGTTGGTACTTCAGTTTCTTCTTCCATTCTATCTTGTCAAATGACACTGTTTTCTTTCATTCATAATAATAACATTCCTCACACTATTATCCATCTTTTCTTTGGCCTCCATCCACCTGAATCATCAACAGAGATTGAATAGGTAGACTATATTAACCTAATGTTCGTGGAAGTAAGTAACATAGAGTTGAAAATAACTCCTCTAAAATCCTGGAATCATTAACATGACGATTGTATCCCAGGATTTAAGCAATTGCAAATGAGTTATTGGGCTTTGAATACATTTGAACAAAATTATTATATTGAAGAATCCTATTATGTTTCAGAGTTTGGTACCTACTAAAACTTTAAGTACCTTTGTTTTCGCACAGCTCTTTTTTTTTGATTCTTCAAATCAAAAATTTGTAATTATACTCGAAAGTCCAGTTCCAAGTCCAATCCCGGATTTAATTGTCATGATGATTCTGGTATTGTAAAATACCGGAATCATAAATGGAATCAGGAATGGAAGCATTATCAACTCTATGTTACTTACTTCCACGAATATTCGGTAAATATAGTCTACCTATTCCGATCTCCGATCATCAGATAAACAATTGCTACTTTTACTGATTTTGGTAGTAAAATTGTTTAATTGCTTTAATTATATAATTTGTCTTGTAATTGCAGCAAAATCACATTTTGCTTAAATATAAGTTCCCCCCAGATCATAGTTGTTACAATAAACATTGTTTAGCTATTAGTATTTTTTTTATTAAGAAAGTCTGATTTTGCTACAGAAAAACGAATTAATCAAATCATTTATTTTTCCAGTGACCTCTTAGTGGGCATGAAGATAGACCGCACAAAGGAGCCTGAAGAAAGGAAACAGCCAGAGACAAGAGGTCAGCAAGTAAAGCGCTTTGTCAGCAAGACAAAGGCAGAAACACAGCAGACTAGGTACTCCCAGAGGAAAGGCAGGTCAGCAGACGGAGACCAGAGTGGCGAAGGAAGGGAGGAAAGGAGGAAGAGGTAACCTAATTTAACTTTTAGTAAATCTTCATTGCTTTATTGTCAGCTATTTACACTTAAGAAGCTTTGAAAAACTGAAGAAAATGGACCAGTCAGCATAAAGTAGCTATGAATGACAGTCAGTTTTGACAAGTTGCAATATGGTGACTGGTTTCTGTATATTTTATTCATCTAAGGCTAACTTACATACAAAGTGTAAGCAGCTGGCGATTTTAGTGTAGGGCCCATAGTATAAGTTATTTATAATGACCACTTGGCTATGGTAGTTAAACAATCCTACCAAAGGCAAATTTTCGCTCCGCATATCCCATAAAAAAATCTTGTATGTGGAATCAATATGAAAGTACTTATGTGCTTCTATTAGAAAAAGTTCAAAAAGCGTTCCTTAGATTTCTGTACAAGCGGATGGCTATTACCCTCACCTCTATCTAACCAACTATCTATTGGGTTGCTTGGATACAACTCGTTACAGCTAAGACGCTCTGTGGTACTATTGACGGACCTGATCTGCTTTGCTGGCTTGCTTTTTCGTCGGACAATTACTGCCGCGGCAAAAAGCACTAATTGTATGCTGTGCCTCCGTGTCGCACCGTTGCGCGTGCCAAGTCTCCAAAAACTCGCACTCTGGCTGCAGTTAATGATCTCTTGGATTCTAATCCACCAAATGATCTGATTGTGGATGAATGGACGAAGATTTTGTTGGTGCCTAGGTATGTGAGAAGTACTGTGAGAGGGATTCATGAGAGAGTTGCTAAACATATTTTTTTCCTTTTTTTGTATATTATGTTTAGTGCTTTGATTTTTTGTATTTTGTTAAAATCTTTAGTTTTAGTTGCTGTGATTGTTCTTAAACCGTTGTAATTAAATAAATAGGTTTTGCTGTTAGCTATTTACAATGATCCCTTTTCAGCTTTTGCGTTTATTTTGTTTCTAGGTGCAAAAGCCTGATTGATAAAATGAATCATATTTTGCCCATCAAAGTAGTCTCAAAAAATGTATAAATCTTCATGAGCATGAGCTCACAAAGTTTCAATTACAAAATTGTTTCTCTTACAGACCATCTTCATTACAACCAGTATCGGTAACAACAGTGAATATATTCAGCGGCGAGCCTCTCGGCATCTTCAAGGCTAGTGAATCCAACTATGGGACGAAGCTGGAAGTGTGGGAGAACCTGCAACAACGTGAACTGACGCTGGCCACCTCGCAGCCGCCTGTCAACTACTTCCAGAAGATGGCGCTGTGGACTGAACAGGGCAAAATCTGGAAGTTCCCGATTAATAATGAACAAGGTAAGTGTTGAAATATCTCTGCTTATTGCTTATTTCTTGTTTTAAAGTAAAGCTTTCTATCTGTCTGTGCCGTCGCGCAAAATACCATAAAAATCTTCTTGCCAAGATCATGGTTTGCATTTAGAGATACTGATACTGCTGGCCATCTGCTAAGCAAAATTATGAACACACTTTTGTCTGGTTATTATTACATGTGGCAAACATGTACTTTACAACATCCAAATCGGAGTAAGTGTCGCTTAGTTCCACCATTTCATTAAGATATTGTCTTTTGTTTCAGGGCTAGAAGAAGAGCAGAATGTCCACTTCTCCGAGCACATATTCCTCGACTCCCACCTCGAAGGCTGGTGTCCCAAGAAGGGCCCCATCCGGCATTTCATGGAGCTCGTTTGCGTGGGTTTGTCCAAAAACGCATTCTACACCGCAAAGGAGAAGAAAGACCATATTATGTGGTATAAGGAGTATTTTGAATCGAAAAAGGATTTACTGACAGAGGTTGGCGTTTGGGAGCACCAAGCGACCAGTGCCGAAGCCTCGCAGAGTAATTTGTAGATTTATAAATGTATGAAAATAAATATAACTAGTGTTACAGTCACGGTAGCTTTTATTTTTCTGCAGCACATATTTCCCATTCACATTGGTTACGTGAACTCACGCTTTTGTAGCACAGTGTTAGTTACACTGTGCTACAAAAACACAATTTGGAAAGGAGTTTTTAAATAAAAACACCATCTTTCATTTTACTTCACTTTATTGCACCTAAGGAAGTACACTTCGTTGCATATTTCGTTGTTTCTTGTCACTTGATAGCGACCCATGGAGTTAGTTTACAAATATTATTATTACGAGAGTCTTACGACTTACTTGGCATAATAATTGGACATCAAAAAGTCAAAATCGACTTAAAACTATGGATCAAATATTTTAAAGAACGGATGTTTTAACCTTAAGTCTACCTCTACGCTGAGAGAGCTTCAAGACACTACAAAATGTATAATATACATAATAACAATTACCTTTACAACATCATGTCGATAATGACACAATACAAAGTTATTTTAGTACAAAAAACCTACCCAATCGTTTGTATGTAAAAACAAGGAACTCGTTATATCTAAGTACATATTCTTACGTTAATCTTCGTATACTTTAAAAGCCTCCAAAAACGTTCCAATAGTTAGAGAGAAAAAAAAACAAAATGTACAAAATAAATGTACTTAAAAACATCACATAATTTTGTACGAAATGTGCGTTCACACTGAGAATTTTATTAGTCAATGGGATAAAATCAGAAACTATAGAATATTTTAGAAGTAATGGAAATGTTTTTGAAGTCTCGAGAAGAGAAAACCTAACTGATTTGTAAATTCTTATGTAAATATTAATGATACTGGAGTTGCCTCCCTGCGGGAACATGTGTTAGTATTACACTAAATAGTTAACCTGTTTACTTAAGCGTTACAACAATAAGTTACTAGAGTGGCCTGAGTATTAATTACTAAGAGGAATGTTGAGTCGGTCGCATACATCCGAAAGAAAAAAGCTAAAACAAAACAGATATTTCGTTCATTTTAAAACTTATATTGAAATAGAATTGCTTGTTAAGATGTTTGCAACCCGCAATATTGATGTATCAATGCGACAGTTTACATTAAATCTCATACTAAATTAATTATTATTGAAATACTACATGCAAGATGATAGGTCTAAACTTTAAATGGAACGCCGATTGAACTTGTATTTTAGCACCCGAGTACAAGTATAGAAAATGTTTATTACTTTATAGATCTGCATTTTATTTTGTGCACAATTAAGGAGAGTGAAGAAAAACTAATATAGGTACCTTACAGCTAAATACTTAGAAAAACAAACAGAACAAATGACAACAAGTGTAGAAAATAGCGGAAGACAGAAGGAAGCTAGTTCGGTCCATAAGAACACGCAACAATTTATTAGCGAACATTTAATTTTAGAATCGATTCAAAGAATTATCGATCGGATCGAATCACGAGCATTTATTACTTCGTTCACGATAAATAAAAATTATTTAATCGTACCTTTCCCTGGGGTCTTTGGAAAAAATATTCTAGGCGTCACAAATTATGAGCATACTGAGCCTTAGACCATAGTAGGATTGCTCTAAGTAATAGACAGGTATTTTGCTTTATCGTACACACTAAGTAAAATTGGTATATCGGGAACGAAGTACTATAAACTTAACATTTCATTTAATTTAGAAGAAAGCAAAAATAGACACCATTTGGCAAGAAAAAACAATTATTAGAACTGCAATTAAATACACAATAGAAACTTAACCTCCACTCTTTAAAAAATAGTTAAAACGTATCTAATGTCTTTTTATTTCGTTTCGATTGTCATCTTAAAACAATTGTGATTTAAAAACAGATATACAAAGTACCCAATAGAATCTCCTATCTAGCAAATACGGAAATTAAGTGATTTCATTTGGCTGTGCAAGCATCAACGCCTTATTCAGATTTTATTGAGCACCTGTATAGTTTTCATTTGATTTAGAACCTTATATCAATGATATAAGTCGGAAAATCGTGTCATCATATAGAACAACCACAGAGTTGTAAAGTTCAATTCATAAACGCCTTTTCCTAGCTTTGGAAAATAAAAATCAACTCAAAACTACTTTTATTATTAATTGAATGAAACACGAGCTGTGCGTACATCGTAAAACTATAGGAGCATCTTGTGAAACTACAAAATAATTGTACATTCGGAATGATTTAGTTAACATAATGGGGGCTTGGCGGCACAATTTAAGAACATAACCAATATTTCAGGAAAATTATTTCAAAAATGCACTTGATAAAAATTCCACGGAACATGGCGCATTGTAAAAAAAAACTTGAAATTTAAAAAAGGAATATCGTAAGGTTACTTAAACCTACGATACATTATAAAAATTGACATTCGAACGATATCTACGTGTGGTGTATTGATTCATTACACCTACATTAACTGTGACGATTGACGAATATTGAAGAAACTAATGACAATTGGTTTATAATTTTGAAATATCCTGTACACAATGGATGAATGGCCTTATTTTATATTAAGATCCTTAAGACTTTTTTGGATAAGCCGCCTAGTGGCGATTCAAGAGGGAGATCTATCACTGATGTTGATGTTGATTTAGATTAATATATTTGGGCAATATGTGTGAACAAGTGTGGCTCGTGTGGATGACCAGTATCGTCCAGTGTGTACAAGAGCTATGGGTAGTGACGTCGTAGAGCCCCCGCTACGGACTGTCGGCTGCGGAGTGTCGCGGACTGCTCAGTGGAGTCGCTCGTGTGGACGGCTGCGTTGTGTGGGCTCGCCCGATCTCTTACATCACCTGGAACGAAAATAACATCTCATTATATACCTTTAGGCTCTTATTATAAATAATAAATTCATCCAGTCAAGTTCTTACTGAGGTATACTAGTAGTGCTAATAGTGTGACTCGGTATGACGTGTTATTTCACCAGATGGGGTTTATTAAATGTCACCGGAAAATTGCAAACTCCGTAAGATTGTAATAAATCTTTATTAGATTGATCTTTTTTAGAGGTTTATTACAATTTTACGGAGTTTGCAATTTTCCGGTGACACATACGATCTGTTTACGACGATCAGTTCTATTCATAGTATCCTACCTATTTTTTTTTATGGCCATGTGTGAGTGACGCCTGCTTATGTAATTTGACTCTGTTTAAAAAAAAATCGAACGGAGCAAGTCATTTCGTTAAGACCTACAAAAGGCTCGGATACCGGTAAAATTTTCAAACCGTTACTATATAGGTACTTGACGCTAAAACCTTTTAATTCGGGCTTTGTTCGAATAAAACGATTTTTTTAAACCGTTATTTGGAGGTGTCTTTACATAAAGGTTTTTCTGATTAAACGGTTTAGAGCAATAAAAACCGGTTTATACTGACGCACAACAAAGAAAAGCCGCGGCGCGCGCATTTTCACAAGTTGCAACGCGTCTACCGACACGCCCGCCGCGCCGCTTGTCAAATAAACCGGTTAATTTAGGTTAAGATAAAGTTCTTAAAACGTTTACGTCCTTTAGAAAAGTTCGGAGCAAAACCGCAATAAACCGGTATTTTTTAAACCAGTTCCGAGCCTTGCCTAGAGTGTCTGCTCACATGACCCCACATATCTGTATGATATAAGGAACGTCAGCAGTGCGATTTTGTGCGAGTGTGGGTGGGGGAGCGAGACAAAGCATCGAATGTGCTGGCGTTTTGCGGGTATTACTTTTATGTTTTTGTCTAGACACTTATTATATTTTTAGTATCTATCTTCACATGCACAACAGACTTGGTTTCCGTACGTCATGTCCAAGGCAGCACAGCATTATGCTGAGTGGAAGCCCTTTTGCCACAACCACGACATGCATTGCATCCACTTTATTTATACCTACACATTTTTTTTTTCTTATTCCGTTTTTAACGTGTCTTTACTGATATAATTTAAGAACTACTAACACTATCATTTAGGGTTTACTTATGTTTGTAGGTATGTCGTTTTGTGGCAATTGAATACTTTTTCTAACCTTTTCTTTCTTTTTGTAACCTTTTCACCTACACGGGACAAGTTTACAGAATCGCACTGCTGACGCAGCTTACAGTTCACTGTGTGCTCACTCCACTTTAGTTTACACGGTGAGATGTTGCCCTCCCACCAGGTCAGGAGCTGCGGCAACTTCTACACAACACGTACCTGCAGTATCTGGCTAGCCTCGAAGGCGGTGCCGGGCAGCAGCACGATGGGCGCGGCGACACGCCCGGCCTCCACGCACACCATGTTGGGGAACTCATCGTCGCCGAAGTCGGGGATCTCTTTGGCGTACTCCGACCAGGGGTTCCAGATCACTGTGGAGAAGGTGGTTTTAGAAATAAATATCGAAGAAAAGAGCATTGAGATTGAGTCAGATACTTATTTAGTGAAAAATATTGACACAGTGAGTTAACATTGTATTTTTAATAGCCATTTCTGTCCCGCTGCACTGCTGGGCAAAGCGATTTGAATTTTATTTTTTAGAAGACTGGCTCTTCCAGCCAGTCTTCTAAAAAATAAAATTCAAATCGACTTGGTCCTTCTACAAAATCATCTTTTACATTTAAAAATAAATTACGATATTTTTAAGGAACGGTTCGATTGTGCGCACGAATATGCCAAGCGCGTGATCTACACAACAATATTATGCATCCTTCATAATCTTGCTGTGTAGATCAAGCGGTTCAGACTACGCAGGCGTGACGTCATAACGTCGTTCTTGATTCTACAAAAAAAACGTCAAAAAAGTAGACATACGCGATTAGACATCACAAGACTAAGACACAGGTTTAAATAAACCTAAATCGGGCAACGCACTAAATTACCTTCAGAATTCTATTTTTGCAACTGTAATCTTATACTTGTCATACCATAGTTTTTATCCAGATTATTATAATACTATTATAGACCAATATTAATATATACTACTGAACTATATGTTCAATTTTTGTAAACTTATAATTACAATAAATGTTTATTATTAAAATGTTTGTTTGTTTGTGTGTTTTTGTTGTTTTAATGTTTTTCTTTGTTTGTTACTAGACGTAGCCTTTCACTAGCCTTTCAGTTCCGGTCAGTGTCTTCTCTATGACGCAGCAGGACAGCACTTTATGCTGAATGGTCCTCATCAAATTTTTAATTGTACCTACGCTAAGTCACACGTCAATGAAACGCCGATCGAGCTGGCCTAGCATAGTATCTACAATGTTTCAAACAGAACAGACCAGCTTACTGTGCATGTGGTGATCAACTGTGCTTAAGAGCGTTCACTCCTCAAAATGTTTTAAGTTTTCTATGGAAAGTGAAAAATCACTTTCCCTTTGAACTTTTTTTAGACCTAGTATAGGTACCTATGCTGCGTATGCGTACCGAATTTAATTAAAATAGGTCTAATTTACAAAAATAAGGACTTGATTTTTTTTTTGAATCGCCGTGAGCAATAAATGGTTTTAGTAAATAATACATTGTTGTGTTGGCAATAAATTAATGTTTCTTTCTTTCTTTCTAAACGCTCCTAAGTGCATGTAAACAAAGAACGAATCGTACCGGTATCAGGGAAGTTGTACTTCTGTATCCTCATCTTGCGGCCGCTGACGACGTTGGTAATGATGTGCTCCTGCATCGTGTTCTGGTAGATGCGGTCCGTCCACTCGTTGATCGTCACCACCTCTCTGCCCTCCTGGTACACTGTGCTTTCTCGCGTCTACAAATATAACACATTTTATTATCTGAATCAATGTAACAGTTTGTGTATTATCACGGTAATGGTAATGCGATGCGTTCCTGGGGGATTGTTTATAATTTTTGGACATCTAGGTCGTCAGCCTTTGAGAAACCTCCACAGTTATTTTCTATTTTGGTTCGTCTGGCACATTATGCCAGTTTGAGCTAGGCAATATATTAAAATCGAAATACCACACGTAGATTTTTCTCAGATGAAGAGACGTGTCACAAACTATAGGCCTTGTTCTTACCATAAGTCTGATTAATCCAAATTGGGATTACAAGAGAATATATCATTATTCTCTTCATCAAATAATAATAGTTGCATATAAGTATGTACTATTATTTATCTTATAATATTATTTAGTATGTATAAGTGTCATGCATATTTATTTAAGTAATATTTATGTTGTATATCTCTTTTATTCGACTCTCCTTTCGCAGGTATGCTGGAAGAGATTTCTTTAGAAAAAAGTATCACCTTTGTACGTATTTTTTTGTTCCCTTCTTCTTATCTATTTGTTAAATGTGTGTACATAACGGTTAAATAAATAAAAATAGTAAGTTTTCCATAATACGGAATGAGCCTTAGGCTCGGAAACATAATTTTGCGGCGTAATAAAGCTGTTTATAATTAAAATTCAAAAGCAACGTAATGACTTTGACCCTTGAAACTGTCAGCTATATGATTGCTCAAACAATGCCCATCTGCCAGCGATCATTACTGATTTTTACATGACAATTGTATATATATCCGGTTATCTACGCGAGATTGTGGCACTGACGTCTCTCAAACTGAGTTTAAGAGACCGAGTCACTGACAAATTGACCTTATATTCGTATGGCAACACATAAACTATAGAAAAGCTATTCAAAATGATAATCCTCACATAAACATTGAGACGCTACACCTCGTCGTATAGTCAAATTGGAAGGTGCAACCAACGTGATGAATTTTAGGGGCCCGGGCAGTCTTTTTCCAGCAATAGACATCTTTCGGCTAAATTTGGTGCCTTGCTCGCATGCAGCGGATTCTTGCGATCTTCAGCAGTTCGACGATTGTCAAGAGACAAGAGTTTATTCTATCATCAACAGAAGGTTCCATCTCACAGCTCATCTTGTCAATGCATGCCGGTGATTTGGCAGCAGCGCACGTCAGGCACCTTGAAGTACGTGTGCAGGAGCAGCTGGCAACTGAACGAGGGATCCATTTCACTGAGGATCCAGTACATTATCAGCTCACCTTGTCAATGAACATGCAGCCATGCATGCCGGTGATCTGGCAGCGGCGCACGTCGGGCACTTTGAAGTACGTGTGAAGGAGCAGCTGGCAGCTGAACGTGAGCTCCTTGCTCGGGTTGTACACGCCGATGTTGAAATGCAGCTCCTTCTCGCGAAGGATCAGCCTGTAGGTCAGTCTGAACCTGGACAGAAACGGTTGAGAGGTTAAACGGAGATTGATCATGTATCTTCACACAATTTTTTTAGGTAGGAATCGCCTACGTACCCTGCTTGTACATCTAATAAATTTAATTAAGAACGATCCTGCCCATTCCTCTTAAATTATTTCACCATTTGTTCCAGAAAATCCTCGTTTTTAGAATGATAGGTAGATACTCAACTTATGCACAGCTTGCACATAAGTATTGGCTGCCTGTCTCTCACACATTAAATTACCATAGAAAAAGGGGTGGCCAGGCGCGGGTCCATTCAATTAACTTAAGTGTTCCTGAACTATAAATTGTGCTTGTCCCACTCCTCATTTTAGTTTACTTACTGGAAGTGTATCATGGACCTAGTGAAGTCGTTATCCATGAGGCTGAAGACGGCCTCCACATCTCCGCTAGGGAGGCGCCCCAGCATCTTCTCCAAATGCCAACCCTTGCTGCGGACTGAACACCCATTGTCCAAATAGAGCTGCAAACATGACTTACTGGAAGTGCCACATGGACCTGGTGAAGTCGTCATCCATGAGGCTGAAGACAGCCTCCACATCCCCGCTTGGCAGGCGCTCCGGCATCTTCTCCACATGCCAGCGCGCTATCCGCGCGAACCCGTGCTGCGGACCGAAGGCCCATTGTCCGAATTGAGCTGCAAGGAACGATTTCACATTCAGTTCTACTGTTCAAGACTCTCACTGTTCAAGGTCTGTTCTCTCAAACACAGAAAGACAAAGAGACATTTCAACCAACCAAAAACATTACCCTCTTTTTAGGCACCACAGTAAGGTATAAAGGCAAAAGCAAGGTAATTTTGTTTTACATTGAAGAAATAATGATGCGGCTCGAAGGACCAGGTTAAAACTGACATAGTTCTAGTGACGGTACCGAAGGTATTTGTTGTTTTCTTCTTCAGTTACTTGTTATACTGTAGAAAAGATGCCAGGTTTAGGTCTTGGCTAATAACAATGAAATGAGAAGAACCCGTAGCTAAGTAGTGCAGACCAAACGTGTAAGACCAAGAATTCTTATTTCTCACAATAGCTACTTGTAGAAAGTTGTCGTTATAGTTTTCCAGCTACGAGCTGCCTATTATTATTTGTAATTAGAAGCAACAATAACAACATTAAAAAAAAACTTACGGAAAACAAACGGTATCCCTCCTCTTATCGCCCTCTTGCCATCAAATACTGCTTGTTTACTGCGAAAAACAAAAAAAAAACACGTTATTAATAGCAAACAAATTGCTACGACAAAGTTGTCATCAAATCGATACATATCGGGAATACTAATTCGATTCGAAGGTAATTTTCAAAGGCATCGATAAAAAGGACAAATAATTATTAAATTGTAATGTCAGGTAGCAGCACCTATAATTATTAAAGCTATAATTATTGCTTTATGCGTTTAATTCAATTAACACAACACACGACAAATGACGAACGTTTAATTTCTTTAACAGTTTTAAAGTTCAAAGCGTTACTATTACGCAGATGTGCTAAGTTTCCAACTTTATAATAATGTCGCCATTATAAATAAAACCTCTGGTGCTAATTCCCCATTTCCAATATTTATTTAAGAGGATACACATAGTAATATAATGACGAAACACAAACAAATGCACGAAAGGCAAAAGATGATTAAAGAAGTTGCGGTAATAAAGCTTGCATAACTAAAATACAGTCAGTTTCTACAGTTATTTTCACTTCAAAAAACTTACAATTGATTTTCTGAAAACAATCGAACTGACTCAACTTCAGAATCCGAACAAAAATAATGGAAAAATTGCTACGAAATTACCGACGGAAAACTCCCATCTTCCAAGTTTGTAATTGATAATGAAAATATTTACTTATACTTAAATATTGTTACGAAACATTCAAAGGGTTCGTTTCATTGTTTTTCATCCATTACGAGCTTTCCGTTGTAAAAACAATCTTCAAAAACAGATCATGATTTTAGCATAATGATATTTATTAGACAATCATTATTGGCCAGTCATGAGTGTACTAATGTATTGTAAAGTCATGCTTTATATCCAAATAGGTATGTAGTAATGGCAGGCATAACTAATGCTTCATGCACGTCTCACGAGTCGGATCGACTGTTACAATACACACATATTACTCGCATGCATTAGCTTGAACCGCAACAGTTTAGCCTGACCGCACTCCGCAAGCAGAAGCAGCATTACTCCTCCAGCTCACGTTTGAAACATGATCAATTTTAGCGGTTGCATTCCAGCGCCGCCGGGGGACGATGCAAAAAGCACCCTTATATTATAAATGCATCAGTGGACAGGTCGGCCGCGACAAAAACGGAGCTCGAGCAAGCCACGTATAAATTATTTATACCATTTTTAGCATTTCGGAGTTTGTGAAACGAGTGGTCGCGAATGATGACCACGACGCGACGGGATCGTCATCGAAACGCGTCGCGCTGGGAATTTGCACTTTGAGTCACCACGCTATCGCCAAATGTTGATGGGCCATTCCGGAATACGTCTACTACCGAACTTGGAGGTGGCTTTTTATGTAAGCCGGTGGAAATCGTCCAAAATAAAAATAAATTATCGCTTTTTGAATAAAAATCAACCGCTCATCTGATTATACGGAACTCCAACTGCTAAAATGGAAGCAACGATTTAAGTTTGGCAAATTTTAGATTAATTTGTTACAAGAAGGTACCTACACAGAGCGCCAGATTCTTAAATATTTGAATTACGTCATTCAAACAAATTAAAACGGAAATTATCGATCTAGAAATTAAATACATAAATCGTAACTCCCACGTTGCCAGCAATCTTGGTGCATGTATTTCACACGGACTATGTACACTTGAACAAACGGTACGGCAAGTTTCAACGTATTCTATGTGTTTATAACAAACATATTTGTCTAAAACCCTTATAAAGTAGGTACTCTAATTATCTGCAAATTAACTGCTGTGAAAAATGTTAATTGACACACAAATATTAATAAACGTCTTCTGCGTAATGCCAGCCACCTTTTTACTGTCCACCATATATAGAGCTATAACCCTTACAGATGATACAGACCGGTGCACCGTTAGCACTCCCCCGACTAAGATACGAACCGTTTATTACCTTACAATGTCTTAACGATAATTGCATTTTGACATTGATAATACCCAGCGGTAAACGACTCTGTTGATTAAACTAGAACCAATCAAATAGAATAAAATGTAACGGAGCCTGGAGCGGACAGGCGAACGGAATACCAATGACGCCTTTAATTTAAAATATTTCAATAACTAGTAAGCTCAGTTCGAAATGGCAATAGTACGTTTTCCACGAATCGGGAGAGGGACTAGATAAAGTTTTAATTAGAGATTCCGGATGAAATTCCTCCATGAGTCGCCGGGAGCCGATACATTCCCGCTTCGGCACCAGCCGAGTTTTTACACCACGCAAACTCGTTCCATCCCGCCATTCTCCGGCCAGATAAATAGCGACAATAAATATACCATTGGAGCCAATTGCTTTCTCTATATGACCGTTACAATAAAATTTCCCAAATCGTGTGATTTTTGAACCAATTAAAGGCTTGGTATTTGTAATGACCCCCATAAATCCACCCTCTCCGCAATGAAGTAAATAACTTTGGTCCTTTTCTACACAATATAGCAAATGAGCCAAATCTCTTTTGGCACTAATGATTTTTTACATAGGGATGTTTTATGTTAAGAAAAAATCGTGGAAAAAATCGCATATCTCTTGATGCGAGATAATGTTAATATCAACACTCGGCAACAGAGACCTGTGATACCCATTGTTTGATAACAAGCAAATGATGCCGCCACGGCCTATTCTCAGTGAAGCCTCATAAAAAGCTCCAATACCTAAATTAACGTGACATTTATAATTGATTAAGTTTTTGCTCCAAAGAAAAATGTTAATCAACATTTCATTGGGGCGCTGAAGCGGCCGCGGAGATCACAATATTGTGCAAAAACGCTATGACCCACGATAGTTTCTCGCGACTAGCTCTCATAGTCATTGTTCTCGACTTTCATGTAACTATTGATCACATAAGCTCATCACGTTTCTCAACATTGTTGTGGCGTTCTCGTGAGATGGCGAGCGCTGCGGAGCACCCTGCCGCCGCCGCAGCCGGGGGCGACACACGCACCCCGCACGATAACATTATAATTAACTAGACGAGCATTTTTATGTGCCGCATCAACCAGTTATGTCCATGAATGGAATTTCATTAATATTGCCTCAACGCGCAGGTCTATTCATATCACATTTGCAGCCACAGCAGAGGGTGCGGACGAGAAATTATTAAGGTAATTTGAAAAACAAAGCAAGCTTCAATAAAAATGCAAAATGAACCAGTTTTCATTACCAGCCCAGACAAAAAGAAAAAACAACAATATTAGCGATGAACTAGCAGGAAAAAAAATTGATAAGAAAAGCAACAAAGCAGTTGCATAGTTAGTCGCAGACATGTTCCAATGGACACCCTTCCTCATAGTTAATGAATCCTCTAATTATTTTAACTAGCGAGCTGATGAAAAAAGTGGCGTTGCTATCACAAAAAGGGTAGAACAAACTTTTTGAAACGCTACCAAGTTAATGACACGGAGCGTGTTACTTTGACATATTAAGAGAAGACAGTAAACTGGTTTGAAGAAAAAACTGTGGATAAAGGCAGGGGCTCCTGTGCATCAACAAATTAAAGGTCGCATAAACGATGCGACACTATAGGACGCAATTAGATCTTTTTAGGAGCAGCGATCCCGCAGCCGCCGGCCGGCTGGGTATATCATTATCTACTGCAAATAACCGGTAGCCACAATAAAAAACTTTTAAAAGCAATATGACATTAAAGCGCACTTCATTTTGCGAGTGGATCAGCTCGCTACTGTGTAATGACTAGTATTTAATCCGCCACAGCGACTTCCAGAATTAAACACGCACGATTTAAGATAATGATTGTTATATTATATGCTCATTATTGTGAGATATTTTTATGTGCACAACTTGAAGAGCCATAATAATAAATTGGCTGCTTAATTAACATCGAGCTAAGTAACTGTTATAGATATTGGCTTAATGTACACGTTCGACATTAAAATTGTTCGTGATAATGTTTACAAATTAATTGATGAGACTGAAAATACTCCAGCAAATTGCCCATTGCCACCATGCGCGTTAGATGACGCTGTAAATATGGAAAGGTGTCTTCATGTTCACACGGAAACTACACCCATTGCCACAGTTGATCAGCAGTATAAAAAATGTTCCTAAGAACTACCTACAGTTAAGAAAATCACGAAGTCCTCAAGTCAAGATATAGCTGAAGAAGAAAATCTGTTACAAGAAGACATTAAATAAATCAGGTTTATAACAGGCACTGTGCTCCGTGTTCCAATTGATTGTGTTTTATGTGTCCACCTCACAATAGTTCCCGAGGTGTAGTATCGTAACATTGCGTTACATCGCCAACGCGTCGACCGAACTAGTCACCAAGAAATAGACGCGAACAAAAGGACCAGAGAGTCTAGACAAAGCGACGAGCCATCGACAATTCTAAAACGAAATTCCACGTGGTTTTTTTTCAAACGATTCTGGTTCCTCCTTACCCAATCCTCATACTTCTCATCGAGTGACCATGCCACTACCGGAAAAACTACATAAGGAAAAGCCAAGGGGCGTCATAGGAGCCTTCTTCCCGTAGCTCTTGCCAGTGGGCAAATGTTAAAACTGACAGATATCTGAAACTCTGGATGCATGTGTTTGCTTTGGTGATACTTGGGCTTTCGGCTTCATGTTGATGATGATGATGATATCAGTATCTACTGCACATCATATCATCCTAACCATAGTTGGGGAATAAAACTATTTATCTCTTTTCCTTTATGACTTTAATTCAGAAGTGAACCTTCTACCTTTACGGTGCATAGACATAAAGCGCCGTTTATTTTCGCTTGAAACTTAGACATCTGGATTATTGTTAACTGGGGTCAGATTACGTCACCACGGTTAATGCCTTTCAAAACATTTTATTTTCTTGGATATACTTTGCATATTGAATTATACACTTCTCATCAAAAAAATCGAAACACCTCGCAGTTTATGATTTGATAAGGATTATCAGAAAAATGTGTATATTTAGGAATAAATGTAAAATGTCATTTAATAGTGAGTAGTATGAGGTTTTTAAATCCTAATGTTAATGTTCTAAATTCAAATTAAGTCTTCATAGGTTTCGTATTTTGTATAATGAGTAATTTTTACCCTGTATGGAATATGAAGGAAATGGGTAAAACAACACGCGTAAATGAAAAAAAATGTAAGAAACGTTTATTTAATAACTTGTATTCCCTCCGCGAGCTCTTATTACTGCTTCCATACGGTTCTTCATCGATCGGATGAGAGTCACGATCACATGTTGTGGTATATTATCCCATTCCTCTTGGATTGCATTTTGCAGCTGGCTAAGTGTTTCTGGGGCTGGATCTCTTGCTCGAATTCGTCTCTTTAATTCATCCCATAGATGTTCAATGGGATTCATGTCCGGGCTTCTTGCTGGCCATACCATAATGGAGATACCGACTTCGGTAAGATAATCTCGTACGACGCCCGCGGTGTGAGCTCTAGCATTGTCGTGCATGAATATGAAGTCGTTGCCAATAAAATGTGCATAGGGCATCACATGAGGTTCAAGACACTGTTCGATGTACCGATGAGAGTTTAGTGCAGGCAGCCGTGGCCCAGATACAAAGGCAAGTTCTGTCTTACCGTCGGCGCTGATTCCTCCCCAAACCGTCCACGAACCGCCACCATAGCTGACCTTTTCTTCAATGCAGCATTGTGCAAAGCGTTCTCCATCTCTTCTGTAGACCTTGTTCCTTCCGTCGTTACCATACAGCATAATTTTACACTCATCAGAAAACAGTACTTTGCTCCACTGAAGGTATGACCAAGTTAGGTGCTCGCGTGCAAAGTTAAGGCGCGCTCTTCGATGGTCTGCAGTTAATTTCGGCCCATTCGCTGGCTTATGCGGTGCCAATCCGCGTTCCTTCAACCTTCTTCTTATTGTAGAGTCACTTACAGCTACTCTTCGTACAACGCGAAGCTGCTGCTGCAGTTGAAAAGCGTTAAGGCGTCGATTTCGTAAAGAGGTTGTTACAATAAATCGATCATCTCGCTCAGAAGTGACCCGATTCCTGCCAGATCCTGAACGGCGCGTGAACGAACCAGTCTCCCGATAGCGTTTGTAGACTCTATGAACAGATGATAAGCTTAGATGCAATCTTGCAGCCACAACACGCTGACTAAGTCCAGAATCCAGCAATGCCACCACTTGGGCGGCTTCTGCGGGCGAAGTATCCATATGTTTTAGAAAAAAAAGTTTTTTCAGACGTCCCAAAGTCACAGTAAATGAAATAAGAAACAAAAAGTTTAAAGACAAGCGCTAATTTTAGTTTTTAAACGAGAAACGTACTCCAACCCTAAATACACATTTGTCTCAAAACAGTGATTAATTTCATTTATAGGATAAACAAATGAAATTCTAATTTCGAATTTTGATTTTTTTCTTCTTACTGTAATGACCAAACTGCCAGCTACACAATAATGTTTTTTTTATTCATGGAATTAATTCTCTTTTGTAAAAAATTAGGACAAAAACAATAAAAACGAAAGTGTTTCGATTTTTTTGATGAGAAGTGTATTTACTGCTGCTCTCAAAGCTGATCTCAAGAAATTAAAAGTAATATTACATCAATAATTAAGAGATGGATGTACAGTGTGTTACATGAAATGCCTTGATAAGGGGTGACTACTGCTATGACGATTATTAGAGAAGTGTGAAAGAAGCAATATTGTGCTGACCCCAAATACATTGATATAAGGACAAGAGAATATTGAGAAATTAGAGAATGATGATGAAACAGTCACTTCACTTATCAGTTTAAGATAGATGGGCTGACCACTATCTGTGCGGCCCGTAATATTGAAGTAATTAATTATAAGCTAGTATCTTTGCAGTGATAATTGTAGGCTCGCAGTGATTGATGTGATACAGTAAACGATGTATTTAACTTTCAATGATAACCTCCCTATCAGCGAGTTATCTATTTGCAGTAATATGCATTGTTTAGATTAAGATATTGATAGTATAAATACTTCAGTCAAGTCTAGGCAAACAAGCGTAGGCAATGTGAGGCACGTTCATTTCTAATAGAGGTAAAGATACAACCTTTAAAGGAAGAGGATGCGAGTTTCAAGCAAAGAGACATTTAAGGACCCGTTATGAAGATTTGAAACGCCAAAGAACTAATAAATGAATACCTAGTAAGTACCTATTATTGATATTCTGCAAGAACCAACAAAAACGCATACAATCACTTCTATACATTAGAAGTAAATAAAGGTTTTACTAACATCAGACCTTTTAAAAACCAGGAGCCCACCGATTTATCACGCTTTGACAAGAAAACCGATTTGTCGATGGGAACTGCATAAAGCAGATTTAGCATCTCATACAAATCAATTTCATTCAAATACAGTTTCTCATACATAAGCCAAAGCTGCTTCCAACCAGATCGACGACCAAAAACTAAAAATCCCTTAGCAACATCATCGTAAATCGTGTACCACGGTAACATAGAGGTGCTTATAACCTTGCGCCGTGGCAGACCAGGGCCGTCCAATGAAAGTGCTCGCAGCCGGAACACGCGTGGGCTGGTGCCAGCCTCGGAGGTACTGAGCACGTGCTATGAGTACTGGCTATTGATTGAACCATTTCTGGTTGTTATTTTTTGGAATGGTGCATAGTGACCAGTTTGATTGTGGTCAAAGAAGGATGTATATGGGCGTTTTTAATACATCAATGTATATGGAACTCTTTTCAGATAGGAAATATTAGTAAACTGATCCAAGAGATATGGAGCACATGTCAGGAGAACGTATAGGTATTGATAACCACGACATGGTTTTTTCTTTTTAATTCTGCACAATGGGCAGTTTAAAAATGCTGAAAGAAGGATGTCTGTGACAAGGTTCAGAGAGAATAGGACGACGATGCCATCTATTTCGGTCACAGCGACTGCTTTTCTTATTTCTCATGACGGAGAGTTAAGGTTTGCTCTCTTTCATGCGCTCTCATGTCACTGATATATGCAACTTTGAAGGATAAAGCCCTAGACCACCAACAAAACATATAAGTAAGCTGCATAGTAAGCTGTATACGCCAGTCCCTGCAGGAGTCCTTGATTCAAGATTTTTTAACAGAGGACTAATACATGATCTACAGTTCTTCAGGACAATTTCAAAAGAAGATCTAGGAAAACCAAATTGATAAAGCTTAAATACTGAAACAGCACCTTAAAGAGCACAAACGAACATGGTAGTAACCAAGCAAAAACTCAATAAATGTTACACCTAGGAAACCTCCGATTTGCTGTTAATCAAAACGTAAGTTTAATTTAAAATTATATTTGGTCCTTGTAGGTTTTTCTTTTGGTCCTTCCAATCAGGATTTTAAAACTATGAAAATGTTGTAGTTTTTGCGCTTCTTCTTTTGCCTTATTTAACAAAGTCCGCCTTTACAACATAAAAACCAAAAGCTTCACCAATATCCACTTAGATAAAGCAACTAATTATACATTAATTGCGTTTATAAGCTCATTATATTTAGTCAATTTTTCATTGGCGTTCTGATTGATAGCCTGAGTAACTTCCTTGTACCCTATTAGTACAGTTACATGAATAAAATCTAATTACACAAGACTTTTTGCATAAAGCGAAGCGGCAACGTGTAATTTGTTAATACAAGATTTAAGTTGTGATTACAATCAATTATTATGTATACGAGTTATATGACCTTAAGTTAAAATTAACTATTCTGTCGGCGTCTGCATTTGGAAAACGGAACTTAGTATATTAGGTAGGTAGTGTTGACTGCTTATTTATCTAAATTCTTAATTAAAGTTTTCAAGACAGGTCTTAATTTTGTGGTGCCGTCATTGAGATTGTACTATTACCATTTTTATAGTCATTTACTCGGATATCTATTGCCAGTACTTTTGCATCAAATAAGAGATTGGAATTTCCTCCTTTCTATCACAATGAGACAGCTATGCTTACTAGTTTATTTTTCAATCCGTGGCCTAGTCAGTAGTGACATTTTGTAACTTAGCCAGTGAAGCGGAATCCGAACTAGTTTAGACTGCTGCTGCCTTTTTACAGCACAGCAGCCATAGTTTCAAAATGATGACAAATGATTACATTCTTAATAGAATACTGTGTTTTCTGTTGAGTACTATACTATGACTTTCGGGCTGAGGATCTCCCTAAACCTTGGCTGTTTTTCTTCGTGTCGATTGATTTACTCTAAATTTTGTCACACCAGACTCGTCGTCTGAATCAAAATAAAAAACTTGAAAAGGGTAACAGTTTATTTTTAACTACAAGTTACGGCTCATCAAGCTAAATGAACTTAACCATAAACTGAGATAAGTGACTCAGTTTATTCAATCTGCATTTTATAGCCATCCATCATTACAGCTACCGGAACAGAATCAATAAAATTAAACATGAAATGTACCATAAAACTACCATTAGTACCTGTTACATTACGTAATCATTGAAGGTACGATTTTCATGGTACATTTACCCTCATATTAAATTAATAGACTCACTTAGTTTCCATAAGGACCAAAATCATGAAGGCAGAAGGATCACTTTTATTAAGAACGCGTCGGGAATTCTGCTTCGGTATTGGCAGTTAAAAGTTGAAACTTATTAATCGCAAATTGGTTACACACCTTTTAATTAAGATTAAGGGCAACGCGCGATGCAGTGAAGCAATTAATACAAAAATAATAATAATATACTAAAATGCATTTAGGGCTATGCACGTTAGTTCTTTAAAAGGTCCGTTTTATTGGACTATGTCTACAGCGTTTTGGGCCTTCTGCCCATATTCGTATCTGTATCCTCTTAAGATTTACGGTTCTCACTTAATTACTGTAACGTGTTGTTTGAAAACGGGACAGAGACAAACGTTACATACAAGAACTAAGTGGTCTTGCAACAAAACTCCTTTTGCCGACAGGGGTCAGCGCTGTAAATAGCGCCAGCAGATGGTCCCGACAGCCGATTAATAAGACAGGGACTCCGCCCCAGGCAGGGCTGCGGTGGCGACTTAACAGCGCCAATTTAACAAACACCACCCTACCAGATAAGCCGATTACCCGAATCTGGGAGACAAACAGACGTACTTACGGCGGAGATAATGTGGCTATGCTAATTGTGGACAGTGGCACTGATAAACGCTTGCATGTTTATGTTATGCTGGTGCTCCTGTATAATCTTGTATGTGTCGGCAGGCGTGGTAGACCTTAACGACTTTACTTAGGTACTGAATTCAAGACTTTTGAGCTTAAAATCATTAAAAACAAAATACGCAATCGATCGAAGTTCTGATGTTTTATAAATAGCTGATGCTCTCGACTTTCATAAAGCTACTGAATCAAGTTTAATTGTATAAGCCGTTATAATTAAGCTACTTACAATAATTTTGCCAGCAAAACAAATTCTCTTTAGCCGACAAAGGCCCTGAATGTCAATACACGAATAATAGACACTACTTTTAGAATATCTTCTTATTCCGTTAAACTTGACTTTTATAGGTTGTTTCGTTAAAGATATATGAATATAATATCAAATAAGGCGCGAAAAAAAATGTTTCATCCAGAAGGAGGAGAACACATTCACATAAATTATGTGCTCGCATAGCAGCATCTTGCAACCTGACTAAAGATAAATGCTACAATGCATAGTAATAAGAAACACAAATTAGCAGGCTTATCGTCGCCTAATCTTAATTCATGTAAAAACATACAAGGTGCAGTGCTGACACACTGGGAAGCAAAAAAATATATTTGACAGCACGCGTCGAATCAATGCGGCCATATTTAGCCGGATCCCGAACTAAATATCGCGTCACGATCATTATCAGCTGTTACAAGTGTGTAGTCAATAGATCATACGCGATGCGACCATGTAAGGCGGCACGAGACATACTCTGATGATGTCATGCGCTTCGCTCAGACAACTAACGCCCGGTACCCATGACGAACTACAACTCGCTTAAAAAAATTAAGCGGTGTTTGTTTCCAACCAGTGTTTGGTGAAGCCAACTTTGGATTTTCACAAAAACATCGACAAACACTATTTCAAGGATCAATAACACGACCTAACCCTTCCCTAGTCAGATATAAGCATTCATTCCTGAAAGCAGCTTTGACAAATTGCGAACAAATGACGCGAATTTACATCTCAAAGAGCCATGCTGGCAAGTACATTCGAACGATATTAAACGGTTTCCCACAGCGTAGTAACAAAGTGGATGCTTCATAAAACTCACCCCAGTTTCTTTTGAGTCAAGTTTGAAATAAACTTCAAAAGTTGAGAACTTTCAATTCGCATAGCAACTTGTCGACAATTGAGAGCAAGTTGCGAAACTGCAAGACTTTATTCAAATTAGTTATTTTAACATCTGGAACGGCTGGAGCATTAAATATTTTCTTCATGTAGCTTTTGAAGCAACAATTTGAAACAGTGGTAATGAATAGTTACAAAATTGTTTCGTTTCCCATTGTAGCAGATGCTGCGATCGCTGACCAAGTAGCGTGCACACTCTTACCAAACTTACATAATTACACGCCTAAACAAAATCAGGCACAGCCATCATGAACACACGAAAATTGTGATCACCACGCAATGGAAGCGTAGGACGATAATAAGATAACTAATGATATACACACAGCCAACCACACAAAGTAATTTCTTTAATACCATGATCTTAACGCGATTTGGATTTACCGTTCTAGCCAAGATACTCCGGCTCTCTTGACGTTGATATTCCTTTATAATAATAAATCTTTGGAAATTCCAACTCTTATGTGGCTTTGAACAATTCAAAGGTCAAGTTTATTACTTTAAGAATTCACGTCAAAATGTAAAGATGTCTTAATTGTGATAAATCATCTTCGTAACCGTTAATTACAACTCCGGCTAGATACAGTCACAGTGGGAGATAAATCATGTCCGAGTTAGCAAACCTGCAGGATAATTGTACTAAATCACCGACTAAGCAATCAGACAATGAATATTGTAGGTGGGTGTTGCTTGGATTACTAAATTACATATCGGTCGGCTAAATCTGCCGCGGAGGAAATGACTAGAGCGGTTCGATCCTCTAATATTTCACCGCAGCTGTGTAACGAGTGGGACAATCTTTGTCTTCAATGTCATTGGAGATGCCAAAAAAAAAGCGCAACATGTGTACACTGTCGACGGTAATAGAGCAAGCACGTGCAGTGGACAGACTTCGTGACGCTTCTACTTTATTAATGACAACACGGCGAAACGACTGGAACTTTATTTCGGTGGATCCAAATAAGAAAAAACTTGATCCCGAAACGTTCCAGCTTCTGTTGGACTCTATCTCGTTGGGGTTAGGTATAATTAGCGTTAGTCGACACCCCGAGCGTTCAAATCAAGATTTATCAAGTGAGCCGAAGGCAGAGATAATGTGACGGTAGCGGAGCGGGCCTGACTATTCAGCGGAGTCAATGGCGTGTGACCGACAGCGGTAGAGAGGTTGCCGGGCGCTGGCCGTTGGGTGACGCTGACATTCTTTACCCACGTCTTATTTCATTTTGTTTTTTTGAAATATTAGACCATTCAGTTGTTAAGCACGTAGCGTCGTCAGCCGTTACTGGTGCTACCGATTAGAAAATGTTGCCAGATATGAAGTCAATCTCGGTGTAGTAAAACTTAACAACGCCATTGTATTTTGCGTAGGAAACGTGCAACCGGAGAAAATAATTGCGAGCATCATCAATTTCCACCTAATGGAGCGATAAACCCGTCTCAGCCATCGTTGATCCGTGAAGCTGAGCATAAAATAAAGCTTGCACTCATTGACGCGCGTCGACGACGATCGATGGGGTAATCTCGCGGTCATCCCATCCCAGCTTTGTCTGTGCATCGGGAGCGGCATAAAATTATCTGGGCATTAGCGGGCCGGGGAG